>LPNX011191484.1:451944-470675 GCA_001517045.1 Pseudotsuga menziesii
ACCCAGAATGACACCCACAGGAGGATGAATAGGTAATCCAGGATGTTTCCACACAAGAACCAACATCCTTGGGAATTCTTGAATTTCAAACAGAAGATGATCCAGGGATAGATATCACACCCGATATACAGTGTAGTGAGGATGAATAGACAATAGCCTCAGGTGACACTGAGGTCCTGGAGGAAGAACTGTATGATGGGGAAGATATCCAATCTCAAGAGCAGGGGAACGAAGATGTTGCTGCTACACAAGAACCAGCAACACAACCATTGAATCCAGGAATGCAAGAGGAAGACACTGCCACACAAGAACCAGTGTCCCCAAAAGCAATGGAGATGGATCCTGAGGAGAGTTTGAAAAGTGTTGCTTCCACACAAGAACCAGCAACACAAGAATTGAATCCAGGAATGCAGGAGGAAGACACTGCCACACAAGAACCAGCGTCCCCAAAAGCAATGGAGATGGATCCTGAGGAGAGTTTGAAAAGTGTTGCTGCCACACAAGAATTGAATCCAGGAATGCAGGAGGAAGACACTGCCACACAAGAACCAGTGTCCCCAAAAGCAATGGAGATGGATCCTGAGGAGAGTTTGAAAAGTGTTGCTGCCACACAAGAACCAGCAACACAAGAATTGAATCCAGGAATGCAGGAGGAAGACACTGCCACACAAGAACCAGTGTCCTTAAAAGCAATGGAGGTTGATGCTGAGGAAATCTTGAAAGATGTTGCTGTCACACAAGAACCAGCAACACATGAATCAGATTTAGAAATGCAGATGGATCAGGGAGAAGACACTGTTACACAAGAACCAGTGTCTCAACAAGCATCAATCACAGTTATGGAAGAAAATCCAGGGGATGTTGCTGTCACACAAGAACCAGGAACTCTCATAGAAGAAGTGCAGGAAGACACTGTCTCACAAGGGACAATACTCCTCCCTTGCAGAAATTTTATTGATTTGGGTGCAGAATAGGAGGAACATTATAAAAAGGAGATTTCAGATCTTACAACAGAAGTTTCATCCCTGAGGATGGAAGTAATTAAATGGAGAAGTCAGGTGCAAGAAAACCAGAAAAAGACAATTGCGTTGGATGAGCATAAGAGAATTATTAGAGTGCTAGAAGAGCAGGGGGCTGAAGAATGTATGGGCCACAGAGTTCAGGTAGAGGAGCTGCAACAGGAGATAAAGAAATTGAAGAAATTCTCATCCATGCAGAAGGATAAGGATCAAATGTATGACCTATCCCGAGAACTCATAGGCACTAGGAAGCCCTCTTCCTCTTATCCAGTGTTTCTTTTCGAGCAGTTTGTCTGGTTCAAATTAAAAGCTGTACAGGAGGGGGGGTTATTTGAAATTGCAACCTCAGAAAAATTTTTGGAGACATTTCTTGGGAGCAACTTTGAAGAGCAGAACTTGCTATGTGAACTGTACCTGCACGAGATAGCATGCCCTATGGATCGGCACTCAAATCCTGTTCCATTCGCAGGAGATGTTCAGCTACGAGCATTTGCCTCTTTTGTGAACAATCATGTTCACTGGGAAAGGTCTTTTCAGACCTTTTCCCACAATGAAGGCTATACTAATTTATGGATCCGTAGTGAACCCCGGAATCCTGGCATTCTCTTGGCTCGGTATAAAAGTTTTCTTTCCATTCCTTCCCAGGAGAAACACATCATGAAACTGCAGGAGGAGGTAATCTCCACATGTACCAAATCTATTTCTAGGCAGTAGCAGGTTGCATTAGATGGCAGCCGGCACAGATGGCAGGCTGCCTCCTCTGCACTGAAAAGCAGGGACCCCTATTGCTTTAAAAATTTTAAACATGCACTCTCAAGAGTAAAGGGTTATGTAGGGTGTATGAAGGAATGTGGAGTCAACTGGCTGGGTTTAAAGTTCAAATTTCCTCTTATTTGGTGGCTAGAAGAACCATACAACAGGGATTTTTCCATGACTAGGGTAGAGGAGCAGAAATATTGGCAGTTCTGGGTTATTCACAGAGGTTTTCTGAAGGCAGATAAGAAACCTGAGTTTCCCTACAATTTTTCTTCTCTCCACGAACAGAGCTCAATGCAGGATTCAGATTCTGAGTGAAGTAGGGTGTTGCATGAGGACATGCAACAGGGTAGTTGGGGGGAGATTTTGAGTCCAAATTTGGTCCCTTTTTAACCACCTTTAATCACCTTTCTCCCCTTGTTTTACACTGCTTATCATGCCAATCAGACCGGCTTTCTTCACCTTTATTCCCTAAATTGTCAAGGTAAGACTGATTATTGTTCTACCTTATTAATGCTTATTCTTGTGACAATTAAGGCTATTTATCTCTCAAAATTGTGCTAATGTGTGTGATGTATGAAGATAATATGAGATGAGTAGAATACAAGGGAATGGAGCTGAACAAGTCTAGGGACGAGGGATGGTCGTGACACAAAAGGGATCCTCAACCTGTCCATCATCGATTGAGGCACGTGACATTCCAGACAAGAGCCGGTCAGAGTAGCCATAACATAATGTGCTATGATCGAGGGATCTCCAGTGTAGCTGCTCGAATATTATGGTGATCTGAGAAGATCGCCACTTCTGGGCCATTCAACAGTCTTCTCGCACTTTCTATAATTGTATCATGCCACGTCTTGTAACAACCGGTGTTATTCAGGGCGCCTGAAGATCATAGATATTCATGGCTGCCCTTTGTAATAGGATGGGATGTTATCACTTTTAGGTATAAATGCAGAAGGCTGTCTCGACCCAGGGGGGTTGGAAAATAGTTAATTCATTTAGTGTATTAACGGTGGGAGCAATCTGTAATAATTATTTCTTTTAATACAAAGAGTACTGCTGGTTTAAGGGAGCTGTACATTGTTCATCCAGCGTCTCTGTGTGAAGGCTAGGCCCGCCTTCCACAGAGATTGCTGAGTTAAGGTGGGATCTTTTAATTTGTGGTTGTGTGATGTTTCGTTAATCATATTTTCTGTGTGCGTAGCAGTAGTATGTGTGATTTACAGTATTGCATTTCTTAAGATCGATAACTGTCACAGTGTAACAGTCGACTGAGTAGATAGTCTTTATGCAATTTATTCAATAGCTGTACACAACTCTGTTCATCTCATGGTTTCAGGTTGATATCCCACGAACCCTTCGTAATTCTTGATTGTTATAAGTGTTGATCTTTATTTCTGCAATTCAATTCTTAGAATAGTTGAGCTTGATCTGTCGCAATTGAATTTCTAGATTACAGTTAATTTATGATTACAGATTCCAAGTGTGATTAGATCAATAGGCAATTCCATTAATTTGGGCTGTGAATAGGATTTCCTTTCTGTCAGTAATTGTTGATTTCATTTCTGGTTGATGCATAGAAGGAAAGGTTGAATTTGTAGAGTTAAAAGATTGGTGGGATCACACAAAGTTGAGGGATGAACATAGTTGTTTAAGAACAATATTCACTACAATGATTTGGTGTTTAGCATATATTGTGCACTTACCCTTTGAAACAAAAGACTTCCTCGGGTTGACAATGAATTTCGTAAGCTCTGTGTGTTGATAATAACTTATCTGCATTTAGGGTGCTCGACACTTCCAGAAGGTGTCAATGAACACGGCCTCACATTAATAGGATTTATTTTTCTCCATGCACTTATTATTGAAAATTGAGGACTTGAAACCACCTGGACAGTTTTGCGAAAGTTTGGTTAAAATGATGAGATTAATATTAGAGATGAGATCCTTCCAACAACCTAGTTCAAACGGGAACTTGACCTAGTATGCTTTGTTAAATTTTAACATGGATTTTAATTTAATAACAATAACAATCTTCTTTTTTTTAACTTCTACCAGATTTTTATAGTATATGAACAATAGTTAGAATTGTGATTTATGTAGCATCAGCAAAAAATAAACAATCATCAACAAATTATGCACAGGAACACAAGAATTTTTCAGGGAAACCTTTCAAGGGATAAAACCCCAAAACAATTAATAATTCGTCCTTTAAATGAGATGACTGAGTTTGTACATGAGCATATAATAAGCAGAATTTACATTAGTTTGAACTTTCCTCTAGGAAACACATGCCAAAAAAGATCTTGTAGGAGAATGGATGTATAAGACTACTGCCACTAATCCAAACTGAACCAAATTGATCCAAACTCTTGTTGACCAAGTCTGAGCTGCTGTATGAATGAGATTATTCCTTCTTCCAAACATTTTTCAACAAATAAGAATGATTTCCTTTTATAGTGTTCACCTCCAACAACCCCCCCATAGAATATTATTTCTTTAGAAATCCCTAGAATCATCCTCATAATGAGGAGCACTCCCTTATTATTTTCCTTATGATTGGATAAAATTCCTTGAATAGGTCCATAGATACTGTTGATCTTCATGTTCCAAGTTCAAAGAATAAATCACAGGGGTTAGTAGCATCCACCTTTGCACAATGATACCGTCATTGGATTATTAATGGTTTAATATTCACCACCACCTTCACAAAGATGTCATCAATTCATGCACATTACAATAGCATGTGTTTAGTTTCTTACTAAGAAAAAACACTCTGAAAATTTTCAAGTTCAAGGTTTGAAAATGATGAAAATTTCCGTGAACAAGTACATTGTACACATTATTTATGATTTAAATCTTAGACATGGTAGAATGGCTGTGGCACTATGTCCACTGATTCATGTTTCATCGTTTGCATGACATTTTGGGTGATGAGTTGCTCCATTTTCTCATCCATTGTTTATATATAAACTGAAATTCTTCTTTCCATGACATCATCCACCACTATCTTCAAGTTACTTATGAATTTTCAGTCAAATTCAGATATCTTGGCATGACTCTAGATGACTCGGCACATAGTTTAACATTGGACGCATGCTTATCATTCCTATAAATTTATGGGATTTTTACATTTTGAATCATTCAAGAACACAAAATAATTATTATGAAGTCACTATAGATAAATAATGGCTTACCTTGTAATAGTCTTTCAAGTCTTTCAAATGCATTTATTAAGTGCAAGAAGGACTTGAAGGACTAGTACAGGGTAAGCCATTATGGATCTATAGGAATTTGATAATCATTATTTTGTATGTTTGAATGATGCAAAATTTGTTTGAATATAATAATTATCAAGTAATAACAACAAAGGGTGCTAGCTGAATGGTAAAGCACCTGCTTAATTATAGGCAGGAGGTTGGTGGTTCGATTCCTCCGTGCCCTATCATAAATTTGTGACTACAAAAACAACTAAATTTGCATATATAAACCTATTAGTAGCTAATTTTTTGTATCTTATAGTGCAACTAAGGTTTAGTCATATTTAGCATAGTCATTAATATGTTATCAACTAGTAGTTTATTTAGTCATATATTTGGTCATTAATTGCTGCAATTAGTGACTAAATCAATGACTAAATCCATGACTAAATCAATGACTAAATCATTGAATATAAATGACTAAATCAATGACTAATAAGTCAATATATTAATGAATAAGTGAAATAAGACTAAGTTAGTCAAGCTATAAGATAGTGGAAACTTGCTACTATTACTCGTCGACTAAAAAATAGTCATTAATAGCCAGCTTTTAGTCATTTTTTAGTCATTAATTTCTCATTTTGTACCAGTGAAAGTTGGGAGGAAGACATCCTAAAAACTATTTTATTTTTACCTTCTCGTCCTTGATGTATGGAAAATAATGTAATAGATCCAAAAATATGTTAATAAAAGCATCCATAGTCATGGAACCCATACATAACTCGTGAAACTCTTTCACCTTTCTATTGAAGAACCTTTTAGACATGTATTTTTCCTGGAAAATCGTGCGGAAATTACTCCATCATATTTCTCTTACCTCATCTTTCTCGGTATGCTTCAAGTCTCTCCACCATCTAGATTTTTTTCCATTTAAACAATATATGGCCAGACGAACTTTCATTTCACTAGAATAGTTATGAACTCGGAAGTACCTACTCATACTCATAAGCCATTCTTTAGATTACTCCCCTGTGTTCATCTCTCCTTCATTATAGGTTGGGGATTTTATTTTTCTGAGATCTCCTTGGAGATTGTCATCATTTCTCTGTTTTTTTCTGCATGGAAAAAGAGAGTCATCACTAGAAGGATTGTGATAATATCCTTCTGGAGGTTCAGGGGTATGTTCTTATTTTCCTTCTTCTCTTGGGCTGCTGGACCGTTTATGATAAAAATATTTATTGAACCTGTTTGTGGTATGAGTTGGTTTTCCCTGTGGGCTTCCTCTCGTCATGTCTTGCAACAATGCTTCATTAATGGCTTGATGTTCCTTTCTTTCATTCAGATTATTATCTCTGAAACTATGCAAGTATGCTTGGAGACTGTGTATGGTTTTCAATATATCATAATTTATTTCCACCACTAGTTCTGTTTCCTGGGTGGGGGTATTCAAATTTCCTTGCCAGTTGTTGTCCTCTTCAATGTTCATGTTCTGAAATGTTATTTTCAAATCCTGCAATTGCAATTTTTTTATAACAAGAAAAATTTATGTTAGTTAACAAAATTTTAAAAGAATACTATATTTTTATTGTAACGAATGTCTGGTATGCCCATTTGGTCTCTTAGTGTTGAAATTGGGCTCTTATGCCACTTGTAATGACCCCAAAATTTGAAAAATAAAATAAAATTATTAGGCTAGTTAATTACTACCTGAACTAGAAATTATCTTAGCTTATGCAGAATGTGTCGTACTTGGTTCACTAAACTAAATTGTCGTAAGTTGTTCTTACCTTATTCTTCTAGATGTCTTCCCCGTTGTGGTTATTAGTGTAATTATATGTTGTTGTTATGTTGCTTGATTTTGAGTTAGATGGCTATGTTGTTTATTGAATGCTTATTATCAGGTATTTACATGTATGTGTGTACAATCATTTGCTTACTTATTGTTTATAATGTTTGATTACTATTTTATGAATAATCCTGACTTAACTCGTATTGTCAAGGGGTGGAGTGGAGGGACTTGTATCCCTTGTAGAAACACCTGGAAAGGTAATTGGTTTTACTTGTTGCTACAAGGTTTACT
Source organism: Pseudotsuga menziesii (assembly GCA_001517045.1). Lineage (NCBI taxonomy): Eukaryota > Viridiplantae > Streptophyta > Pinopsida > Pinales > Pinaceae > Pseudotsuga > Pseudotsuga menziesii. Next base: position 459,003 of record LPNX011191484.1, read on the forward strand.
TAGTTCTTATTGAACTAATGCATTTCCTCCTTTTTTTTGTTCAGGTGCACTTGGTGACGGAAAACCGACTATGATAGGGAAACAAAGACATACTACCTATGCTTAACTACCTCATAGCTTGGGTGACGCAGAGACCTACAGTCCTAACTTAGCGATTCTTATTACGGTCATTAGGGTTTTTTGTTTACGTAAGGATGGGTTTAAATATACCTATGTTTAAACTGGTTACCATTAATACTTATGGTCTTAAGACCTTGATTTAGTTTGAGCCTGCACTTAACATTTATATGGATTATTTTTTATTGTATATGGCTTATGATATTGAGTCTCAACCCTATGTTGGTTAAGGTTCTTGTATATAATGTTGAAGGTATATTATAAGCCATTCATGGAAAATTATATATGCCATGAATGATGGCTTTATCCTAAGTCTACGATACCATTTTTTGGGTTTATGAAATGCATGGATTTCAAATGTCACAACACATTTTGGAGTTGTATGAACTATAGGCTTGGGGTTGTAAATCAATGTCATGGTGGACAAGGTGGCGGAGTTAATGCACATTGGGAAATGGGGGTCTCAAGCCATCATCTTGGAATATTGTGGAGGTATGATCCATTTATGTTTTTGTTGGGTGAGCTATGTTCAACTCTTTGGTATGTATCATGGCGTGAGGTTTGGAGTTTGGCTCAGCTTGGAAGGTATGTCCTTTGATTTGGTTTAGAAACACTTGTTTAGTTGTTTCAATTTGGAGGTTTGGCATATTCCTCATCCTTCGTTATGATTTTACAGGTGGTAGGGTCTTCACGGCATGGGTCGTGGGTCTCCCAGGTGGCCAATGCATTACCCTTCATGGGTAAGCCCTGTTACAAAACAAGTTTAAAGCTTGTTCCTTTGTGTGTGGGTGTTTTGACAGAGCGTGAAGCTTGTCGTTTGGATGAATATGTGGTTTGGTTTTTAAGGGTTGCGATTGGAATGGTCTGTCTGTAAAAATATGGAAAGCATCCAGGGATCCATATAAGATTTGGGGTTTTTGTTGGATTTGGCACCTTCAGGCCGAGACTGGTGTGGTTCATCTCTGTAAATGAATACTTTGGTTGATAACGTTGGTTTTGGTGAATATTACAGACTCTGTGTTTTGTTAATATGTTGGGGTTTGGTAAATGGTGAAAACACCATTGCTTGCAATGGTGCATTGGCTTGTAAACATGACTGTGTAAATTCTTAAATAAGTTATAGTGGTTAATTTGTACAACATTTGCTATTGTGTGTATATCATGGTTAAGATTCTTAGTTGTCAATGTTTTGACTCTGTGTAAACTTGCATTTGTATTTTAAGTTCTTTATTTAGATATTTTAGCATAGATGTCTAACTTTAGATCTGTGCCATTATTGGCAATGGCCCTCCTGCCATTAGTGTAGCGACTGGGTTGATTATGGTTATTCGTAGTGTTTATTTGGAAATGGACGTAACTATGGGGTTTGACTTTATGAAATTGATGGCATGGATAAGCTTAGCGTAGACAGGGTTAAAATTAATTTATATTAAGGGTTTACTGTTTTGTATATATGGTCATGAGCCACGAAATGGATACAACCTATAAATATATTGGGGTTTTTATTTCTATGTAGAGATATGTCAAAAATTTTTATAGCCCGTATATTTGATTTGGTAAATTATACGGGGAAATGTTGAAAGGACAATGGTTTCGATCTGTGGTTAACTCTTGTGGAATTTTATTTTTATAGCGTAGATTGTGTAGAATATTTACAGTGTTAAAATGTTGCTAACAAATCCTATAGGATTTGATGTTGGTCATGCTTTGAATGTATCTTGGGTTTGGAAGTTGTGATATTCACAAGATTCGATCCTGGGCTACGATGGTTGTGAAGGATATGTGTGTGAATAACTTGGGTTTGGCATGAATGCCCATAAGATTCGATCTTGTGACCTTTTTTATTTATATGTTAATGTATTTTGTGATTTAAGTTTAGGGTTGATTTATTTTGTGGAAAATTCTCTTATGAGATATGATTTAGATAATTGTATTTTATGTTTATGTTATGAAGTATATAGTGTGGTTATGATGAATGATTCACTTTTTCCCATGGACCTTAGAGGTCTTCGATACTTTAGCTTTACATTTGATATTATTGTTTATAATATGGAAATGATTTGGTTATAGTTCTATTTTATAATATTTTTCCTAGAGGTTAGATTATTACTATAGATAATCACTGGTTGATTTATATTAAATCAATATAATCCTGCTGACAATATGAAATCTTCCAGCAGAGATAATGTATATAGGCTCTGTTTTTATTTAGTTCTAGGTTTTGGAAATGAAAGTAAAGACATGAAATAAATTGTAGAAATGAATTTAGAAAAAACATAAACCCTTAAATTATTGAATAGGAAATGAATTGCAGAAATAAACTAGAAAACAAAATCCTTAAATACTTAGTCAGGAAATGAATTGCAGAAATGAACTAGAAAACGAAACCTTTACATTAATAGACATGAAAATAAATGCAAAAAATACAACCTATTTTATAGTAGATAGTTACAACATAATCATTCATAATTCAATCTATTTCAAATAGTAAAACTTGTGTAGTTTACAAGGGAAAAATCAAGAACCTCATACCTCCAAGGTGAAGCTATTTCAAAGGTTGAAAAATGGCACAATCAAATACCCAGTATTAACAAATTCACAAACATATATGACCTCTGTATAGATAACCGAATCAATTGGGAACTACCACGTTCCACCCAACCATGACCCGAAACCGTTCCTGGTTTTAATCTGGATCCCCCCGAGTTGTTTCCAACATGCAAGTAGCTTAGAGCTCCTAAGGTAAGGCTTCCCTAACTAGGATATTAGGTTTTGAATCAATCCTCGTTTTTCCTCTTAGGAAAAAATGTTCTCCAAGAACTCTCTTGGGAATAATTAGGTATAAATTATGGAATAATAAATATCCCCAAAACTCTCTTTGGCTTGGGTTTTTCTAGGCATACTTTTCAGTCAAAGGGGCGGTTAAATCAAGAATCATTTGATTTCTTGATTTAACCCTTTTTATTTAATTTAGGCACTTTTAATATTTAACTTAGGAAATTTTAACTAGTTCCTATTTGGACTCTTGTAGGTATTTTACTATTTAATTATCTTTTAATAATAATAATAGATGGAGCCTTTATTTATTTCTTATAGATATTAGTTTTATTACTATGCTTACTCTTTATACATACCATGTATAAACTATATACTTATATATATAATTTGTTAACATTTTGTCTTTAGGTATCATATAGCATGATCCCTAAACTCATAACACTTTCCTTATTAAGGCCTTTAGGTAGGGGTTAGGTGTACTAGGTTAGGAAACTCTAAACCTCCTTACATGTTGGATTCTCTCATATAACATGGTAGTTCTTTAGTACTTGATGAGATAAAGAAATCCAAAATTTCATTTTATCACTTACAAATAAGTTATATGAGATCAATGTTTTATTCGATTCGTCTTCACTCGACATTTTAATTATTTTCGATAACTCCTAGTGCTTATCCAGAGCCCATATTCTACGCTAAAAAGCAGGGAGTTACAAAATTAGTGAAATTCTAGAGCTCCTTGCTCAACACTAATGCTAGGATGTACTTATGGGATACACCTAGGGATACATTGGCCAAGGATATGATGTTCCAGATCTTAAGCTCAACATCAACTTGGAAAGCTCCAGGGCTTATTCCCAACACTTGCAATTTATCTTTTCATGTGCTCCAGAGCTTCATGCTCAACAAAAATGTCTCAAAACTCATGTGCTTCGGAGCTTTTCGCTCAACACAAATATAAATATTCATGTGCTCTAGATATTCTTGCTTAACACAAAACATCAATTACCCATGTGCTCCAGATATCCTCGCTCAACACAAAACATCTCATTAATCATGTGCTTCAGATTCCACACCCAACACAAGAAATCATATACATAAAAAATATGCAATTGGATTATGCCCAATATATCGAACAAATCATCATGTTCATAGGCAGTGGGGTCCTAGACCCAATATATCAAATAAAAAAACAAAGTAACATCATAACCAATGGGGCTTATGCCCATAAGTGTTAGGTCAAAATTCAGGATATTACAAGATGAAAAACAAAAAATACAATGCTTTCTCATTTTTTTTCCTATCATGTTTAAAGAGAGGATTGAGTATGGAAATCTGAAGATGCTAGAAGAAGCAATGAGAAAAGCAAATTTTTGTTATGACCAAAATAAAAATAAAATAGAAAGTGTACCAAATTGGAAAACTAAAAGATGACATAACTTTGATACAAGAAAGAAAAATAATAAATTTTACAAAAATAGTGGAAATAATTACAAAGGGTATCAAGGAAGTAACTATAAAATTTTAAACCATAGAATCCCCCAGCAAAAGAGAGAGAACCTCCCACCACTTTTAATAAAAATACTGCATTGAGAGAACCCTTAAAATGTTCAGAATGTGGAAAGCCACATTATTTTAAATATTATCCTATAAGAAAGAAAAACATTAGTAACATTCACACTAATCATGAACCTCTTACAGTGGCAGATATGTCGGGAAGTATGTACAAAATTAGCGCTATGTTAGAGAATTGGAAAGAATACCATCGAACTTCAATGGTTGAGATCAAAGGTATGATAAAAAGTAAAACTATTTCCATACCAATTGATCCAGGTGAAAGTTTGAGTTAGGTATCATCTAGGATTTTGAATTATGTAAATTAGTACCATAAAAATTTGAGAAGTCATGGTTGGTATAGCTACCCACACATACTAAACATAAAGTCACTAGTCATGTAAAAGGTTGTGAAATACTAATGAATGATTTTAATATGCATGATGATTTGAATGTTTTACTATTAGGTTCCTATGATATGTTGATATGAATGGATTTGCTAGAAAGGAACAGAGTCATATTGAATTGTTATGAAAAAACCTTTAAATGTGTGGATGATACTAGAAACACAATTAAAGTAAACAAAATTCCCAGAAAGGTTACGATCAGAGAGATCTCTACTCTACAAATGAAAAGATATGTACATAAGGGATGTAAAGTATTTGTTGTTTATGTAATGGATGATAAATATAATGATAAAAAACTAAAAAATGAAGATATATCTATCTTAAAAGAGTTTAAAGACATCTTTACGGAAGAAGTCCATGGACTACCTCCAAAAGGAGACATAGACTTTACAATCAATCTGATACCTAGAGTGGTACCAGCATTGAAAGCTCCTTATAGAATGAATATAATAGATCTTACAGAAATCAAATCACAATTACAAGAATTAATTGAAAAAGGTATATTCGACCTAATGTTTCCCCTTGGGGAGCAACAGTCTTATTCGTAAAGAATAAATACAGAACCTTAAGATTGTGCATAGACTATCGACGAATAAATAAGATAACTATTAAAAATCGATATCCTTTACCCTGGATAAATGATATTTTTGATCAGTTCTGTGGGGAAACAATCTTCTCTAAGATAGATCTAAGGTCTGGATACCATCTGGTACGGATCAAAGATGAAGACATCTTTAAAACATCTTTTAGGACCCATTATTGCCATTATTAATTTCTTGTAATGCATTTTGGGTTAAAAAATGCACTTGGAGCCTGTATGTGCTTTAAGTATTCTAAGTAACCATCTGGATAAATTTGTAGTCATCTTCATCGATGACATACTAATTTACTCGAAGAATAAACAAGAACATGAAGAACATCTAAAGATAATTTTACAAGTATTCATAGAACAACATATGTTTTCTAAGTTTAGCAAATGCAACTTCTTGTAGACAAGATTTAATATCTAGGACATGTAGTGTCCAAAGATGGAATATATATTGACCCTGACAAGATTAAGGCCATTAATGAATGGACAGTTCCTAAAAATGTATCGGACATAAGATCGTTCATGGGGATTACAAGTTATTATTGAAAGTTCGCAGAAGGATTTTCTAAGATAGGCTACCCCATAACTTCACTACAGAAAAAAAGGTAAAAAGATTTATTGGAATAAAAAGTGTATGGAAAATTTTAATAGATTAAAACATTTGTTAACTACCGCCCCTATCCTAAAAATTGTTTGTCATTTTAAGAATTTCATCGTATGCATCGATGCTTGCAAGGAAGGATTAGGCGGGGTGTTAATTCAAGATAATTACGTTGTGGCTTATGAATATAGAAAACTAAAAGAACATGAAAATAATTATGCTACGCATGAATTAAAACTTTTTACAATTATACATACATTAAAAATGTGGTGACACCACCTCATCGGAAGAAAATTTCTGCTAATGTCAGATAACATAAGTTTAAAATACTTATTTGACCAACAAAATCTAAATTCCAGACAAGCTAGGTGGCTATCTTTCTTAAGTGAATATGATTTCAAAATAAAACACATAAAGTGAAAAAAAAAACAAAGTTGCAGATGCTTTGATTCGTCACACAAATTTACTATTTTCAAGCAGCAGTTACGAATTAGCTGATCTAGAAAATTAGATTTTAAATGCAAAAAATTCTGATAAAGAATACCAAAATTTAAATGAAAAGACTGCTGAAAATTAAAAGAACCAGATAAAATCAGATTTTAGCTTGAATAGAAAAGGAGTAATATTGCATAAAAACAGGTTGTATGTACCAAATACAATAGAAATCAAATTAACTATTATCAATAAGTTACACAAACGATCTTATTCGGGACATCATGGATACCAGAAGATGATCGCCATGATCAAAAAGGGATTCTTTTGGCCTAACATGAAGAAAGAGATAGTAGATTATTTAGCATGCTCCATCGAATTCCAACAAGTAAATGCAGAACAACATCATCCTACAGGGTTGGTGCAACCTCTACCCATTCCAGAATGGAAGTGAGAAATAATTAGCATGGATTTTATAACAAGTCTACCTAATTTTTTTAGGAAGAACGACTCAATCATGGTCATAGTCAATAAGTTAAGTAAAGTAGCTCATTTTATTCCAGTAAAATATAATTATAAGTTTGTTAATACTGCATATATTTTTATGAAAGATGGTAATAATCTCAGATAGAGATGTAAACTTTACACAAAATTTCTGGAAATATTTATTTAAAGGGTTAGGCACACAGTTGAACTTCAGTACTACGTATCGTCCGCAAATGGATGGGAATACTGAAAGGGGTAAACCAAGTCCTATAAGACATGCTAAGAATGTATGTAAGGGAAAAACCAGGTAAGTGGGAATACTACTTACACTTAGTAGAATTTTCGTACAATAATAATTTTCAAGTATACGCACGTATGAGTCCTTTTGAATTCTGTATGGAAAAAAATATAATACTACAATTCTTGGACCACTCCAATTGATAGGTTAAGGTTAGGACGTAAATTATTAAATGATATGGAACTAACTGTTAAATAGGTACAACAATATCTGAAGGTTTCCCAAGACAGGAAGAAAAGTTGTGCTGACATAAAATGAACTCCAAGAGAGTTCCACATAAGTGAGCATGTGTATATAAATGTAAATCCCAATAAAATATCTTTGATATTGGGAAAGTATTCAAAGTTGGAACCTAGGTATTGTGGGCCATTTCAAATTTTGTCTAAAGTAGGGTCGGTTTCATACTAGTTATCCCTACCACCTATTGTTAAAGTAGTTAACGTTTTTCACATTTCCTTTTTAAAGAAATATATTCATGATGCTACTCATGTGATAGAGAATGTGATAAAGGTGGAACCCGAAGGAGAGTTCCAAGTGGGATTAGAGCGTATTCTTCTCAGGAGAGAACTTTTACTCTGGAACTATACCATTGAACAAGTCAAGGTGCAATGGAAGAACCTTAGTCCGGAAGGATCCACTTGGGAATTGGAAAGTGATATGTGAGAGGCATATCCAATCCAAATCCAAGATGAAGAAATGGAAGAATAATACATCAAGTTAACAACACCGAGGATGGTGTTATCATCTAAGGGGAGGTGTATGTAATACACCAAGATTTAGTAATTTATTATTAAATTCTACTAGAATATTTTATTTTATTATTTTAAATATTTTTTACAGAAAGAAAAAAATAAAACAAATGTAGTGGAATATTCTTTTATTAATAAAAGTTACTGAAGGGTACAAAATGAAATAGTTGTTGAAGAGTGTTTTTTCACCCATAAGAGGAAAATACAAGTGGTTGTAGCCATTGAGTCAGAACTCAAGGCATTTGAGGCATCTTCCCCAAAATCAGATCATAACTCTTTGTTGAGTGATAAAGAGCAGTACGCTCATAAATGACCAAGTCCTAGGAAAAATAATATATATTAGTATGTCCATTAGCAAGCAAGAGGCTAGCATTGGACGGGGATTGAATCTGATAATGCAAGAGAAGGTGCATTAAGTGGATTTTTCTCTTGTAGTTCAGCAAGCAGGCTCGGGGGTTCTGGAGCAAGTGATTTGGATGCTATGGGAGTTGGTTGGGAGGAATAGTTATTCCATTTCTATTTTCCCAGCACTAGTGCTAGGTTCTTATTTTATTCCTTATTATTATAACTAGATACAGTAGGATTTCCATTTCTTTTATCTAAAATAGAAACTAATTCTTTCAACAGAAATTATTATGCATAAGAATTAAATATTGATCCATTATGTATCCGATTTAAGTATTGATCTAGTTTGTATCTAAATAGAATTTATATTTGTTATGCATCAGTTCATTAAGTATTCCTATTTTGTTCTTAAAATAGATCTTATTTTCTGTTATTTTAATCATGCTTGTAAAGACACCATATTTAGTCCTTAATATATCTTCGATCGGGAATCCAAACCCAAATCAAAGTTTTTAGTAATATATATTATTAAACCAGCTAAAAATGAAGGCGACTGTAATTCTATCAAATATGATAGACCAATTTATTATTATTATAACTCTTGTTAAAGACGGAAGTAAACTATTTTATAAATCGAAGGACCTTAGCAAGTTTCTTTTATCTATGAATTTCTTAAATCAAACTGAAAGTGGAATGGCTACATAAAATATCAGTATAAACATACTAGAGAGAAAGATTCTAGGAATAAGAATAACCAAAGATACTTATCTTCAAAAATTGATAATCGAATGATTCTATAGATAAGAGTTTTACGGTATAAACTAATTAATCGATTATATTTAGAAATCTAGTTAAGAGCCGAAACCTTTTACAAAACTTTTATTTTAATAAATAAGCCTCATCTCTTAAACCCATGAACAAATCGATACTATTTAGATCAGGATCACTGCGATCTAATTAAATATCTACGGATACTTTATTTATGAAAATAATCAAACTAGATATGTAAACAAATCACAAATTATACCAACTATAGTATCTATAACATAGCTAATTGTCAATTAAAGAATCGTGAATACCCTATTTAATAATAAACTTACAATCATCAACCATAATCCCAACAACCCCTTTGGATTTTTGTTCACATCCAACCACAGGTTAAAGTAAATTAAACACTATAGTTTTTAAATCAAAATTCCCAACTATTCGCAACAACAAATCCTTCCAATTCCAAGTATGGCAATAAGCCCATCGAAGGATGGAAACCATTGCATAAGCAATAAGTTATCAAAAGAATATATTTATTTAACAACTCTACATACAACACATGAATCCAATCACTGTATTTTATGTGGCAATAAGCACATCATAGATGGCAGTCCAGTTTTATTAAATGTAATATCCACATCTAAAACAAATTTAAACCAAATGCATGCATTACATTCTACACCCACGTTGTAAATATATGACATATAAATCAAGAACACTCCACATAAATCGCAAAGGCCTTATGGGTCGTGTTAAGAGTTAAATCTTAAAAATGTCAATTATTAAACACGATTTCGAAACCATGTGGTCATAAGACCATTTAAGTGGAATCCACATCTGGTTTAAACAAAACTCAATTAAAATGATTAAGTTACTAGTGGTGGTAAGTCCATCCACAATGGGTTCCACAAAACGTTTTTAAAACCTTAAGCAAGCTACCACACACATAACCAAGAACAAAAACGGATGTTGGAATAGAGAGGTTGTAAGCCCTATGTGAGTTGGGGTTAAACCCTAAAGTTTGATTTAAAAACACTATAAATTAGCTTGCAAAATGTTGAATCCTAAATCCTCTATATGATTCCAAGACACCGTTAAGAGTTACCTACAGAAGAATTACACATAATCATTATTTAAGCAGTGGATTTAAACTTAAAAAAATTGGAAGGGTTTTCATTTTTCATAGCTTACCTTGGTGTCCTAAGATGCGGTCCTAGGAGGAGGTGACCCTATCGACTTCCTTTCCAATGTTCTCCACCTGCAAAATAGTTAGCTTTAGTTAGAACTTTATAAGAATGAAATAATGTAAAGAAGAAGATAACTTTGACGTTTTGTAATTGGTGGATTTGTAGAGAAGGCAAGGGGTGAGCTCCTCTAGGATGCCTATATCCCTCCTCTTCCTGTACCAAAAGAAAACACATCAGTTTTTCTATGAAATCAGTGAAACTGTTTAAATAAAACCTTGTAGAGTTGAACTAATAGTCCCTTACCTGGTAAAGGGTATTTTCATAGCTGAAGATGGTGGCAAGGTCTGCTGGAGGCGCAAGCAGCATGCTACAGGAGGTCATTGGAACCATAGAAATCACAGGTACACCTTGGAAAGAATCTAGGAAGAAGGCCATTAAAAAAACACATATTTTTTCACACCCAAAACTCCATTACAATAACCATCAACATATCAAATCCACGACTCTCTTCTTTTACAGATCAAACAACCAAACAATGAAGAATTTGGACAAAAAAATGACAAATTAACCCTTTGTGAAACCCTAGCAAGCGTACTATATAGATGGATGGTCGAGATGCATTCTCATGCCAGCATTGAAATCTTGGTTGCACTTTCAACTCGCAGCTAGGACAACACAATAAATTCACAAGTAAACTGAGTACTAATCCTTTTTATCATCATAACTCATGACCAACTTTAATCATAGCACTTCAACCATTGTTTCAATCCATGAATCAAACTTTGGTTTAAACCCCATAATCATTAACATATAAGAATAAAAACATATAACCAACGAACCATTATATTAAGAAGTCAACTATGGCATAGAACCCATACTCTAATGTTTAAACCATACAAAACATCCAAGCCTTTACCATATTAACCCTTGCACTCTAGCACCAAGGTCCCTCCAATGTTACATGTTTTAACATTTGTGCATAGGAAATAAGGTAGGCCATGATTGGTTAGGACCTTATTACATAATAAAAGGTGGGATCAAGACTATAACATAGTCTCCCAAGCCTTGGGGCTAAGAAATCCTAGGCTTGCAAATCAAGATAAAAACAAAACAATGAATAAAACATCACCTTCAGGTGTGGTTCGATGTATGCTATTAAAACTCTGTAAACACCAGCAGCTGGAAAAACCTGTCATAAGAAGTGATAATTGTGTAAGTAACTCTACACACCATCAACATATAAACTCATGCCATAAGTAATTAATGGTTGCTAGTATTTTTAAGAGGTGATTTTGGTTATATATATAATATTTTATTTATTTATTTATGGATTTTAGAGGTGTAACACACACACACACAATTTAT
>LPNX011191484.1:470842-502363 GCA_001517045.1 Pseudotsuga menziesii
CCTTATAATGTGTTATAGAATGATATTTATAGCCTCAAAAATACTGGAAATACTATGTTAATGGGAGACTTCAATGCTAGAAACTCAAGAAACTAAGCTATCCTTCTAAGAAACTACTCCAACCCTATTCCTCTTTGGTTAGATGAAGACCATATTATATCTAGAAGGTACAACATAAACTATGAATATATAGGTGAAATTTTGTTGAGCTCTGAGATAGTCAAGATTTGTAGTGCTCAAGATATCATAAAATGTCATGGCCTAGAGAAGTGTCCAGATTCGAATAGGATGACTTGCATTCATGGTCTTGGAGGAAATGTAGTTGATTATGTCATTTTTGATATCCTTATGTACAACATAAAAACAAATTTCAACATCTTAAACAACCATGAGCCTGATTCAAACACTAGAAATTTAATTGTATCCCTTAGTTTGTGTGCATAATGAACTCATAGAGGAAAATTATCAAAGCCAAAAGCACTTGATTTTTGATAAAAATGATACAAGTTGAATTCTAAATGATTTAATGAAAAAATTGTTCCATCTTTCTAAGAAGGCCAATATATAAGATCTTTATCATAATTTTACTACTTCCCTCTCCTTTTTCATCAACAAATTCTCTCACAAAATTTCATGCAAAAAGAGAAACGTGCAAGAAAGAACCCTTGATATTATAGTGATTGTAATCATGCATGTAGAGAAATTAAGGAATATATTGACGAGTCCACAAATGTCGATAAAGCGCAAAGCTCTAATTAAAAGAAAAGATACCTACTATAAAAACAAAGGAGAAGAAAAACTATTACACTTATCTAATATGACTCCTAATAAATTCGATAGGAAATTTCTAACTTGTAAAAATAAAGGAAATAATAAGATATCTTTTGAATATTGGAACTTGTATCATACAAATCATTACGAATCCATGGACGTCATGGAAAACATTGAAACCCTCGGGACAATCGAACAAGTATTTACTTTAGAAGACATTGACTTTGGGAGTAAGCTTCTAGCTAATGGAAAAACTAAAGACATTGAAGGGTACCAAGTAGAAATATTGAAAGTCAAATCACCCATACTCGTCCCGTATGTACTCGTCTTGTAAATTCACTGTTTCTTTAACCTGGTAGTCAAGAATGGATTCCATAAGCCTTAAATTTAGAGCCTTATAGTTCATATCTTTAAAAGAAGACATAAAGATAACCCCTTCAATTATCAAAACATTATGATTATTCCTATTTTATACAAGTTATATGTTATTATTATTTAAAAGGAGACTAGCATATGGCTAGAAAACAAAGGAAAAATATTTAGATACAACGCCTAGAAAGAACCTATGGAATATATTAGAATAACTAAGCTTCCTTTCGAGTTGAGGAATACAACTATAAGGTTATATGAGAACATAATTTCCAAATTAAAAAATAATGAAGGATGGTATCGATATATTAATTGTAATATTGGAGTTATGAAAGGATTCCCCCTCTCCCCTACCATTTTTCATTATTGACATATATAAGCTTAAAAATTGTTTAGAATTAATAGGTTGTGTTGGCATGATCTTAGCAGGAATAATCATCATGCTTCTTTATGATGATGATATCATCCTTATGGAAAGGATACCTTATGATTGATATTCTATTACAAATTCTCATGATTGTCTGCACCAATATGGGCATGACCATTAACTAAAAAAAAACCATGATTATCAAATTCAGAAGGGGTATTTGTGAACTTTTTATAACCATAGAATCATAGAGGAAGTAAGTTCTTATAAATATCTAGGAATTAACTTCAATCATATGCTTAATTGGAACTACACCATTGAGAAGAGGATAAATGGAGGTTGGGAAGCTTACTTCATTGTTGAAAAAAACTATAAATATTCAAACCTTGTGATGTGGGACAAAAAGATATTTCTCTTTAAAGCATTTGTCACTATTGCTATATTATGTGGTTATGAGTCTTGCCATGGGATTTATGGGTCCTACAAAGTACACATCCCATTTGTCAAATGTTTGTAGTGTTATATGAGGGATTAACGACATCTCATCTCTCTACGATGGTTTTCCTATTCTTTGGCATATATCTCAACTTTTAGCGTATCCTGCAGCGTCACCATGCATTTTTTCCCACCATAAGCCAGCTCGGAGTATTTTCCTAGTGGTTGTGCAACCTCCATAATGTACTCCTACAATTTGGTCATGCACCTCGGCTAACACTCTTTCCTACTCATGCGGAAGAACATATCGTCCTAGGATTTCATTCGGCCCCATCTTGTATAGTTGTCCTGCGATTAGTTGGAAGTCAGTGGCTCTGATAAATAGTTTCTTCTTTTGAATCATGGTGAAATCCTTTAGGGCTTTGTCGGTTCCAAAAAAATGGATTATTTTTTCATAATGATCATCCACAATTCTGAATTTAATCAACTATGCATTAGGGAAAATATCTTCGATGCTTCTTGGTTCTTCCCCTAAATCTATCCTTGATAGATGGTGAAGTCTTGCATTCAACCTTCCTAGTTTCACAATGATCTTGAAATCAAACTCTCAAAATAGGAGCAACCATCGACATATATTTCCCCCCAACAAAGGCTTGTTGAATAGGTACTTGAATAATGAGTGATACATAAACATTTTAAAATGTCCTCCTAACAAGTAGTGGATGAATTTTTGCAATGCATACACCATCACCAATCCTTATCTTTATGTCGTTGTGTAGTTTATTTCTACTGTAGACAACATTCGACTTGCAAATGCAATCGAGTGGTCAATTGCCCCTTCTCTGGCTTGAGACAAGATTACCCCCAATGCGACTGATGAAGCATCAACATGGACATGAAACTCCTTTGTCCAATCCTTAAAAACTAGCATTGGTGTTGCGACCATCTTTTAATTTAGAGTATTGAGGATTCTTTGGAACCCGTCACTCCATTTAAACTTTGCATATTTCTTCAATACCTTCTCCATTGGCATAGTAATCATTGTGTATCATCTTATGAACTTATGGTAGTATCCTGTGTGACACAATGTCACCGTTAGTTTTTTTACTATCGTAGGTTACAGTAAGTTGAAGATTACCACAATCTTGGTAGGATCTACCAACATACCTTCCTTGCATACAATGTGTTCAATAAAGATTCCAAATGGAACACACAATACACACTTATTCATATTTAATGAAATTTGATATTGTCGACACCTTTTGAGCATCAGTCACAAGATTCACAATGTGGTATTTGACCAAACCAGAGACGAGCCAATCGTCCATGTAGACTTCCAGTAATTTGTGAATGAATTCCTTGAATGAAGCAACAACTAGTCTTGAAAAGATCCTAAGGGAATTCTTGAGACCAAATGGCATAATTGTGTACTGAAAACATTCCCATTATGTTACGAATATGGTTTTTTGTCTATATTCCTTCGCAATCCTTATTTGGTGATAGCCCAAAAATATGTATGTAAATGAACAAATTTCCTTTCCTCTAACTCCTTCCATTACTTTGTTAGTAAATTGTGTTAGAAATGGATCATGAAGAATTGCATCATTTAGCTTCCTTAGATCGACGCAGATCCTGATTTCACTGGTCTTTTTCCTGCATAAAGATCAGACTGATCCATTTAGACTCTTTGACCGGTTTTATAATTCCATCATCCATCATTCATTCTAACTATTATTTGAAGTGCTCTTTGTATCTCAGATTCAATCTGTATGGTCATTGCTTGACTGGTTTCATGTTAGGTTTAAGAAGAATCTTCATTTTTCCCAACTTTCCTAAAATGCCTTTCATTTCAGAAAACTTGGTGGGGAATAAATCCTCAAACTCATGTGACATATCTGTGATTTTCCCCATAGTTGAATCATCCCAATAATCTCCAATGTTATCAAAATTCGGGTCCTCTATTGTCCCAATATTAACCTTCTTCAGTTTCAGCGGTTGTTTGATTTTTTCACCTGACACTTTTGGTGCTATGATTTCATGGCTTCCCTCTAATCATGGAATCTTAATAGCCTTTAGATAGCCTTTTTTATCAGGTTCTCCTAACATGTTGTAACTTTTCGTCATCATTTGTGATAACAACATCACCTATGGTTCCGTTGGTAACTCACTCAGAACTATTTCCTACATTTTGTCGCAGATTTCCTGTAACATGCTATGGATGAAGGGATTGTCATTCACAAAGATGAAATTATGAATGAAGCTTATAGTTAGGTCTTCCCATGTTTTAGTTCCCCTTCGTAGTTCCACATATATGTACCTCCTTCGTGGTACCTCATCCAACGTATGGATGAACGCATGGACCCATTATTCCTTCGGCCTTAGTATCCATGAGGTTTTGCATGCAATCGAATGATCACTAGGATAATTCCTACTATCATATTTATTCCCTTAGTATTATTCATATTCTTTGAATCGCACTTCCATCAGTCATTGACATACTTTACAGTTTCCCATCGAAGCCTTGTGCGTGGCCCAACATCTTGTTGGATTATCCTTTAAGGCTTCTTTGAATGCCAATAGGATTTGAGGTTCTGATACCTGGTCTTCGAATTCGCTAATAAAAACTGTCAAGTTAGGTAGTCTTTTATACGTCAGTAAATCAATGACTTCTATCGCTACCCATCACAACAAATGAGTGACTCATGCACATTTCTTGACTGATACTTCATGTAACCTGTTCTTCTATTTCTCTAGCACATCATCAGAATCCGATGATGTAGAGCTAGTGCTCTGCTAGACCAGCTACCCATCCACAGTGGGATTGATATAGTCTTCTAAAATATTGTAGGCATTATCCTATCCTCCTGTGACTTCATCTTTTATTGTTTTGATGTAACTTTATCCTTTCTAGGGATCCGATGGGACAATGATTTGTATGTCATGATTTTCAAAGTTTATTACCCTTTTCTTGAAATTAATAACCACCAATTTTTCATTTTCCCAACCGATTCCGAACAATGAAGGGTATGATTTCACTTCATCGACTATCTCGATAACATCGAAGTCTGTGTATGTTTTCAGTCCTTCTACTTCGATAGGTAGATGTGGCACTCTACCAATTGGTGATACTCTGGCCTGATTTGCTAGTCGCAGTTGTACGAGGGACCAACCCAAGTGTGGATTCCCCATCATTTCCCATGTTTTCTTTGTTAGGATATTTCCATCTTATCTTAGATCCAAGATGATTGAATCCATATCATAGTCACCGATTTATACATTCATCTTGGTTTCTCGTTATATTTTCTTCTTGTGTAATGAATTTATTGGGTGGTATCATCGCCCTTCCTCCTATTGATACAAAAATATTTATATTTTTGCTAATGCATATGGATCTTTTGCTAACGTCAAACAACTTTCTATAAAAAATTTCAAAGTACTAATATTTCTTGGTAATCCTTGTAACTTTGTTGAATCGAAGACTGGAGGTATTTCATATACATGTAATTTACATGTATTCCTTTTTAGCATGTCTCTTTTATTGAATAAGGTTTCATTCTCCATGTTGACATCAAATCGCACCTTATTTCGAGCCGCTAGTCATATATTTATTAGTGGTCCATCGCTTCCTACCATATCTCCTCCTTGGGTTAACACTCTACAATTTACTGGTTGAGTTTTTGGTTCTGTTGAGATATTGCCTACATTCAATCCTAGACCTTGGTTCTTAGTTGCATTCTAGTTATATTGTGGTTGTGGTGCATTATTTGCTTGCCACCTTGCGATCAATTGTGGGCATTCTTCAATGGTATGGTCTGTAGCGCTATAATAAATACACTAATACTGTAGATTCAGGAATCCCCTATGATAATGTCCTAATACTCCACAATTATAGCATGTAATTGGTCCATAACCTCATCCCATAGCTCCTACGTGAACAAATCCTCCATTATGACCTCTACAGAATCTTCCTCAGAATCCTCCTGGCTTCTGGTATGGTTGCTGGTTGAATTGCTCTTGTTGATTAGGTTGCGGCTGAGTATACTATGGTTGCAGCAGATTATACTATAGTTGAGTGTATTGCGGTTGTGGTTGGTTATACTACAGTTGTAGCTATGGTTTTTTGGATGGACGTTGCTCCTCTCCCTTCATAAAATATGTGTCAATGGTTCTATCTTGGAGAAAATCATATGCTTTGTAGTCCTTTTCCTCATGGCCAACTAATCGAAAAAAATTATAGAAAAGGTTTGCTGGTTTCAAAACAACCTTCTAAATGTATACACATTACTCTGACCTATGTCCTCTAGTCTGACAAATACAACACCATGAAAATCCTCCTTGAATTAGTGGGTTCGGTGTTCTAGCTTGTAAATATTGTTAGAATTTCAGGCATTGATCCTTATGATGTCCCTCTCATAAGCATCTACTACACCATACCCCTCCGTGGAATTCTTTCCCCTTTTAATATGTTGCAATTGAATTGTGATTTTTTCCAAATACAACTGGATCTGGCTCATGTCAATCCGTGTTCGCCTGCTAGTGAAGCTTCCAATTTCATCATGATTTCCAGAGATTCTACCTATGATTTGATATTATGTTGCTTTAGAGGCATATGGAATTGTAGTACGAAAGCTACGATAAACAATTCCTTATGTTGAACATCGCTCATTCCAAAATTGACCTTATCCATCATAGTTTTGAATATTTGATCAAAATCCCACACAAATTCATTACGATACTGCTTTGTTTCCTTCAACTCGGTGATATATTGCGACTCAAATTTTGGCTTTTTAAACTCTTCGATCACTCCAATCCTAATTTGCGTCAATTATTCGAGGGATGCCTTGTTGGTACTTACCCAAATTTCATGTACCAATCCAATGTGTGGCCTCAGAAGGTGGTCGCCAATTGTACTTTCTTTATATCTTCATATTGTACTTATTTTGATGTCCATATTGCTTCACATAAGAAGCAATATTGTCCAGGATATTCAGTCCCATGACCCTAAAACATGGGTAGTTTCACATCGTCACACATCTTCTGGGTCTTCTTCCAGTGTTTGTTGATCCTTTATTGTGTTGACACGCAGGACAACCCTGCGAAAAACTCATGTTTCTTCCTCTTGATTTGGGTGCAGTGCATGGAGGTGTAGGTACATGGTCGCTTTGGTTCTATCCTTCCTTGGAATTGGGCATATCCTATCCTTTTCCTTCATCGTTGTAGGGTTGCTTATTCCCTTTTGGTCCCTTCTCGCAATTTTCCCTTCTGATCACACCAAGAATATCCTTAGCCCTCCTCCTCTTTTCTTGTCGGAACCTAACTGCACTTTCTAGGAAACCACACTCTTTTGTAGCTTCCCTCATAGTCTTGTTGTAACTTCCATCCATCTACCCCATATCATTCCATCCAGACCCTCATTTTATAGTACCCACAATTTGACCTAAAATCCTAAACTCCCAACAATTTGACCTAATATATGCACAGTGAGGTTATGTGTATACCATCATCCCTAATGCTCCTCATTGAGACTCCTCTTGGAAGGACATGTTGGGGGTATCCCATGTAGGGGATGATGTCATTAACACTATTTCATCATGACCTAATATGTATGTATCTTACCCTCCTCTAGTGAGTTCTTATGCATATGGAACTATCCCTAATGTTATCCATCCCCATCATGGCCCTAGTACCACTCCAATCTACATCCCTAATTTATAACATGCTTCATCCCATTCAAAAATAAGTGCCTCATAATGGTCTTTTTCCATGGATCCCCATGTTCATGGGCCCTCTTGTAGTGGCAACATGTATGGTGGTTATTCTACTTCCTTCCTAGCCCTTATGGCCATGAACATGTACTATCCTTTTCCTATCCCTCTACTAACCACCCTAATGCAGCCACACCCTCCTAATCCTCTTTTCCCTCATGGGGAAGTATACACCCAAAAAAATTGTATGCCCAATACTCAACAAGTGAGACCTAAGAAAAAGTTTCTAGGAAAGAATAAGGGGAACAACAAATGACAAGGAGGTGAAGACCAACCCACGAAACCACCTAATAACACTAGTGTGAACCCACTAGATCAAGAACTTAACAAGATTTTTAACTAGGAAAAGAACATCCAACCAAGGAAAAATCATCAATTTGAATGGGAATTCTACCCATCATTGTCCTCATTTGGCTAAGGAATTCCAACTATGGAATAAGGAAAACTAACTTGAAGTAATGACTATCCCATAGAGGAAATAAAATCCACCTTTTCCTCATCACACTTAAATGCAACCTACGGTCCTACAAAATTCCTTCCCGACACAATGGGTAGACTAGGAAAACTATTGGTTCCTTATCCACCCCAACTAGATTCATCTAGTCAACCTCCTGATTCTGGGTTCCAACACCTCCTCATGTTATCCACTAACATGAACCTTCATACACGACATAACTAGTGATGTTCAACCATTGAAACTTCCACTAATAATAAGAGAAAAATACACCATTGCATCTAAAGAAACCTTGCACCTCTTGAAACCACCTACTTATGAGATCCCTAAGGTCCCCTTGTTTCCTTTACATCACATTGTAATTAATCCCAATGCTCAATATTCTCCAAATTACAGCATTGTAGATGACTTATCTTATTCCCTCACTACTATGTCAACTATAGAACTTCTCAGCAGTTGTCTTGATCAACACAAAGACTTACTATCAGTGCTAGGTGAGTTCGATCCCTCTGACTCTTATTTGATGACATTTGACTTGGATTAAGTGGATCTACGTATTCCCTCTTTATAAGCCTTCAAATTCTTGGTCACTATTCAAAAATTTGTCATTCATCGATGCATTATCCATCAAGGTGCCTCTACTTGCCTCATATTGACTCACATTTAGAAAAATATCAGATCATCCAAACCAAAGTTGTCTCTCATGACACTATGTTCTTACATTGGTGTGTATATAAAACTCAATTTCTTCCCTTAAATGTCTCTGTAGAGTTAGCTAACAAGAAAATTTTAATCAATATCGAGGTTGTTAATGCCCAACCTGATTACAACCTCCTTGGGCATAGCTACATGTATGTGATGAAAGTAGTTTCCTAATCCGTCTTTAGATTTATGATGTTCCCTCATGACGGGAATATTTTCAAGTTGGACCAATTAACACATTATCATCCCAAGGGACCAACCTTCACAAAAAACGTTTTACCCACTATCGATAGTAGTATCGGCTACACGTATATCCCGAATTTTACTTTGGTTGGGAATGACATTTTCAAAAATACCCCCATGATTGGAACCTTTTATATTATTTATGTTACAACCCCAATGTTCAAAATATCATAGCTTTGTATAGTTTCATGTGTTAATTTTTTGGCTCAACCTCAACCCCAACCCAATCCCAGTACCTTTCGTATATAGTTACACGGGATGAATGGGGAGCCACTCCTATTCAAAAAATCCAGTTCTTGTTTCCACCTTTTGGAGTCATGATCATGCCTATTATGACAACTCTTATTTTCATGGGTTCGATGTTAGGGCTCCGTGTTTGGAATTTTACTCCCCCTAACCAACTACCCATGCCATAATTCATTTCAACAACTATGTATCCTATTGGAACTACTAATCATACTCTTTTGGAAGAGCCTAAGAAAGAACTTATTGACCCCCATTTATTCCTATGAAGAAAACTGGGGAAATCAATGAGTGCAACACCACTAGAAAATCCAAATTAAATTGTGAACCCTCCCTTTATTTCCTCAGCTCAAGCACCCATGCATTGTGCTTTGTGCAATGTTTTGGGTCACACTACCCAGAACTATTTGAAGCTCCCTATCATACACACTCATATCCAATGTTTAAATTATGAACCCACTGAAAACATTCCACTGGTTGATCTTCCTAGTACCTCCATGACGCATAAGAAGTCGTTTCACACCAACCATCCTTGTGTAGTATGTGGTTTTCATGGTCATTATGGTTAACACTAAAAAGTGATCACCTAGACCAACATGGTCTAAACCATATGCTACATTATATTCCCACCATATTTCCCTTACTTTTGACCTTCACAATTGTATTTCCACAAAAATTATCTAAAGCACCATTATTCCTTCCCATAAATGAATGGATAGTGAGCATTTATTATTGTTTACCTTCACTCGCTCCCAAAAAGGGTTAAAAAACCCTAAAAAGGAGAAAAGGTAAAAAAACCACAGATATATACCATGGGAAAGGAAATACCATGGGTCATCACCTTGGGTTAAAAAACCATAAGACCATACTATAAATACATTGTGAAGGGATCTCCCAAAACATGGATACCTTTACATTCACTTTTTCTTACATTGTGCCATTTTTCTCTTAGGTATACCACATCCTTTTCTTCCATTATTCCCCTTTCCATGACATTTCCCATGGTGTACGTTTCGATCTCTCCACACCCACTTTGGATCCATTCCCCATTTGACAACTGTCCCTGGAGAAAACTGGAGAACCAGCCCATGGAGCTACGAAAGAACTTCCGAGGATGGATATGGTGGCCCAACTTGCAAAATAAAGGTGTGTTTACTTTTTTGTTTATTGCATTAGTTTAGTCGATATACATGCTATAATCATAAAAATATGCTTGAAATTGTTAGTTTAGTTTAGTTTTGTGTTTTTCCATTGAACTCTTCCTTATTCTCTGGACGAGCTAAGGTTCATGCATCTGCATGTAATAGGGGATAAATCCCCATTACAATTACTCATGCCATTTCCCTGATCTACCCAAGTATCAATCTGTATTTTCCAATTGGTGCCAAGTCTTAGTAGAATTCCAAGTCACCAAAACTAAATAAGTTCACCCTCCAACATATTTTTTGAGTGAGATGAACACCATTTGATTCATCTCAACCTATTAGGAAACATCCTATACATCGCATACCACTACGATTGTGTCAATAGACACGAGTCCCTCCAACCTATATGTTTGACCCTTCATTTGATCACGAAATTCCATGTCCATGATATAGGGGCATGCCTCTAAAACTTCTTACTCATCATCATCATCCTCATCTACAATTTTGGGGGAATTGACCCAATAATGGGAAGCCCTGATCATCAAATCACCAATTCACTCTTGCACCATGGAAAATTTCCTCACGGTACACTCCCCTTCTAGAAGTTGAATGATGTCGTATTGATCTCTCTCCGAGAGAGAATCCACACTGCATTAACACCTCTATGTTGGGGAAAATAATATATTACCTCAAACCTAGGATAGGGGGCATACTCAATAATTTCACCCTACCATGTCACATCTATCTTAGTTTTTCAATGATCCCATAGCTCAATCCAACACATATGTGATCCATAATCACAAACCTAATTCTGAGAGCATGGGGGTAGGACCTTAACACTACTCACTTTTTAACATGCATGATCTCGACTCTTTCCCGAGGTCACAAGTCACTTGTATATTTGGCTTGATTGATAGATCCATATTTTATGCTTGTGTATGAGTGCATCCATGGAGTTGGGTTACACTTTTTGGCAAGGTGTTTTTGGAAAAAACACAAAAACATACCTCGATCGAGGTCATAACACCTCGATCGAGGGTTTAACAAAACCTCGATCTAGGTTTTAAGAATACCTCGATCTAGGGTTTAAGACCTCAATCTAGGTTTAAAAAAAAGCTTGATCCAGGTTTTAAAAAAAAAACTCGATTTAGGTTTAAAAAAAACCTTGATCAAGGTTTTAAGGCCGCGATCGAGGTCCTTGTGCGAAAAAAATTATAAAAAGAGGTTTAAACGGTAGCTCGATTGATGGTTTAATAAAACCTCGGCCGAGCTTATTTAAAAACCTCGATTGAGGGATGTTAATACCTCAATCAAGCTCAATAACTTGATCGATGGCCTGAAAAACAGAGAATTATCCCTCTTATAGGAAAATCAATGTTTCTTTGTGTCTTCTAGGGGTGTAAACCCTGCCATTCATGGCACATAACTGAGCGGAATTCATACTGATAGATTCATCATCGAATCCTCTATCCATTGAGGTATGCATTTTGGAATTCGTGTTTTTTTTTAATTAGTTCTAACACTTACACTTAGAAAACCTCACAACAACTTTGAAGCAACTCAAAGAAAAATATGCAAGGTAAAAAATACACATCCAAAAATTTCTTTAAAATGCACAATCCACACATCTATGCGTCCTCTTCAAAAGGGCATCTTTGGTTTTTCAATTTTTGAAAAAAGTGAAAAAAAAGCTGGGATGGACACACGTGTATAAAATGATGTTAAAATCAGATGTGGTCACTTTTGAAAAATCATAAATAATTGTATATTGTGAAATAAATTAACAAAAAAATATGCAGACCATAGTGCATTTTGTGTAGATCATGCTCATATATATATATATATATATATAGAATTATTAATGTAAGATTGAATTATTGGGGTTGGACATGAGCCACTTATTAACTTCTTCAAATTTTTAAGATCACACAATTCATTAAATGTGAAATTTCACACATTAAATGACATCGGAATAATTTTTTAAAATGTCATTGGGAAGCCAACATAATATTCTACAATTTTTTTTTACTGAAAGTTGAAATTCACATGGCATATATATGTTTCGAGGGGTTTGATCTAGCACATGAGTAAAAAATCAGGTTTTCATCACCAAATTTGGCCAAAAAGTGTTACTCACCTTCATGGAATCACCTGCATAATTTCTAGGTCTATAGGTCTAGTTCGTGATTAAAATCACCTATTTCAGTTAATGGAAAGTCCCTACAGGTATAAAATTTAAAATTGGCATATAGGCACTCCCCATTATATAATATCATATGTATTAACCTTATTAAACCCCTTTTACACTAAACCCAACCACGCTTGTATTCTCCCTTACTCGACAATAGATCCTACATTCAATGGGTGACAATTTATGTGACATCCCCAAATAAAATAAGAAAAGTTTTTCTTTCGAAAGACAACTTATACCTTCGATACAACTACCCTTATGATATTTGAATGACAAAACTAAATCACATTGTAAATCAATTACTGAAAGGGTGTTGGTCATTAAGAGGAAACTTCCAATCTCTGAAATAACATAAGTCCATTGTTCAACCATTTCAATCCTTCTTAAGTTCCACATTTCTATAATAATTAACACATTAGGCAAAGAATTTAATTAATAACTCTAGCCTTTATCCCACATTAGACTATCTATCATATTATAAACATCCAATAAACAAACTTCCTTTGGACTCATCATTCGACAATTTACACCATCATTATATAAGATAAATACATGAAGAACACATAAGATAAAATACATCAAGAGCACATAAGATAAAATACATCAAGAGCACATAAGAGCGAGACCAATGTACGTGGTTCACCCAATCCATGGGTTATGTCCACAAAACTGTCACATCATGTAATATTTATCCAGCTAAATAATTACAATCTGCAACATCTTTGGTGCCAAACTTTTCTGTTATTCTCATAGACTCTCTCTTAGAGAGTATTTCTAATCTATTTCCCAATTGCGTTCTTGGCATGGGATTTAAACTCCGTGTTTACATTGGATATGTGGAATAATAATAAAAACACCTTTGCATTCATTTTTCTTTTTATTGTCACACAATCATTAACCTATCCATGGCTAGGGCTGTGCCTCCACTTGTTAATACATAACCTATAATACAATCAAACAGACTTGGTGTGCTCCCAATAACCTTTACACACTAAGAACCACCCTATACATATAAACTATATCCATATAATATAGTTATTACAATAATAGGATGGACGGTCACAAACAATGCATATGCATAATTTTAAGGGAATCGCCCTCCATTTACAAGGTAACCAAAAGAAAGCATCCCAATGTTTATTACACTTAAATTTGGAATTCTATATTATGTCTACAAAAAACATGCCAACGCTTATAAAAGCAGGACAAACCTTTCACCAGACAATGAATAGTTTCAAATCACAATACATTTGTTCCCAATGCATACAAACTATGACGACGATAAAATAGGGAAGATCGAACTGTACAAAACAAGAATTTAAGATAAGATATTTATCCATCTTTCCATAGCAACACGCATCCTAAATGAAGATCTGTATGAAACAAATTCATATCTGACCTAACGCACACTTTTAATTGTCGGCTTGGAACTCCAGTTACAAATACCAATTCATGTTTATTCGGGTTCCAGTTACTGAGAAATCCATTCGGGAAATTGATTGAAAATCAACATTCAAGAGAAACAGTCATAGTCAACGGAAATATGCACATATGAAAACATCGAATTCTTGATTTCACGACAACAAAATATACTACAAACAGACTCTTCAATTAACCATTTTTCCACAGAAATGTTAAGGCCATGGAGTTTCATAGAAACTTCAATTTATTTAATCTACAGGAACTCAGGCACGAAAGCACAACAGGAACAAAAGCCCAAACGAACGCTCAACAACACAAAAGAACAAATCTTCATTCAATAGAAACAGTTGCAGCCAACGAAAATATACACATATGCAGACAACGAATTCTTGATTTCACGGCAACAAAAGATACTACAAACAGGCTCTTAAATTAACCATTTTTCCACAGAGCTGTTAAGGCCATGTTGTGGAGTTTCATAGGCACTTAATTTTATTTAATCTACGGGAACTCAGGCACGAAATCACAACATTCACAAAATCCCAAATCAACCTTGCACAAAAGCACAATGTCTTCTGGCATTCAAATTCCAATGATCCCTGAAATCCAGTAGTTATGAATAAAAAACGCAGCCAAAGAATTTCAATACCCAATGATCCAATAAGTTCATCAGCTATGGATAAAAAACACAGTCAAAAGCAGTCCAACAGCTATGGATCAAGGCGAAATCAAAGAATTTCAATACCTATGGATCTGAAAACGTAGTCAACGATCCAATAAGTTTACCAGTTGTGGATCTAAAAACACACTCAAATCTATCTCATTGCTATGGGACAACAACGCATTCAAAATAATAATAGACCTACTCCAGATCGGATCCAACTCGCTTTAGAATAATAATAATAATAATAGACATTACTTAAATCAGATCCAAATCACATTTGACATTGCTCTAGATCAGATCCCAATCGTATTTTAGCATAGGCAATAACCTAGATCGTATCGATATCTTTTCCGGATAAAAAATCGTATTCAAATAGACATTAGTCTAGATCAACTCTAAATCGTATTCATTATAAAAAAATTATATTCATCTTGGGCGCGCCATACCTCGATCAAAATCACAGGGAGTCAAAATAGCATGCATCAAGGGTCTTTCCCTATTTAAAATCGTTGGCAAAGAATTTATATGCACACAAGGATCTCAAGTATAATGCTCATATCTATGTTTCTAACAAATTGCATGTAGGTTTGGAAGCACATACAAATACAACATGTCTGGATCTGTCAGTTATCATACGTAGACAAAAATAATACAAGCGCATACCTAGATAAGACTCCTACCAGATTCATGGATCACAATGCAGATAGGTGAACGCTTACCATTTTCATGGTTCAAAATGCAGATGGATGGACGCTTACCAGATTCAGATCTGAATCTTCCTTTGTAAATCATCCTAAATGAGATATGGTTCTGGTTCGGCTCTCCTCTCCCTCGATCACCCTGCTCTCTTCATGGAAAAGAAAGTAAAAACCCATCGAGAGAATCCCATTAGGAATCCTCCTAGAGCTAGGTGCGATCACACCACCCCCTCTCCTTCCCCGAAAGAAGAATAAATAAATATTCTTTCCCCAATGGTCGAGCTGTTTTGGGGGTATTAACGTTTTTGGTATTGGTTGTTCCCCCTCATCAGAACGAATCTTTTTCTCTTCGACATATGTCAAAAGAATCCTCCAAAAGATAGGATATACCGACCTCATTTATAGGAGGTTTTCCCCACTCATAATGAATCAGGAACACAAACGCCAGGTGGCACTAGAAGGGATCGTCACACTTTACAATCTAGTAGATAACTTGCCAAACGTCTCTCCCAAGGAGAATCATATCCTCCATAAGATATATGGTTATCCCCATTATTTCTCTTTTTATTCTAATATGTATTTAGATGACATTAGTCCATCCTAAATCTATTCTCAACTTAAGGTATTTAGGCATATGTAACTATATCTCTCCTTCTATAAATCAGATAATAAATTTCCTCTTAATTATTTATACTATTGTAGCCTTATTAACTTATTTATGATGAACTTATATACTATGATATTTTTATAATAATAGGATGAGTCTTTCTTTACTGAAGGTGTTTTCCTCGCAAGTCATGCCTAGATTTAAAGAGTTCCTATACTTATGCTTGTATGTGAGAAGCAATGACTTGCTTTTTTTTTTTTATGTATGAAGGAATCATGGTGACCCTAGTCATTGATGATCGGATTCCCAAGGCCTCACTTTCCTACACCCTTTAACCCTAGTGGTTTTTCAGTTTCCCGTCGTTAAGTTGCATCAATGTCTTAAGACTCCTAAGTCTACAACTTAGGGAATTAACTCATATAAATTACAAGCTTTTTCTGGTGAGGCCTTGGCCTTGAGATCCTCACTGGAAAAAAGTACAATATACATTCATAATTACAAAAATGTTTAGGGGTGTACAAGAGGGATATTACAACTTAGCACCATTGTGTCATTTGGCACCCGTGACATTGTAAACCCCATGGGATTGGCACTCCATGTAGTATGCGATCTTGAACATAGCCTCATATTTCTTTATTATCATCACTTATCATCATACACTGCAGACGCCGAATTTTATGTTCTTGAAGAAATTATGATGATCTACATTGCATACTATGATCCCCCAGTCCATCCATAATGTGAAAAGTGACATTATTATGTCATTGTTCATCATCCCACAAGGAGTTTATCACTAGTGTCCTACACCCTATAAAAAACCTCATATATACATCTTTCATCCAGTAGAAGCATTTGATTAGTTAATTGGATACTTACCTCTCCTATAATTTTACATTATTGAGGTGGCCTTTTTCCTCATCAACCATTATGCACTGGTGCTTTTTATCACCCCCTTTTTAAAAATTCCCTTGCATTGAAGAAACTATGAATTTGAAAGTATTAGTCAACAACATCTCTTTGCTTCCATGCACTAGATAAACCATCTAACAAATGTTTTCCTTAACCACCTATGCAGATCACATATGCTCACTATTTATGGCAACATCCCTAATCTCCTTTGTTTAGAGTACTCTGCGATGAGTCACCTTGATATCATGTTTTCCTCAAAGTCATATATCAACACCCCTCAAAGTTTCCCCATTGTAGTCATAGTTCATTATGTCCTCATTGTATACCTACCTAAGAACAATTTCACTTGTGATGCTAGGTCATCCATGCCATCATACTCTAAATAGAGGAATTTTATGTCCCTATCACTCATTTTCTCTTGTATCTCCCAATAGTGTCTTATTTTCTTGTCCAATTCTATCACTCGTTGGTTGTATCCCTCCTGCTTCTATCAAGGAAAGATCATTTCCTTTCGACTAACATGTCTCCCTCTCTCGACATCAATACATTTATTCTAGAGGTACCTTATACATTGACCTCATAACCATCATTCTTGAGCCCAATAAACCTCCTGAAGGATAACCATAGCGCACTTTGAAAGGCTTGTTTCTCACGTGCTCGATACCAACGTAATTATCACTCCAATGAGATTCATACATGTCAATGGTTCTCATGATTATTTGGCAAAAGGCCTTGAATCTCCCTTAGCTCTATTCCATTGATGATGATTTATGGAAACACAATGAAATTATTTTTTTAATCCCCCTACCAAATGATAATGTCTTGTTGTTAAGAGGAGATTAACGCATGTAATTAAAATAGTATTACTCAGAGGAAGGCTATTTTCAAGGAGTTGGGCATTCCTTGTTATGATATGTATTAATTAATACATTTAATTGGTATCTTAAATAATCATGAGGGTAGTTAGGGTTGGTTATGGAGGAGGCGAACTCCACCCATATCAACGAAGGCGTACACTATAACTGAAGGAAGAGATTGGGTCAAGTACATGTCGATGGAGGTGAAGGAATTGAACTGGAATTGGAATTAAACATAAAGGGACCGACTCTAAATAAAATATCGGTTGTTGTTAAGGCGTGATAATTTATCACGCTGATCTTTTAGGAATGTATTGTTGCGAACCTGGTTTGGCCTTGGGGTGAATATCCAACCCTCTTTAATAAATCACAGTCCATGAAAAAGTGACAGGAACGCTCTTTATTTACCTATATTTACTGGTCTCTGGTTAAACGAAGGTGGTTTTATCTCCGTTTGAAAATGTGTCTTTTCTTAATTACAAATATCTGGTTTATCATTCCACGACTTGGTTTCCATAGAGAATTGATCTTTTGTAGTTGATATGTTTATTAATATTATCACTAAGAATTAATATTTTTTATTGGGGAAAGTTGTGATTGAATATGAGTTTTCCAGATAGAAAGATCCACGGGAAACCCAGCAATACTTTCCCACATTTGTGGATGGTCAATTGAATATAAATTATGCATATGACTACTATTTGATATTTTATTGGTTACTTTTCCATTGGTATATTGAGCCTAGCCTTAGTATATAATGTTTCATTGAATAAAAGTTACCATTGATTAAGATATGATAGGATTTGGATAGGTATTAAATATATTAACGTTAATTAATATATTATTTGATAAGAGTTTCTATATGCTTGTGTTTGGTTTAAAAAAAGGAACTCGATTACTTAGATGTAATTTTAGGTGGATTCTAATTATCTCAAGATTTGGTATAAAGGGTTTAAGTGGATTCTAATTAACTCAAGATTTGGTATAAAGGGTTCAACTTTGTTATTGTATTGATCAATATTATGTGATTTTGGATGTTGAACTTTATTAACTTGTTTAGTGAAATCCTTGTCAATTGGAAATATTAAGAAAACTTATTACTCCAAGCTAAAAATATTATTTAGTCCAATTTTTTAACCTTTTTGATCGGTAATAAGAGGGATTTTTTTTTCGTAATTAAAAGAAAAGATTTGCAACAGGGATGTATTGTATTTTTTAAAGTATTCTCTACAGTAGAGACCTTGAGAAATCGAAAAATAAAATTGTAGCATATGCATTGTAGATTGTACCCTATCTAAATTAAGAAAGAGATTATGGGGTGAACCACATATCTTGATGTCTTTCTATTACTTTTGTATTTAATGTTTCTCTTTATATTTCCATAAATTAGTCCAACTTAATGCTCTGCAATTCTGTGTCATTAAAAGAATACTCATATTATTTATGTGCATATAATGAATTTTTTCTAGGTTATGCTTCCTAAATATGAATATTAAGACCTTCCATAAAGGAAGTATTCAATTGTAAGAGATTACAAATAGAAACAAAGTATTAGTATCAAGTATTATCCTCAATATCTTATATGGGTGAATGTTTTGTAAATCCATGAAATTACTCTCTTGCAACAAGTAAACATTTATTGTTGCACCTTGCCTAGGAAGTTTAATAGTCTGGGGTGAAACACATATCTTGATGTCTTTCTATTACTTTTGTATTTAACGTTTCTCTTTATATTTCCATAAATTAGTCCAATTTAATGCTCTACAATCTTGGGTCATTAAAAGAATACTCATATTCTTTATGTGCATATAATGAATTTTTTCTAGATTATGCTTCCTAAATATGAATATTAAGACCTTCCATAAAGGAAGTATTCAATTGTAAGAGATTACAAATAAAACCAAAGTATTAGTATCAAGTGTTATCCTCAATATCTTATACGGGTGAATGTTGTGTAAATCCATGAAATTACTCTCTCACAACAAGTAAACATTTATTGTTGCACCTTACCTAGGAGGTTTAATAGTCTTGCAATGTTTCGTTTAATATTTTTTTCTAAAGGAAAAAGATTATTAGCTCATGAAGAGAATATTAAGATGGTGATTGGATTAAGATAAGAGTTTTATTATTGTTTCAAATGTTTTGATGAGAAAGTAAGAACACATGTTTTAAAGAAGAGAATACTAAGATGGTGATTGGATAGAGATAAGAGTTTTATTTTTGCTTCAAATGTTTTGATGAGAAAGTAAGAACACATGTTTTAAAGAAGAGAATACTAAGATGGTGATTGGATTGAGATAAGAGTTTTATTTTTGTTTCAAATGTTTTGATGAGAAAGTAAGAACATGGGTTTTAAGATATAATTTAGATTAAAATCTTAATAGTGATTAGATGAAGTAGAGGATATTGTTCCAATTTAGTTGCATGTGAATTGGAAGCTATATAAATATAAAGCAAAAATACTTTTATAAAGTGATCAATTTGAGGAAGAGTTTATAGAGTGGTTCTTTTTTCTTTCTAATATGTAAAGTAATTAATGGTTCTAACATTTTTGGTAGTTCAAAGATGTTTTAAGGAATTTTTTTACCCCATTTCCATGTAATTGGCATGGTGGAAGTTGGGTTTGTTACACCTATTGTTGCATGCTTCCTTTTGCATCCATTTTGAATATAGTTCATTATACCTATTAGAGTTAGACTCTCATTTGTTTGCATCATATAAATGTTGGAACCCTTCAGATCCAATGATGCATCAACTATCCTTGAGAATGTCATTGTCCGAGTACAAGTTTTTCAGATTGGCCATGGTTGTGCTATAACTACATTATATATTTCAGTTCATGATGGACACTTGTGATGTACAAAACAATTATCTATGTATTGATAAGGTCCACATGAGCCTTGATCAACTTTTCATTTTTGAGATATTGATACAAGCATTGGAATACCTACCTCATCCATATATTTGAGAGTATATGCACCTCATTCACGTCGAGCATTGTATCTATAGGTAAGGGGCCTTGTAATCCCCTTAAAGGGAAATCTACCTTTGATGTAGTCTCATTTCTCTACACCATAATCACACTTATATTATGGGAAAGAATATCATATGTTGTATGTCACTAATATGATCACCTCCTCACCTCATACATCAAGCAACAATGTAACACACCTAAAAATTGTAACCAATTTTTTTTTACATGTAGCCGTTTACCGTACTTTATTAGAAGATTACTCAAGTTGTAACTTATTCAAGTTATTAATTTATTTATCCTATTTATTATGTCAGGTTCTGTCGATTGAGGAAATGGATAGCTCCTTTAAAAACATTCAGTTACACTTATAGGTGATGTTCTCAGCTTACTTTCTTTTAATTTGATTATTTTTTCTAGGGCCTTAATTTCCCTAAGGCTTGGGAGACTATCCATAGTCTTAATCCCAATCCTTATGTAATAAGTTTCTTAATTGTGATTTAAAGGACTTAGTCCTTACCATAACCTAATTTTATGGTAGGTTGGTGATCCTCCACTTAAGCGCGATGGCTTGGGGTTTGTATGACATATGGTACTAACCATAGTGTAAACCCTTGTTATAATAATGCAAGTTTATGGTTTACAATGCAATGGTTTTTATTTGGCATATTATAATGTTTATTTTATGGTAATACTTACACCATGGATTTACGATGTGCTATGTGGTCATTTGTTGGATTTGGACACATGGTTTGAATTTTTATATTATAGCATGCATGCAATGATTTTGGGTTATGATTGCTATGTCAGTGTATTAAAACTAGTACTTGGTTGACTTAAAAGCTATCCTGGCTCTGAGTTGATAGTGAAACTAGTTTCAGAGTTGGATCAAGAATTGATATCGGCCTTACAGATATATGTTGTGATTGGAAGGGTTTTTACAAGGTTTTTAATATACTTTTGGATTGTCGGAACCCTCGTTATTGTACCGGTTGTTTTGGTATGAATCCAGTGAGAGTTGAAGCATTTTGCTATGGTAATGGTTGTGGAAATAGGGTTTTTGGTTTAACATTGTCTTAATGACACTGTTCTTTAACCCTTCCGAGGCTTTCTTCCCCCCATGGATTCCTCATTGGTCTTCATTCCATGAATTGCGCCTCAACAAATACTTCCATTCTTTGTCCATACAAACTGCCTGCTAATAGGTAAAAAGGCCTTAGAAATCATCTCTCTAATTTACTTGGTATAAAATCCTTTGTTTATGAAGTTTACTGATAAACGCTTGGTGTGGTTGCAGATAATGAAGGGATAAGGGTACTCTGGAGGAGTCAACCCTTGTCCCTCTCTACAACACGTCGAAGGTAGGTTAAAACATTACAATTGTTTACAGTTTCCTTTATGTTAAACACCTTTAAGACATTGTTTTGATTGTAATATTGCAATGTTGTAGGTTGAGGGCACTAGAGAGGGAGGCAATAAGGTAACCTCCTATGAGGCCTATGTTTTTAAATCGTAGAACTGACTGTAATATTGCACTATTGTAGGTTGAGGGCACTAGAGAGGGAGGCAATAAGGTAACCTTCTCTGAGGCCTGTGTTTTTAAACACCCAGGTAGTCTATGTTTAAACTTTTCATTTATTAAACTTCCCATTATGAAAATAGTCTTCATTTCATTTACTGGTTGCAGGAAATGCTGGATACAAGCATGGGGCTGAGAGTGGAAGCTAAACTAGTTTTTCTAAGATAAGTTTTCCCTTTTCTTTAACATTATTTGCAAAACGAAAACCCTTAGAGTTTACCTTGCAGAGGATTTTGCGTCCACTTTCTTCAGCAATGTTTTTAGATGCACTGTATTTATTCTTAATTATTTTCAATAGGGTTTGGGTTCCATCTCGGGTGGAGTTACTCCCATACTCTTACAGTGGTTAATGATGATTTTTAAAGAAAATAATGTGGAATCCATCGAGGATGGTCTTACAACCACTTATGTGTATGCAATTTGATTTTTTTTATAAGAAATGACCTATGCGATTTTTGTCATGATTTTTACTTGTAAATTATGATTGTGTTGATCTATTTTATTTAATTCAAAGGCTGCCATGTTTGAGATGGTCTTACGACCATGAACATGGTAGATAAAAAAAAATTGTAAATATGCCTCCATCTGTAATATAGTGGAGTATGAAGTAGATGATTAAATTATGTAATATGTGTTTTATTTCACAAAGGCATCTATGTGTTTAACTAGTAGCACTATTTTCTTTGTATCTTTATTTACTTTTTTATAAAAATATGGTGGCCATTGTAGCATGGGATTACAACCATAAATTTAACTTGGTATGGTTTAGTTAACAGGACCCACATGATTTCTGTAGATTAGTTTAATAATGAAATCAAGGTGTAATGATAAGTATTTGGTTTGGATTTAATGTGGATCTACTTAGTGAATTTTATTTAATACTCAACTTCCTTCATGGTTGGGCTTAACACTGGTCCTTAAAAAGGAATGTTTTTCTTGTACGATTTGTTTTACATTGGGACTATGGAAAACTTAATTACTTTAAGTTTGATTAAAGATAGTTAACTTCTAAATCCATAAAGGATTCCAATAGATTTATTAAATCTTAGTTGTAACTATCATGTAGGTGATTGTTTGTATAACCTCTATGTTGTAAAGGAATACTTGGCAAATGAAACCAATTGTGATTTTAGTTTGTGGATCCATAAAGGATCAGTTCATAATTTTCTTATGTTTAAATCATACATGATTAATTACTTTGGATCCTCGATTTGGTTATAACAATTTACTAGGATCCATAAGGGTTGTTTGTATATTACACAATATCCGTTCTGTAGTATTTTAACATATAGGTTTATTTGTGTAAGATCCGCTGTAAAGGAATGGAAGATAACTTTATGTTTATAAATATATTTATAATAGATCTAATTTGAACATTAACAAAATCTTATGATTATATACTAAAGTAATTCTAGATATGTAAAGATCTAGGATATATATTTTAGCTATATAAGTGTATAGTCTTAATGTTTGAATGATTAAAATAGAAAACATTCCTTACTTTGTTTAAACAAGAGATATTATAGTTTTATACTAACATTATTAGAGGATGTGGTTATTCTACATACTATTAGTGTTAACTCACATATTAGGAAACTTGTAGGAATAAAGGAATAGAGTAATCCATTAAAACTAACATCTGTCAAATAGGAAAGAGATAATTAAAATTTGATAACATATCGATTAAGTACATAATTTGATTTTCATCATATAAACCAGTAAAATAGAAATTCCTAACTTAGGTATAGATTTACGATCTAATAAATTCCTTACTTACTGTAATATCCCTAATTTTTGAACCAACACTTATGGGCATAAGCCCCATTGCTTATGATGTTGCTTTGATGTTTTATTCTGTATATTGGGAATGAGACCCCACTACATATGAGAACGGTGATTTGTTTGATATATTGGGCATAATCCAATTACATATGTTATATATATATGATTTCATGTGTTGGGCATGGACCCTGAAGCACATAATTGATGAGATGTTTTGTGTTGAGCGAGAAGCTCTCGGTAACATGAGTATTTGATGATTCATATTGAGCGAGAACCTATGGAGCACATGAGTATTTGATGTTTTATGTTGAGTGAGAGGCTCTGGAGAACATGAGTTATGAAACCTTTGTGTTGATTTAGAATCTCTGAAGCACATGAAAAGATAAGAATTGGAAGTGTTGGGCATAAGACCTAGAGCATTCCAAGTTGATGTTGATCATAAGCTCTGGAACATCGGATCCTTGGCCATTGTATCCCTAGTTGTATCCTACAAATGCATCCTAGTATTAGTGTTGAGCAAGGAGCTCTAGAATTGCACTAAGTTTGTAACTCCCTATTTCTTAGCATTGAGTATGGGCTCTAGATAAATTCTAGGAGTTATTGAAAAATTAATATGTTGAGTGGAAATGACTCTGATAAAACATTGATCTCACCTTACTTATTTTTAAGTGATTAAATGAAATTTTGAATTTCTGTATCTCATCAAGTACTAAAGAAATACCATGTTATATGAGGGAATCCAAAATGCAAGGAACTTTAGAGTTGCCTAACCTAGTTGACCTAACCCCTACCTGAAGGCCTTATTAAATAAAGTGACTAAGCTAAAAGAAAGGTGCCATATGATTAGGGATCATGCTACATGATACCTAAAGTTAAAATGTAAACAAAATGGTATATATATAAATATATAAGTTTATACATGATATGTATAAAAGAGTAAGCATAGTAATAATACTAGTAACTATGAATAATAATGAAAGGATATACATATTATTATTATCACTAATGACAATTGAGTATCAAAATACCTACAAGAGTCAAAGTATGAACTAGTCAAAAGTTCCTAAGTTAAATTTAATAAATATTAATTTTACCTAAATTAAATAAAAAGGGTTATTTCAAGAAAACAAATGATTCTTGATTTAACTACCCCTTTTCCTAAAAAGTATGTCTATAAAAATCCAAGCCAAAGAGAGGCTTGGGGATATTTTGGATGATACCATAATTCTTCCTGATTATTCTCAAGAGAGTTCTTGGAGAGTATTTCTCCCAAGAGGAAAAGAAAATTGATACAGAACCTGCTATCCCAGATAGGGAAGTCTTACCTTAGGAGCTGTAAGCCTACTTGCATGTTGGAACCGGCTTCGGGGGATCCAGATTGAAACCAGGAATGGTTCCAGGTCATGTTTTGGTGGAACATGGTAGTTCCCAAGTTATTCGGTTACACTAAATAGATGTTAGAATTGTCTATGTCCTTGTTAATGATGTCTGTTTGAGTGTGCATGGTTACCAACCATTAAAAAGAGATTCAACTTGCAAGTATGAATTTTCTGAATCATCCTTATATTTTATTCAGGTTTACTTATTAAGTGAAGGGACTAAATTCTGGAAGAATATAGATTAGATTCATTATTATTTAGATGTTTATATATATTTTTATCATCTTTCTAAACTATAGGGAATTATATGGTCTCTATTATTACTGCATCTCTATTTTCATCATTTATACTTTTTAGTATTCTCTTTTGATGTAGTCCTTCTACCAGAATCTAGGGTATTTAGGTTAGCTAGATTCCTGATTATTGTCAAAATTTATATAGAAAAGTAAATAAGAGTTTATAAACAAATAAATCTATCAACAAAAGAACTAATTAAAATCCAACTCTACATCTTTCGCTACCAGATTTCACATTGCCAGTAGGCTTATTATTTCAACCAACGAATATATTATATATAAACTATATCATAATCACCGTGCATAAAATAGAAATTAAATAAAATTTTCACGGTGGAGCTTAAATAATTATACCATAAATACGATGAACAGTCTTAACCTAGTTACACGTTATTCCCTTAATAAACAAAATGGAGAATCAATTATATACCTAATACAAACCAAAATATTAAACAATGTATACACTTAAAGGAGTCAGGATCGAATCCTATTGGAATCACTCCCAAAACACCATTTCACACACTGCGTTAAAACACCAGTCCAGGCATTAGACAACCCAGGAATCGAATCATGTAGGCTTATGCTTTCCCTAACAAACAAAACAAATCGACACATGCCTAGGAAACCAAACCTATAGGCATCAATTTTATTTCACCATATCGGAATCACATTACAGATTGCCACAAATGATTTAACTTAAACCACAGTCTATGCTGAAAACAATTTTTGTAACAGAACTAAACACACAAAGGAATAATTCAAACACTCTTCACAGACTACGTATTTGCATGAGGTTGGGTCGTAGCTACAAACTTACAATTGTAAACTCAGTCGTAAACCTCTTTTTTTACATCTTTACATATTCTAATAAACATAAACAAAAAAATATGCCTGTGACGTTATTCAACCCATGGCTGAGCCAGGCTCACGGCCGTAAGGTGAAATTCAGTCATGATAAACCTTAAAGATAAAAACCCAAACATAATATATAAATGCTGAGAATGAACAAATGTAAACCCTACTATCAAAATTCATATGGTCACATCCTTGCCAAGTTATTGGTTGTATCGATGATAAACCCCATCTACAAATACATAAAATATACCTTCTATAATTTATAATTAAAATGCACACAATCATGTTTCGACATAATGCCATTGCAATCAAGGGCACTGTCATGCAATGGATTAATAGATCATCTAAAAACCAAAATGCAGAGTCTCCATTATATATATCAAAACCACATGATTTATTTTACAAACCAAAATCTATTTCAGAGTTGAGTCTTCATCTAGAAAAACATGGCTCAAAATCTCCACACCAAAACAGTCATCGAAATAGTATTTATAAATGCATCTATTGGATTCATGGTATCCAAAAGGACCCAAACCTTTGGACCCATATCCCAAATATTCACAAACGTTAAAACCGCTTCCAACACAGAGCTCACACTCTATTACTCATTGCACACAGAGATAAAAGGCCTATGCTTTCGTAGGGCTTACTCATAGAAGGGTAGTGCAAACAATCTCGATATCCACCAGTGAGCCATGTTTTGCGTCTACCCCTGTCATCTGCAAAATAAAAAAGGAGGATCATTAGGAGTATGCTAAATCCTCAGACTGAAGCAACAAATGAAACTACCTTACAAAACAAAACCAAGAGCATACCTCTCCCATGTAGGATGAGTATGTTTCTCTACTTTACGTTAAAACCTAAGGGGCCATAAATGCGCCATCCTTTTCATCACTAACAACATGATTTTTACCCACTTTTACATAGTCTAAACCACAAATTTTTCTCTTTCGCACTAAAACCCCAACAAAACCCTCTTTGGAATAGTTATTCCATAGTTTCATGGCATATGAAATATGCCATGAAGGGTATTCGTTTAAACCATAGTCTTTCCAAAGACTTAAATCAATTTTTTCCACATATTATAACTAAACCATTAAAATCTAGGCATTACCCTTTAAAAATTTACTGGTTATAAAGTAAATATCAGGTGGATAAAATTATCATAACCATAATGACAATGCCAACCATAAAGATTCAGGTCTTAAAACCCCAGCTCTTCCTAAACAAAGGAAGTAGGAATAGCTAGGCCGAGACTTTAGTCCTTTTTATCTTTGTTTCCCATAGGATAGTGTAGGTTATTTAGCATACTGTATGATGCCATGTTTAGTTGTCGTAGATAGTTTCCATAAGGGAAGTAACCTGCACAAAAATGGGAAGTTTGCATTAGTTCGCAATGAACTAAGTAAACCTTGTAAAAGTGATAGGAACCATTTACCTCCCCAAGTGGACCCTCAAGGGATACAAATCCCGTCACTTCACTCCTTGACAATTAAAGATAAGTCAGGATTTTCCATAAAAAATGAACAAAACTTATAACAAGGAAGTAAGATGTAAATGAACAAGTATACGCACATGCATGATAAATAGTTATCCATAAGAAAAGTAACCATTTAAACCAGTTCAATTAAAATAAACATAATACATAATTACATCAATAATTACATAGGAAAAACACAAATAAATGGCAAGGACAACTTACGACACTTCGAATTAGAAAAACCATTAGAGGAAATTTCAACTAAAAATGGGCCTCCTAAGAAAAATAATCAAATAATAGTTAAAATAATAAAATAATATTTATTAATCTTGGAGGAAGAAAAGAAAAAAACTCCTTTTTTTTTTCTTCGTATTTTCGACATATCGCCTTGTGTTTTTACTCAAATTTCGATCAGGAGAGCTCATTGGATGCGAAATTAAATTCCGCATCCAACGAGTACCCACTCGACATACCTTTTTATGGACCTTGCTACCCTAAAAACAAGAAATACCTGAAAAAAATGTGATGATGACATCATCATCATGTTTTCAGGTATTTCTTGTTTTTGGTGTAGAAGGGTCCATAAAAAGTATGCCGAGTGGGTACTCATTGGATGCGGAATTTAATTTCACAACCAGGGAGCTCTCCCGATCGAAATTTGAGTAAAAACACGGGGATATATGTCGAAAATATGAACAAAAAAAGTAGATTTTTTTTATGATACCTATCCCCAAATTTATATTAAAAATTTGTTTAAAACCTATACAGTATTTCAAATTTAACAAAATTTCATTAGCTAACACATGATGACATGGAATTTTAATTAGTGTTAAAAGGCCCATTTTGAGTTGAAATTTCCTCTAATGATGACCGACATATTCCGGAGAAGATGAATTAATCTCTAGAATATGTAGTAATTAACTAGCCTTCAAAAAAATTTATTTTCAAAATTTGGGGACATTACACTTATTATTGAACATTCATTATCAAATTATAACTGAATTAAAACTAAAGAACAAGTTATACAAATTGATGCATACTAGGTACTACGTTAGCAATTTCAGATCTACTATAAATTTAAACATAGAATAAGAACATGGCACCACTACTGGGAAAAAAAGTGGAATAGTTGTTCCTCCCAACCAACTCCCAGAGCATCCAAGTTACTTGCTATAAAATGCCCGAGCCTGTTCACTGAACCACAAGAGAAAAATACTTCAATGTGTCATTTCTTGCATTCTCATATTTAATCCTCATCCAATTCTAGCCTCTTGTTGCTCATGGACATACTACAATATAGTATTTTTCCTAGGACTTGTCATTTATGAGCCCTTCTCTTTAGCACTCAACTAGGAGTTGTGACCCGATTAATGGGGATGACATTTAATGCACCTTGAGTTCTCACTCAGTGGCTTCATCAACTTGTATTTTCCTCTTCTGGGTCAGTGAACACTCTTTAACAACTATTTCCACTTATGTCCCTCTTGAAATATTTCATATCATATAGTATAAAGATATTTCATATATAACCCTATTGAAATATATTAACACAGTGATGAAGGAATCAAACCGGGTATACTGAAGTCCATTTTCTTGATGGAGAAATCAAACTAGAGAGAGTAGCATCCAGTCTTGAGCCATAGGAAGGCTGAAATTGGATGAATCGAACCTGGTGGTATTGGGGGAGGAGACTTGACAAAAATCCTCACCTGCAAACTTTCACACAGATTGTTGGTGGATTCTTAGTATGAAATCTTGTGAGTGAGGAGGAGATTTGGATGGTACATCTCCTTCCAATTCCACCCATATCAAAGTATTGGTTGGGGGTAAGCTTTGATCTAAATGTAGAAAGCATTGCAGAATCTTCTGAGAGAAATTGTGACCCTAAACACGTTCGATAACTAGAAAAAATATGTGACTAAACTTAGAGAGTGGCATTTGTAGGGTAACTAACTAGAAACAACTATATTAGTAAGATTAATATGTTTGAAATAGGAGGAGAGATATATATTTGACATTTTGATAATTTCATTTTACTAAAGAATATGTCAATTACTTGTATTTAATAGTTAAGCTAATATAACAACTACTTAAATTGTGGTTGCTAAGCTCATAGTTGAAGTTAGAATCATAGTTGTATCATCACTGGAGTTAAGCTAATAGTTGTATCTAATAGTTAATATAAAGCTTAGACTAACTCTTATGCACATTAACTTGAATCCCAACTGGAGTTCAAGTGTCACATAAACTGCACATTACCTAAGTGATTATTCTTGGTGCATGGTTTCATTGCAATCAAGGTCAACTTCTCAAGATGAGAAATGGAGTTCATATAAATTTGATTTAATAGTTGTATCATTATTGAAATAATATAATAGTTATCCAATATAACCACCATTAGAGTTGAAGTTAAGCACTGAACTTTGATTTTTCCAACCATAAAAATTGTACTTATCAAATGTTAACTAAGCTACTTTTTTTTATATTGTTAATTATGAGTTAGACTAACCTCCTTTAAAAAGAATGAAAAACCTACTATTGTATCTATATGGAAAACCTAAACATGTAATACTAAGTGCATATTAGATAGATGCCTAAAAATGAGATGCAGGAGTTTATTAGGAGTTCAAACTATTTTATTAGGAGTTTGACTCTTACATGACTGCACATTAGCTAGACTCCTAGATGTCAAATGCACTTGAACTAAGCCTTAAGTGATTAGAGTTGAAGTTAAGCTAATAGTTGTAAAATCATTGGAGTTAACCTAATAGTTGTAAAATCATTGGAGTTAACCTAATAGTTGTATCTAATAGTTAAGCTTAGAGTTGAAGTTAAGCTAATAGTTCTAGACTCATTGGAGTTAAGCTAATAGTTGTATCTAATAATGGAATTAAGCTATATTTTTTTTTGAAATTATTAATTATTAATTTTTTAGGATGCACATAGAATCAATGTGGATAGTACACTTGTCTCATTCTCATTTAATCTTGGACGACGCCCATAGAATCAATTTGGGAAGTACACTTGTCTCATTCTCGCCCGTAGATGAAAAACCATAGATGGTAGTCCACCCCAAAATTCTAAGATATACACACCTATTAGCATACAGATATATACGCCTATCGATGTAATTAGAGATTCACTACTTAGTTAGAGATATATATGTCTATCGACGTAAGGGGTTAGAGGTAGGCATGGAGAGGGAGTCTTAAGGGGGTAGAGGTAGAGACCAATGGGGGTGTTAATATATTGGGGATAAGTGGAGAAAGAGGGAAAGACAGTGAGACAATGTGTTCGTAAGTGGGGAGATGGAGAGGAGGAGGGGGGTTTAGGAAGA
>LPNX011191507.1:0-94090 GCA_001517045.1 Pseudotsuga menziesii
TCAATGGTCTACACAAGTTATAGTTTATTAATAACTCATCACCAAAGACATACTATGCATTTCATGCACACCAACAAATCTTAATGCATTCATTTTATTTTAGTTCTCTTTGTTATTGAAGTTCCTCAAATTAGAAATTTTCACTAAACAATTAGAACCTATGATTGTTTATCAACCCTACAATGTTTCCATGAGTGTGAGGATGGACATTGGTATATAACAAGATCTTCCTATCAAAGTTTATGGAACCATAATAATTGATGCACATAATATACATGCAAATTCTAAGTATGTATTGAACAATATTCAAATAACCAAATTGACTATAAAGAGGGCCATAAAACAACTTAAGAAATACTAATTATTTGGATGGAATGAAAACATGTGTATAAGTATAACCAACAAAAAATTTAAAACATTTAGTTTAGATTTGGAAACCATATAATTATTGTACCACACAAGGAGAATTTGGTCCCAACATCAGGCACATGTAGGGAATATGACCAAGTTTTATAAAAAACATGATTGTAATAGGTTTGGGAAGAGAGAATTCCTTTCTGCCCTAAAACTAATGTTGGAAACAATGCTTCTCAAAGGAA
Source organism: Pseudotsuga menziesii (assembly GCA_001517045.1). Lineage (NCBI taxonomy): Eukaryota > Viridiplantae > Streptophyta > Pinopsida > Pinales > Pinaceae > Pseudotsuga > Pseudotsuga menziesii. The sequence continues at coordinate 600 of LPNX011191507.1, forward strand.
GAAGTAAGGGTTGCATAACATTTACTCATAAGAGACTCTACTAATGGTGTTGAACTAAAGTGTAGTTTCAAAAAGAGCGGCTGAAATATGCATATGATGAGATCAACTCCAGTTGTTAACCCATATTATACCAAGAATACCATTATTTTTCTATATCTCCGAGGTGTTGAAACCATGGATTTTTTTCTTTCTCCAAGCTCACCTTAAACCTATGGGAGTTATCTTAGAAAGATCATAGGATGTTTCGCTATTTCTAAAAGCCTTTCATTAAGCGAGACAATAAAAGATGCCTTAAGGTAGAAATATTATTCTTTGGGGACATAGAAACAACAATACACTAACTTCATCTAGGAAATAACATTAGCATGAAGTAGTAAAAGTATGCATCATTTGAAAACACAAACTAACCTTGCACATTTAAAATCCGAACTATGTAGATCTAGAAATGGATTGTTCACCAGCAGGAGACGGAAATAATAAACAACTCCAACAATCACCCGAAAACAGTGCTGCAACAATGGCAAGTGTGAAGAAAATCTCGTTAAGGTATTCGTTTTTATAGAACTCTTAGACGTCGCTATAGCGACGGCAAACATTGACTTTTGCGCCCTAGGTCAACTTGACCGTTGTAAAAAGTCAACAAAAGACGGTGCCGTCGCTATAGAGACAGTCAGACGTGGATACAGCGACGTCCAAGAGTTTAGGCATGGATACAATGATGTCTAAGAGTCCCGGCGTGGATACAGCGACGGCTAGGCATGGATACAGCGATGCCTCGTTCCTGTTACATCGGATTTTACACCAAAAAGTAAGAAATGTGGAAAACCTCCGTGGAAAAATCCGCGCTTTTGTACTAGTGAGTTCAAACCCTATATTCCTTTTAAAAGATAACAAGCTCCATGACGTACTATTAGAAGAAGAAAGAATAGCACGTAGAGTTTAGGATTGAACTCCCAAGCCATGACAGAGCAGGGTCAAATGCCACACCGAGAGTTAGGCAGTAAATAAGACCATACTACGACAACCCAAGAGCCATGCTCACCACTTTATCTCACTAATGCACCGGGGAGTGAAGAAAATCACTTGGAGAGGCAAGGTAATGGAAGATGCATAATTTTTTAGAGCTATGTAATGGTGAGAAGAAGAGTTCATTCACAAAGATAGAGATAGCACCCAATTACACTTCAACACACAGAAGAAGAAGAATTTTTCCAATAAGGATTACATAGTGGAGTGACAACAGGCCGAGCAGCCATGATCCCGCGACCCCTCTTCTAGAGCAAGGTAAAAGTTTAGGTAAAGGCGATATTTTAAGATTTAGGGAATTTTATATGAGAAAACTCCAAGGTCAAAACCCTATCAAATGAGCATCGACCACGTAGCTCTAAAAATTATTTTGCAAAGGATGGGTTTGGTAATATAGTTCAAAAGTTCTTGTTGCAACTTGCACATAATAGTGTATAATTAATACCATATTATAATTCTTTTCATGGTTTTGTTATCTTTGTTATGGTTTTATGCTTGCTTTAACCAAAGTAAATAACATGGGAGATAATAGCTGAACTAGGTCTTACATATAAGTTAAAACCTTTGAAATGGCATAAGAAAAATTATGATATTCACATAATAAACAATGCTTGTATTCAGTTTAGGAAGATACAAAATGGAGAAGGAAATCATTTATATATATACTTATAACTATAGAAGGTACCTAACTAGGTCTTTGGTCTTGGTAGTAAATTATGGATACTAGTATATGGTTTAGCAATAATACCCTTAAGGGATGAGAAATCATACAAAGGATAATAAGACAGGCCTCTATGAAGAATATTTTTTATTTCCTCAAAATAAAATGTAATAATATTATAGTTTTAATGAAAACAATTTGTATCAAGGCATCTCCATCTTGGTAAGTATTAGAATAACTATAAACTATCCTATGTACTAAGTATCAGTTTTCATGTGTGTTGGTAGTCCAAGTATTTTATGACTTTATTTGGTTCATAGACCTTCTAGGTTATTGTAACTCATTATTTGTAGAAAGAAATATGTTTCGCAAGATGCATTTACTATAATTACTTACAAGTTTTAAACTAGAAATAGCAGGAAGAAATTTAAATAAACAATTTTTGCGATGGTAAGAGTAACTAAGCTAAAATAAGTTATTAAAATTACTGTTAATACTATCAACTATGAAGCTCATAAAATTTAGGATCAATGATACCTCTTTTACTGCTCAAGCTGTAAAACAAATAATTTAACTAGCATTTTATTTTATGCTAGTTGGAATGATAATCTCAATTTGGAAAAACTGGTAACAAAACTTCTTACCTATATAGAACCTGTAAAAGAAGCATCACTTCACTGCATTAGCTATAAGCTAAGTAAGCCTCAATCTCAACTGAAGTTCTTTCCTACTTGTCATAAAATAGTAAAAACATAATTAGTATTAGGATTTAGACATAGGTTTCATTTCCTGATATTCTAAATCATAACTTGCTAAATCAAATCCTTAACATGGAATTATGAAGACAAACTAATAAAGAGTTAGAGATTACAAATGTTCAGTTCTAGTTAATACTGTTTAAAGTAACCATTAGCAATTATTTGTTCCTAGGCAGTGACGACTACGAACATTTTATGTTACGTGAAAATTTTAAAATTTTATAAATTTTTGGAGTATTACATTAACAAAACTAAACTAAAAACAAACTCAAAATACATAAAAAAAAAAACATTAAAAACAAAACTAAGGGCTGAATGACGGACTAAAATATGGGTCTGAAAGGGGTGGCTGAATAACAGACTGAACAGGCTATCCGAATGACAGGATGCATAGTTAAAATGGTAAAAACTAACCTAAATTAACTAATCTTCAGCTGAAGTCATGCAAATATAATTATAATGCATAAAAGCAATAAATAAACCTACTTACTAAGCAAATCTAACAGCAAAATAAACTTAAGTAAATTCATAAACATAAGCATAAAGAAACCATTGCATATTAATAAACTGAAATGTAAATTGCATAAACTAAAAATTAAGACAGAAATGAAATAGACAGAATTAAGTTTACTTAACTAGATAAACAACAATCTATTTTATCTAACTTGCAAATAAACTAAACAATAAACTGAAAATGAAATGACTGAAAGGAAGACTGGAAACAAACTATGCGTGCAGTCTAATTATCTAACTCAGAAATCAAATTGCATTCACTGAAATAAAACAAACTGTGAATTAAACTAGCTACAAAAAAATGAAAGAAATAAACAAGAAAAGAAACCTCTAGTTGATGAGGGGCCCTCTCAGCAATCAAGGGTGATGACTGGCTAACTTCTATTCAAACGCAATCTTCAACAACAATGCATACAGCTCTTTATTCAGATGATGGAATAGAAATACAAGGTTCAAGAGTAAATCACAGCAAGAACTCTTCTCTCCTAACTCCGCTAACTGATTGATTTCTAGCTAACTAATCTCTCTCACAGAGGCTGCTATATATAATGATTTACAGAGATGAGCAAGTCGACCCTTTAGTGGTCGACTTCTCTCTAAATTTAGGCGATCTTAAAGGCACATAACAGATCGCAGGCCAACTCGCAAGCATCTTTATTCTTCAGTGCGAGCAGTCTTCAAAGGTGGCGCACAGGCATCTCTTCAGCGTGAATGATCTTCAGAGGTGGCGCACGAGTTCCTTCCTGAGCACAGCAGGTGATTGATGGTGAACAGAGGAGAGCGTAGTGGCAAATATTCTAGGGCATGAGTTGAATGCATCAATCCAACACGTGGATGGTTGATGTTGTGGCGAGCAAAGGAGAAGGCGGGCTGGTAAGTATCTAGAACATGGCTTCATCACCAGACGCGTGGATAACAGAACGTTTGTAGTTGTTTCACATTTTGAAATCCCGGAGTTAATTCTCAACAGCACGCAGTCTGATGGGCGGTCTAGACGGAGAGCTAAACGAAAGGCTGAGCTGTGAGCTGGATACGCTGGGTGTCGATCCAGGATGAACAGAGTGTCTATCTGCCGGTGTGCTTCAGGACTGGAATCTACAGCAACACATTTCGACATTTAGCAAACCACCAATGAGTTTCATGCAATGGGTTGGATGACGAGCTGGTCATGATGTGCGAAAGGCAGGCTGGATGCATTATGTTTATTAATTTAGCCCAAAAGGATTATAAAATCTGCAAACAATAATATAAATCAGTTAATATATGAAATGCATTTTAATAATGTCGTTTTTAATTAATATATAACCATAAAAAATGATAACTAAAAAGATTTCATATAAACCTTAAATACACTCATACCTGAGGTTGAATAATGATCTATGTGTTATAAAATATACACAAGATAATAAAATATGTGTTTAAATGAGTAATTTATCTGCCAAAAATGATAACAAATCTAGGTTCAAAATTCCCCCAAACCAGAGAAATGCCAGGTCCCACTGAGCAAAAAGAAAGAAAAACTATTTAGGAAGAAGACGAACTAGCATCTGCCTTCAATTTGGCAGATAAAGAAGGTAATTTAAACTTCATTCTTTTAACCTGTAATTTAAAAAATAACATATCTTTCATGTCACACATTGTATGAAAGTTATAAATGACTTTATTGGATTTTCAACATTCTTAATTTAAGAGTTCTCAAGTTCAAAATAGTTTTATCATTTATAAGGTTTAAAATTAATTCAACCATGTCCAAAGTAAAACTTTGGGTAGGTTGAATATATAACAAAAAACATAAATTGCATTTTAATAACAAAAAGATTGATCATTTTCATGCATGATTAGGTAAGAGGATAGAATTATTAATAGTGAAATAGAAGTAAAAACTATTTTCCCAAAAATAAAATTTAGTTAGAAAATTTAATCATAAGTACTATAATATCACCATTTTTCTGAGATCGCTATTTGATATTTCATTTTCCTTCATTTGATTCTTCATATGGTAATACCATATTGAATTTTGCTGTAAAATATGCTTCAAGCTATAACCAAATTCCACTGTTTACATTCTTGAAAATACTTATCATTTGTCAGAGATAAATAGATTTATCAAAAATAAAAATAATCTAAATTTTCAAATCACTTCCATCTTCCCCCAAACCAAAGAGAGGGCATGTCCTCAAGCCATACAGAGAGAAGAAATGATTGTTCCAGAAAAATAGAAAGAATGCTAGCATGTTGTGAATTATTAAAAAAAACTAACTAGTAAATGGAAATGGTTCAGAAATTTATATTCATGAAAAATAAAACAGTGCTTAGAAAGACCATGTAAAATGAGAATAATATAATTAAAATAAAACCATAGGAAAAACTAGCCATCCATGCTTCATTGTAAAGATATCATGTCACCGTCAAGTATTTTAAGTGTACCCCGGAGTGTGTGAGATTTACAGCTATGGGTCCCATTTCTAAGATAATGGCATCTTAGATATATGCAGAATTATACGACCGGGGAAAATTCAACTTAGATCCATTCTCGAATGACATTAGAAACAGTTGGCCATGACATTAAAAAAAAAAAATTCATATATTAATCATTATTATATGAATTATGTGCATAGTGGTGTATTAACCAGATCTCATTTACCAGATATTGCCCCGCTACCAGTAAGCCTGTTCAATACCCTGGCGGGTTTATCTTGGTACCATGCAAACATAGCCCCGCTACCAGCAATCCTGTTCAGTACCCCGACGGGTTTACTTGCATTTATCGAACTTCCTGTTGTAATTTTTTTACTTAGCATTGACCTGCTACTAGCAGGCATGTTCAGTACCCCAAGGGGTTTTCCTTGTATAATGATATTAAAGATATGGAAGCCTATTGGTACTAGAGCGTGTTAAGTCCTACTAAACACATAATTCATTTTTTTTCAAAATAAAGTTATAAGTAATTTCATAATGTCAAGACTCATAAAACATGTCAAAAGAGAATAACTGAAAGTTGTTCTTTAACCTAACAGTCCTTCTTCTTTATAAAGTAAAGTAATGTTCCCCATAGAGAAAAATTCAACTTACTTTCGAGTTATCACCAAAATACTCAAGAGACAAGTTTTGATAACAAGTATAGGATGAACTAGTAATCCATAGGTGAAAAATAAGGATGTGGAAAAAATATGATAATGAAAATGGGTCTTATCAAGCAACTGTTTTAAAAGAATAAATCAGAAATATACATGTCTGAATCAAAATACCAAAAACTATATGAATTATAACATAATTGGTTAAGTATGATATACAAAGGATTGATAAATAAAAAAATTATCAGTATAAGCTGCAAATTTCAAAAGTACCCTCAAAAGATTAAAATAACTGATGAGTATTTAGCATACTTTCCTTATCCAAGTAATATTCTGTTAGCTTCTCATAGAGATAATATACTTGTAATCAAACTGCAAAACCACTTGTTAGATGATTCAATTTATTCATAAAGACATAAAAGAAAAGAGTCTTGTGTAATCAACCTATTAGAAATGACTCTTATTTATTCAAAGCAACAAGCACATATTTACATATATACAAGTGATAATAACCCAAAATATTTTTCAAGGATCGGGAGGAGGAGGAATAGCTTCCCCTTCAACTAATTCTATTTCATTTTGCTGCAAAACATTTTGTATAAAATCATGTTTAGATGTCAGTTGGTGATAGAGCCTAAGTCTATGTCCATTTACTACAAAGGAAATTTCTAAGCCATCAATTGTTTTAATTTTTACTGATCCATTGTCAAAAGTTGTAACTACTTTGTATGGACCCATCCAACGGGTAGTTAATTTCCCTTTAAAATTTTTAAACTATGAATCGAATAGTAGTGCCCAATCTCCAGTATTAAACTTCTTTTGCTTAAAAAATTTATCATGCCATGTTTTTCGTTGATTCTGTATTAACGTCGTTCTTTGAAGTGCATCTTGTCTAATTTCGTCTAACTCATTAATATGTAATATTCGTTGTTTCTGTGCTTCATCCAAATTCATGCATAATTGTGCTGCCATACGAAAGGTTTTAACTTGAAATTCAATAGGTAAAAGGACTTATTTTCCATACACTAATTCATGGGCGTATGTCTGGTACTATTTCTTCATGTTATCATATAGGCCCATAAAGCCTCTGGGAGTCTATATGCCCAATCCTTATGATTTAAGTCAATGGTATTAGTTAAAATGGCTTCTAATACTTTATTAGTTGATTCTACCTAACCATTAGCCTGAGGGTGATAAGGTGAAGATTTGCAATGTCGAATACCATATTTCGTAGTAAGTTCTTTCATTAATTTGGAAGTAAATTGAGTACCTTGATCTGTGACAATTTCTCTAGGTACACCAAACTAGGTGAATATTTCTTCATATATAAATTCTACCACCGATTTCTCTATGGCTCTAATTAAAGCTTTAGCTTCTACCCACTTGGTGACATAGTCCGTACAAACTAAGATATATTTATTTTTACAAGACATGGGAAAGATTGGTCCTACAAAATCAAGAGCCCATTTCTCAAAAGGTTCAATCATAACTTGGGGTTGTAAAAGCATTTGATCGGATGACATAGGTCTACCCATTCTTTGGCAACTATTGCATCCTTTAACATATTTGGCAGCATCCTTAAAAATACTTGGCCAATAATAACCAGAATGCAAGAGTTTATATGATGTCCTCTTATCATAAATTTTTCCTCCACATGGTCCATCGTGGAATGCATGGAGGATGTCTGTCATTTCATCCTCCCGCACACATCGTCGAATAGTAAGATCGGGACCAGTGTAGAAGAGATCGTTATCAACCCAAGAATAATTAGAACTCTGAACTATAATATGATGCTTCTCATGTGGAGACAAATGTCTTGGTATTTTCCCGGTTGCTAGATAATTGGAAATATCCGCAAACCAAGGGGTTTGAACAGATACAGCAAATAGATGTTCATCAAGAAAAGTGTCGTCAATTGGTTTAGTACTGTCTTCATGTTGAATATAGGAAAGGAAATCTGCTATGAGATTTTCTTTACCAGCTCGGTCAATGACAGTAATGTTAAATTCTTGCAATAAAAGAAGCCATCGGGTCACTCTACCATTGGTAATTGGTTTATTCATTAGAAATCTAATGGCGGAGTGATTGGTATGCACAAAAACTTCATAACTTGTGATATAATGATGAAATTTATTAATAGAATAAACTACTGCCAAAAATTCTTTTTTAGTAACATTATAATTTAATTCGGCAGTGGTCAAATTTTTGCTAATAAAATAGATGGCATAAGGTGCTTGTCCTTGTTTTTGGCCGAGGACTCCTCCTATGGCCGTATCAGAGGCATCGGTAGATATGTGAAAAGGGAGGGACCAATCAGGACCCCTAAGTATTGGTGCCACTGATAGTTTATCTTTTAGGATTTCAAAAGCATTTTGACAAGATTCTGTCCACTGGAATTATGAATTCTTTGTAAGTAACTTAAACATTAGTGCGGCTATTTTAGTAAAATTTTCAATAAAGCGGCGGTAATAGCCTGCATGGCCAAGGAAGCTTATTACCTCTTTCTGATTTTTGGGAGAGGGAAGGCCAACAATTACTTCGATCTTTGTAGGTTCTACCTTGATTCCTTGGGAAGAAACATGGTGTCCCAAAACTATACCTTCTGTCAGTAACATTTTACATTTTTCATGACTGAGAGATAAATTCGTTTCTTGAAAACAGATCAAGACCTTCTCGAGATTGTCAAGGGCTTCTTGAAAAGTATTATTATAGGTTGTAAATTCATCCATGTATACCTCTACACATTCATGTATAAGATCGAAAAAGATTCCTAATACTGCTCGTTGGAAAGTGGCAGGTGCATTACATAAGCCAAATGGAAAAACTCGATAAGCATATGTTCCCCAAGGGCATGTAAAAGTGGTTTTGTCTTGATCTTTCGGTGCTATTAAAATCTGGTTGTAACCACTATACCCATCAAGAAATGAAAAATATTGTTTACCTGACAAAGTATCTAATACTTGATCAATAAAAGGTAAAGGAAAGTAGTATTTAAGTGTAGATTTGTTTAGTTCCCTAAAATCAACACAAATACGCCATTTCCCTGTGACTTTCTTTGGAACTACTACTAAAGGAGATACCCATTTACTGTCGAAAATAGGATAGATGAAACCAGCCGTGAGGATTTTTTGTAATTCTTCTTTTACTATATCCTTTAGAGCAGGATTCATCCTCCTTTGTGGCTACCTTACAGGTAACATGCTTGGATCTATATAAATATGGTGAATACAGGTGTCGGGGTGTATACCCTTCATATCTATGTATTCCCATGCAAATGATCTAGCTTGTTTCTTAATAACTTTAAGCAGTTGTGCTTGTTGGTTTTCACTTAATCCGGTGTTTATATGTAAGAATTTTTCAGGGCCAACCTCACAAGGTATGGTATACGGTCCTGTATGCTCTTCAATTGGAAAGACACAAGGTGTTTCTATAAACATTGAGAGACCCATATTCTCTTGAAACTCATCTCCAAAAATCTGATCGAGTTGAGCAAAGGACTGAGGGAAATCTGTATAGGTTGTCGAAGAAACAAACTGGCTTAATACATTCTCAGTGGTTTGCTCCTGAAGTGCTAAAGAAAAATCACTAGGAAGGGGGAGATCATCAAAGTATTCATCCCCAAAAGAACAATTTAACCACCATGAATTTTCAGTTATTGGTCGTGTTAGGGGGTATAAAATAAGTCTTTGTGTGGACATCCCATTGGAAATAGTCATCTCCCCATCCCTAAACCCTATAAAAGCATTTGCAGTAGCTAACCATGGTCTTCCCAAGATAATAGGATTTCCTTTAGAAGGATCCTCTGATTCTACGACCATAAAGTTGACAGGGTTTTCCCATGAAACTTATACAACAATGTCATCCAAGACTCCAGCGGGTTTTATCGTAGTGCGGTCTGCTAGTTCTAGGATGGAAGGAGTAGGTTGGAGGAATCGTCCCAATTTTAAAACTTCTAAAACTGTGGTGGTCATCATGTTAATAGCGGACCCTAAATTGATTATTGTATTCTCTATGGTGGTGTTTTTTATAATTATAGTCACCACTGGGGCTCCTATATTTGTATATTTTGCAATCCGGGACTGACCTGTCATACATTCAGACTTTTCTCCTATAACATGAATTGTAAGAGGGTCCTTTTGCTTCTTTCCTGGGAATTTAATACGGAGCTGTTTTATTACCTTAATATAGATGGGTATATCTTTAATAGCTTGTAATAGAGGTATTTTAATACAGATGTTATTTATTTGATTCAAAATGTTATACTCCCGATGAACTACAGGTTTTTCTATTACTAGTCTCTCTGGAAATGGAGGAATTCTTTGCTCCTGAATAGTTTCTTATGGAGGATGGGTGTGTACTGAAACTTTTGGAATGTTCACATCCTCCAAAATAGCATAATTCATAGGTTTACTTGAATCTCCTTCTTCTTCATTTGGTTCCTGAATGATGACAGATGACTTGGGTTTATTATTCACAACTCTCCCCGATCGTAATTGAATTTCATGTACAGGTACAGTCGAAATAAGGTATGATGGAAGAGTTTGTAACTCAATGATGTTAAGAGCTTGAGTTGGTTTATTATTAGGGTTAGGTATTGGTTGTGCAGGTAATAATGTCGGTTAAGGAGGATTTGCATTCTGAAAGTGATGAGGTTGTTGTGTGATAAAAGGAACTGGAGGTACAAATCCAAACGGTATTTGCTGGAAATTTGTTTGATTTTGAGGATAAGGGTGATTAGGTGCAGGGACAGGTTGTGGCTAAGGATATGGTTGTCCTCTCCATCCTTGTGACCAATATTTCTATTATGGAAATTGAGGAAGAGGATACTGAGGTGGCCAATTCTACCAACTTGAATTCTTCCATTGTTGAGGTGGTTGATACAGAGGATAATAGAGTGGATATTGTGGTGGAAATTTTGGATATGTTGATTGGTTTCTAGGTTGACAAGGAGGTCTCCTATATGTTTCAGCTACATCCCCACTCCTATAGATGGCTTGCAATCCAGGAAAGGATGGGCCATTATCTGTTGGATGCTCTTCTGTACAGATGTGACATACAAAGATGTTGTTTAATGGACATTCCCTTTGGGGATGTTTATTTCTACATATTGGACAGAAAATAATCATTTTTTCTCGTTCTTCATCATGCCTCTTCTTGGCTTGTAAAGCATCTAGTTGAGAACCCATTGCTCCTAAGATATCAGTCTTAAAATTATCCAATAGGTTCCCTATGTCTACTCTTGTAATTCCTCCTGAACTAGGAACATTTCCTCTTATATTTCTACTAAAAGGCTCTCGAAAAATTTTTGTAACTTTCCCCCTACTCCTAGAATAATATTTACACATCTCATCGATCTGTGCAAAATTTTTATGGGAAATATCGCCAACTGCCCTGAGATTAAGTCTTTCTAACAAGTCCTCAGAGATTCCCTTAAGGAAAAGTGTACTTACTGCATCTTCTCATAAGTCATTATATTTAGACTTATGTAATGTATAAATGAACCTCTTGAGATAATCCTTTAAGTTCTCATCTTCAAGTTGTTGTATCTTGAATATATCATGTCGAGAGTTCTTAGGTTTGCAGTATTCTTGATATTTTCGCAAGAATGAAGTTTTCATATCATCCCAAGTCTTGATAGTGGATTCTCTTAATCCCATGAACCATTTGAGGGAGGAATCCTTGAGTGTAGCGGGAAAAATTTTTAGTTTATGAGCGTCTTGTAGATCATTGTAACCCCTACAAAGGATATCAAACTCGAACAAAAATGAGTTCATGTCCTCATTACTTTTTCCATAGAAAGTAGGTAAGGAGGAAGGAGGGGTGTTTTTCACGGTTACATCCTGCATTGTATCTAATATAGGGAAACCAAAGCAGCCTCAGTTTTATTTTCCCCTTCTCCTTCTTCATTAATAAATTCATCATGATCTTCATTTTCTCCCCGTCCCTCCATATAAGCTGGATTCTTAACGTAAATATATTTAGGAGGCTCCTTTCAAGGTGATAATGGGTTGTACCAATGTTCTTTTCAGGAGAGATATTCCTTTGATCAACTGTGTTTTTACTGAATCCTAGAGGGATAGTAGCTTCTACGGTATAAGTTTTGATTTGCGAGATAACTGGATCTACGGAGGTTCCAAAGAGAGCTTTTACTTGAGCAGGATCAACAAAGTCAACAAAATTCAGATCTCCTACTAGTGAGAAAGTTGTGTTAGTTGGATTTGAAACTAGTGGAGGGCTAGGGGTTTCTAATGGTTGATCCTCTTGAACTTCCTCAAGAACGAGGTCCTTAGGACCTTCTGCCAAGGTTCCTTCTCCTTCTATGGCTTCTCTAGTAAGATCTTCTAAGAGAGACTCCTTAGGTTTCAGGGTAGAACTACTTCCTATAGGCATATTTCAATACCTTTCTGGTGAGTTAGTAGTTGGGGAATTATGTCCCCTACGGTAGTTAGTAGAGAATTCAATAACTTTTCTGGTCTTGACAAATCTACCCTGAGGATCTCAAATTCTACTCATGAAAGACTTTTAAACTAAAGAAAACCTATGCTACTACTGTTGCTAGATTTGGGGGCGCCTGTTATAACAGATGTGTAGATTCTTACCTCTCGTATTATCGCTCCCCCGCTACCAACCTATTCCTAAACTTCATAAATAATTCTACTCTACCTTACAAAACAACTCCCCGGCAAAAGTGCCAAAATTTTTGGGTGTTATAATGTCTAAATTGATCCACCTATTCTTTAATTATCAACCGGGGTTGGTAAGCTTAGAGTTGACACAAAATATATGCGAAGGTAGAGGGTGTCGTGTAAATATTTTAACAAACAAAAGATCGAAATATCTTTCAAAATGAAAAACCGAGTCAAATTCCTAAAAATGCACTTATTAAAGTAATTAAATTGAGGTAGACTAATAAACTAAACAATTGAAAATAAACTTTAAACTGAAGTACAATCAACAATTAACTATTCAAATGGGAAACTAGGGTACAAAGAAAACTTAACTTATAAGTAAGTAGAAAACTTAATAAAGAAAACTTGATAAAAGAAGCAAGTAGAAAACTTAATAAAAGAAATATCTCTAGGTTTTGTCCAATAAGTTCTTTCAACAATAGCACAACATAAAAGAGACAACCTAGAAATATACTAAGGAAAACACACATAACACTAAATATCACATACAAATAAATCAATCAATCTAAAAACATAAATACGAAATAAATCAGTAATAACATTCAAGAGACAAAAACAACTTAACACGCATTCAAAACAAAAAGAAATAAGAAAAATAATAAAACTTTAATAAATAACCTAAAATAATTAATCTTTAACCATAATGTTAAATAAAAATAATACCTAACTATTACAGTCAAAACATAATTCAGACGTTAACAAAACTAAACTAAAAAAAATCTCAAAATACATGAAAAAACGCTAAACACAGAACTAAGGGCTGAATGACAGACTAAACTATGGGTCTGAAAGGGGTGGATGAATAACAGACTGAACAGGCTGTCTGAATGACAGGCTACATAGTTAAAATGGTAAAAACTATCATAAATGAACTAATCTTCAGCTGAAGTCATGTAGATGTAATTCTAATGCATAAAAGCAATAAATAAACCTACTTACTAAGCAAATCTAACAGCAAAATAAACTTAAGTAAATTCATAAACATAAGCATAAAGAAACCATTGCATATTAATAAATTGAAATGTAAATTGCATAAACTGATAATTAAGACAGAAATGAAATAGACAAAATTAAATTTACTTAAATTGATAAATAGCAATCTATTTTATCTAACTTGCAAATAAACTGAACAATAAACTAAAAATGAAATTATTGAAAGCAAGAATGGAAACAAACTATGCGTGCAGTCTAGTTATCTAATTCAGAAATCAAATTGCATTACAGAAATAAAACAGACTGTGAATTAAACACGAATTAGAATTAAACTAGCTACAACAAAAATGAAATAAATAAACAAGAAAAGAAACCTCTGGTTGATGAGGGGCCCTCTCAACAATCAAGTGTGATGCCTGGCTAACTTCTACTCAAACGTAATCTTCAACAGCAATGCATACAGCTCTTTATTCAGATGATGGAACATAAATGCAAGGTTCAAGAGTAAATCATAGCAAGAACTCTTCTCTCCTAACTCTGCTAACTGACTAATTTCTAGCTAACTTAGCTCTCTCATAGAGGCTACTATATATAATGATTTACAGAGATGAGCAAGTTGACCCTTTAGTGGTCGACTGCTCTCTAAATTTAGTCGATCTTAAAGGCACATAACAGATCACAGGCCAACTCGCAAGAATATTAATTCTTCAGCATGAACAGTTTTCAAAGGTGGCGCACAGGCATCTCTTAAGCGTGAATGATCTTCAGAGGTTGCGCACAAGTTCCTTCCTAAGTGCAGCAGGTGAATGATGGCGAATAGAGGAGAGCATAGTGGCGAATATTCTAGGGCATGACTTGAATGCATCAATCCAGCACGTGGATGGTTGATGTGGTGGCGAGCAAAGGAGAATGTGGACTGGCAAGTATCTAGAACACAGCTTCATCACCAGGTGCATGGATAACAGAACATTTGCAGTTGTTTCACATTTTAAATGCCCAGAGTTAATTCTCCGCGGCATGTAGTTTGATGGGTGATTTAGACGGAGAGCTGAATAGAAGGCTAAGCCGTGAGCTGGATACGTTGGACGTCGATCTAGGGCGAATGGAGTGTCTATTTGTTGGAGTGCTTCAAGACTGGAGTCTACAGCAAGACAGTTCGACATCTAGAAAACCACCAGTGAGTTTCACGCAATGGGCTAGATGAGGAGCTGGACATGCTGTGCGAAAGGCAGGCTGAATGCGTTCTGTTTATTAATTTAGCCCAAAAAGATTATAAAATCTGCAAACAATAATATAAATCAGTTAATATATCAAATGAATTTTAATAATGTCATTTTTAATTAATAAAACCATAAAAATGATAAATAAAAATATTTCATATAAACCTTAAATACACTCATACCTGAGGTTGAATAATGATCTACGTGTCATAAAATATACAAAAGATAACAAATCTAGGATCAACAGTCCATATAAAATTTCAAAAGGACTCATACCTGCATAAACTTGAAAATTATTATTGTAAGCAAATTCTACTAAATGTAGGTAGTATTCCCACTTACCTAGTTTGTCCATGACATACATTCTTAGAATGTCCTATAGGACTTGGTTAACTCTGTCAGTCTTCCCATCTATTTGTGGATGATATACAGTACTGAAATTTAACTGTGTACCTAACCCTTTAAACAAGGAT
This sequence comes from Pseudotsuga menziesii, assembly GCA_001517045.1. Lineage (NCBI taxonomy): Eukaryota > Viridiplantae > Streptophyta > Pinopsida > Pinales > Pinaceae > Pseudotsuga > Pseudotsuga menziesii. Next base: position 15,947 of record LPNX011191507.1, read on the forward strand.
TTCCACAAGTTTCCTGTGAATTTTGCGTCTCTATCTGAGACTATTAATTTTGGTACACCATGTAATCAGAATATGTCTTTCATAAAAATATATGCAATGTTAAAAACTGTGTAGGTATATTTAACAAGAATAAAATGAGAATCCTTGCTGAACTTATCAACTACGACCATGATTGATGGAATGTTGTATGAAATTATTCGGTAGGCCTGTTACAAAATACATACCTAATTGTTTCTCACTTCCATTCTAGAATGGATAGTGGTTGCAACAATGATAGTGGCTCTTGGTGTTCAACCTTAACTTGTTGACATTCTATGCATTGAACTAAGTACTATGCTATTTATTTCTTCATGTTTGGCCAAAAGAAATCTTTTATGATAATAGTGATCATCTTCTAGCATTCATGGTGTCCTCAATATGGTCATTTATGCAACTCATTCATGACGGTAAGTTTGGTTTATGCTGTATTTGGTATGTACAACCTGTTTTTATGCAGCAACAGTCCTTGTTTATTTAGGCTGAAATATGTTTTTACTTGATTCTGTTCATTTTTAGCAGTATTTTCTTTTAAAGTTTGATATTCATTGTCATAATTTTTTGCACTTAGGATCTAATTTTTCATATTATATTCGTAACTTCTTCTTGCAAATAATAATTTTGTGTGACAACTCAAAGCGTCTATAACTTTGTTTTCCTTTCCTTTTATGTGTTTGATTTCAAAATCATATTCACTTAACAAGATAGCCATCTAGCATTTCGATTTTGCTGATAAAATATATATTTTAGACTTATGTTATCTGACATAAGAAATTTCCTTCCAATGAGGTAATGTCGCCACATGGTTTAAGGTGTAAATTATGGAAGCAATTTCCAAATAAGGCGTAGCATAATTATTTTCATATTCCTTTAATTTTCTAGAATCATAAGCTACGACGTAGTTTTCTTGTATTAATACCCTTCCTAATCCTTCTTTACAAGCATCGGTACATATGACGAAATCCTTGAAAGGATCAACAATATTTAGGATAGGGGCGGTAGTTACTAGATGTTTTATTTTATTAAATATTTCCATACATTTTTTCAGTCCATTGAAACTTTTTACCTTTGTTATGCACTGAAGTTATGGGGTAGGCAATTTTAGAAACGCCTTCAATGAACTTCCGGTAGTATCCGACAATCCCCATAAATGATATTATGTCAGTTAAATTTTTAGGAATCGACCATTCAATGATGGATTTGATTTTTTGGGGTCGATAGATATTCCATCATTGGATAATATGTGTCCTAGGTATTGAATCCTATCCTTAAATAAATCCCATTTACTGAAATTAGCATACAACTGTTGTTCTCTTAGTACTTGTAGAATTATATTTAAATGTTCTTTATGTTTGTGTTCTTTCTTTGAGTATATTAGTATGTCATCTATGAACACAACTAAAAAATTATCCACATAGTTACTTGAAATTCTATTGTAATGTCCCAATTCGAAAATTCCCAACAAAGGCATAATTTTGGAAAAATAGTCTTGACTCTAGGGGATTTGAGTGGCTCAAGAGGGTCTCGAAATTGGTAGGGACTGATGTGGGGAGTAGTAGGAATCTATTGCAGCTGCAACGATTTCCCAAATTTCTAAAAAATTCGGGACCCTCCTTTTAATTTTGTCTTGCTCAATTTGGTTGGGATTGCTTGATTTTACTGCAATTTCAGATTTTTTGATGATGATTGTTAAAAGAATATCTTTATGCTAATGTTGCCCTTATGACTTATAGTCATTTCTTACCTCACTGTCAGAATTTTTTGAAGCTATGAATCGGAACCACAGTTAACTACGCATCCGTCGTTGCGGAGGTGCAGTTGAATGAATATCTAATCCAAAGTGTTACTTTCCACCGATGCGCTTTCCTTTTATGTTATTATCGGCGCCCTTGTTTGAAAACCGTCGGAACTCTAGTGCTTTGCAGTACCACCGTTTTGGATGACATATTGCAAGCACCATGACGGATGTTTCGATTTTTCTAATTCCCATCATTTTTGTTTCACAAGGCCTTAGTCTATTTTGCTCCGTCGTTGCGGCTCTAGAATGGACTAATATTCCACTTTAGTTTTCCCTTTGGTCAATGTTTGACGCTTTGCCGATGTTTCGCTTAAGATTAGATTCTATTTTCTCTCTGATTTTGACAGGTCTATGGAACCCTTTGTCTTCACAGCTTCTGCCGTTGCGGTGTTCCAACCAACTTATGGTCCGAGGTTTTAGTGTAGTTGAGATCCGATGTGGAGTTAATTTTTTCTCGCCAATGTTTCGCTTTGCACTGTGGAACTCGCAGTTGTTTCATCTTCCACCATTGCAACGCATTAGCAGATTTGATCACCGATCTTTTAGTTACTCCGCTGCCCGATTGTCGTGTTTTTCTCGTCGAATTTTTTTTACCGGGAGATATATATATTTGGGGTTTTGAGGTATTTTTCTATTAATTTACCTACGAACCCGTCCCTAAGCTATCATTATCGTTTCAAACTGGGCATTGTACTTTCTATCGATAGCTCATTCGTAGGTTGTATCTCTATGGAAGTTTACATATTCTTCTTGTCAATTGCACAGCTCATTGCCAGGTATGCCAATCGTTCCATTCTACCCCTTCATTTGAGTTTTGAACTAGGGTTGTCGTCCTTGGTTAAGTTTTCCCTCTATGGTTAATGGACACCTAGGTTTATGGTTTTATCAGCATATATGTAGTTCATTTCAACAGTATGGTCGTTCGAAGGGGGGGTTTTGTTTTCCTGATGATTATTGCGGTGTCGTTATGAATTTTCAAACCTTACCTGACTGTTTGGGAAACTGGTGCAGACAAGCGTAACGCTATCTGCACCGGTTTTCTCCAGTTTGTGTATGGCCATCCAGGGGGGAAGCTTTCCTTTCCTTTTGCAGTAGGAAGGAATTTTTCCCTAGTTTGTTTTGAAATTCTGAAGGTTTTGGTTTTCCGGTGTTTTGGTCGCTCGCGTGTTTGGGACTAGGGTTGCGGTTTTTTGAGGTTACGTCTCGTTTCGATGGGATTGGTGATAGGATGTTTTATTCTCGAATCTATAGCGCTAAGGATGTAGTTTTTATGAGACTATTTTCTTTTCCAGGAGAAATTCTACATTGTCAGTGAAGCCATGATGTTATTGGTTGATCAAGCTAATTTTTAGTCATGGGCAGGTTCTAGGATTTTTTTTGCAGACCTATCTTGTGCAAGAGTATTTGGTAGCTAGATCTGGTTCTGTATTTTACATAGACTCAGTCATGACTAACATGGTCGAGGTAAATGCTTATGTAGTTTTGTTTTCGTTCTTTGAATATTGGTTGAACAGCTCAGTAGGACCTAAAATATTTTTGTTGTATGACAGGGAAATTTTTCTGAGTATGAGATGTCAAAAAGGAAGAAAAAGAAAGCCCCTGTAGTGGACGAGGAACCTGAGGTAGAAGTTATCACAAAGACTGAGTATATTTTCAAAGACACCAGATGCACCACAAGAGTGGAACCTGAATACAAGTGGGGGGGAATTTACAGACTGATATCACACCATGAAGTACCTGACATTGATTTTGAAGAAGAAACGATATATGATAATATTGAAAGATCTGCTTTGATGAATATTACTACCAGGCCTGAGATTTTCCCATGCTCAGAAGTAATTGGATGGATTCTGCCTAGGGCAGACGTGACTACCATGATTTTGGCCAACACTGAAAAATAGAGCTATGCTGCTTACATCCCTGGTTATGTATCATTAGCCTACCACTTACCAGAAGCCCAGGTTTACCTAACTGAGGATTGGCTAAAGGAGATTAATCTTGACCTAGTTGAAACATTGAAAATAATGTTGGTACCTAGTAACAGTTTTCGAACCATACCATCATGGGAATACGACACAGCTACCTTAAGAAACCCTTATAGGTTCATTGCTTTAATGTTGAACAGAATCTTTGGGAGAGCCCACAGCAAAAGTTTTAAGTTGGGATGGGTTCCTATCATCTTCTGTGTAGCCACTCAAGGGACTGTGTTCAATTGGGAAAACATTGTGTCAAACAGTCTCTCAGCTTGCATTGCTTCAACCCTGGGAGGGGTGTCCTAGAAAAAATATGAGTTCTACATGAGTTCCATATTGATTGATTGCATATTGTGCACCTAGTCATTCCCAAACCTAAGGTGTATTTGGGATAGAAACAGAACACTGGTATACACAGTCTACAAGCCATTATGGGCGCATAAGTACTACAGTCATTACAGATAAGTGTGTGAACACTTTATTATGCCGTTGTATACAATGATTTTCTTGAAAGAATGCAATTACATGTCTGAAGAGGCGTTGCAAGTCATTGAGGAGTATGCTGATTACTACTTAACTGAGGACGGGATGTATATTAGAATGTATGGCTGCTCCAGAGCACCTTCACTACTTCCCAAATATGCCACTGATTATGTGGTACACAAGGAGGCAGTCAGGCAGGTCTTCTTGGATGTCATAGGGAGTTTTTTGTTTGAGCACAAGAAGGCGACTTATCCTCCCATACCATTCAGATTGGGAAGTTATAAGTTTTCAAGAGTTAAAAAGGATGATGAGTTTGTAGAGGAATTGGAGAAATTTCATTTTGGAGAAATAAACTTCCATAGGAATGATTCTCAGAATAAAGTTGCAGAACACTGCAAGGAAGCCAATGTGCATTTTGAATATACAATCCATTGGGATAAGGATGAATCAATTTTCCGAAATGCAGAAAACATGACAACATTAAAAAGAAGATTCAAAAAGAAGATCACTACTAAAGGTGGGAAAGGCCAGGCTGAACAGAAGAAAGAAGATGAAGAGGAGGCTAGGAAAAGAGAAGAAGATGCTAGGAGACTAGCAAAGGAGGCCGAAAGTTGGCGTATAAGTGAGGAAGAAGAAAAGAAGAAAGTTGAACAAGAAGCAGATAAGAGTGCAGAGGAAGCTGCCAGGAGCGAAGAAGAGGAAAGGAAAAAGAAAGAGGATGAGGAACTCAGGAAACAGGAAGCTGAAATACTGAAACTGATAGGGTCCATGACAGAGCAACAAAATTCCAACCCTACAGCCACTCAAGTTCAGAATCTGGATAATCCTAATTATCAAGACCCTGATGCAATTGCTAGCAGCACCTTAGGGAAGTTTGTTGTTTCTGGCCTAAGACTGATCCCTTTCGAACAAAAGAAAGGGGAAGAAGTTCCAAACTTCAATACCATTTTTTATGACAAGGAAAAGAAAATAATTGTGAAGAGGACCGAAAAGAAAGTTGAAACTAGGGGGCAGTCAGGGAAGATGATAAATGATAAAACTGTGGTCCATGGGACAGACAAGGACCCGAGACTCACTATCCAAGCTGAGCAACATTGATCCATGCCTCTGAAGATAATGTGGATCGAATAATGACAGACCTTGAGCAATCAAGGAAAACTGCTGCCCAACTGAAAGATACACTGCGGAGGGAGAGAGAGGAAAGCAACAAATTGAAAAGGAAGTTTGAAGACATGAAAAATAAAGTAAAGTCTTCAAATTCAGAGCTTCAGTCCCTCCAAGTAGACAAGATGTCTTTGGAAGTTGCCCAGGAAAGCTTAGCAAAATTGCAGCAGGAATATCAGGAGCTAATGACAGAAAAGGATGGGCTGAAAACAGCATATGAGAGTCTTCATGCAGAAAGAGACCAGTGGCAAAGTAAGATTGGGGAGCTGGAATTACAAAAGGCTACTTTGGAGGATTCAAAGAAACAATCTTAGGTGCAAACAACAGAGTTTAAAGAACAAGTTGCTTCATTTGCAGCATCTTTGAAAGAAGCCAGGGAACAGCAAACCATCATTTAGCCTTTCAAAGAACATGTTTTAACACAAAGAAGCAAAATGTATAGGCTGCAGGTATCCATAGAAGAAGAGAGGTGCAAGGTTTTGCAGGTAGATAATATATTAGAAGAAATTTTTGATACTTCTTCATATTTCGTAGACAAATCTCAGGATATTTTAAAAGTCCTGACGGGAAGAATAGAAAGATTGGAGACCAATGAGGAGATCCCTGCAGACTTACCAACAAAGGATCAACAAGGCTTAAAACAAGACTATGACTTGTTAGATTTTTCCATAAACACAGCTGAAGAATTTAAGAAGGCTGTAAAGAAAACGAAGGGAGCTTGCACTCAGTTTTGTACGATACTTTTGATCACTTACAACCGATGCCAGGTGGCTACTGAGCAGAGAATGGACTCATTTCTAGACCATGACCTGTTCATAGAGATGTTACAGAATAGATATCGAGAAGATGAACAGAGAATTCTACAGGTTAAGGTCCTAGACGAGCAGAGCTTGAAAGATGAAGTAGCTCATTCAGTGTTCAATGTGCAGTTACTGGAAGATCAACTACGCTTGAGCTCGGCCAGGATTGAGGTGATAAAAAATCGCGCCACCATGTTCGAAATAAATATTCGTTTTCTCGAACCTTCTGAGTTTGAGAACATTGCATCGGAAGCCTTAGCATGGAAAAAGTTCCTGAACAATCAATCGGGGCCCTCCACTTAAGCGCTTCATTAGTTTGTTAAATGTAATATATTGTAAAGTGTATAATCACTAAATACAAGACAATTTTGGGATATGAAACATTGGGAAAGCCCAGGGGTCATTTGTGGGCAGCCCAAAAAATTTTCCTTGTATAATCACTAAATACAAGTATAGGAGAATTAGATAGAGGAGGGGATTTTTCCCAGTGAGACTTGTGAAAAACTTGTTGTAAGAGGAACTATTTCATTTTGCAATAATATAATTACAATTTTGCCTGTTGGAGAAAGTGTTGTGTGGAATGTTCAAATGTGGTGAAATAAACAATGTTGAAGGGGAACTATTTCATTTTCAGCGGTGTTTCATTAACTGTGAGATCGTTCTAACTTTCTAAACCTATGTTCTTGTATGAATGTTCTCTGGTTTATTTTATGATAATTTCCACTATGAGTAATGAATGTTTTAACAAACGACGAGCTATCTTGTTGTGCATATCTTTACTCATGTTTATGTGTTTTGATTCTAAGAATAGCTATTTGTGATTTATCTTAACATATGAGCAGTAATACATTACTCATTGATTGATAATCTTGCTCCCTAGGGACAACTTAGTTAGTCTTGTTTTCTGTTGTGTGTGATTTAGATGCGAGAGAGTTTAAGACAAGAGGTAAGAACCTGCGCATCACATTGTGACCACTCCTCATATTCTTTATCAATCTGCATGTTAGATAGGCACTTGCATATCATACTTAAAGTTAAAAACACAAAAATACACATGGTGGACCGGGTCGCAACCGATAAAACCCTTTATTTTTGTTATTTGACCTATGGTAGCCGGACCACAAACCGGACAGATTCCCCATACCAAACGGTCACGGGCTAGTTGGGAACATTGAATAGGAAGAATCCCTTGCTGTTGTTGCCTGCGATTTTCCAGGCCTCAATAGTTTCTGGTGCTAGAAGGAGGGCCACCAGTGCATGGCTGGCTGGGGAAATCTATTTCCTCGACGGTTACTCTACCAGTGATAGTTTTGAAAGCAGTTTATTTCCTGATCCGAATACTGAAGAGAATAGAGAACATTTGTATTATGTAGACAATGAAGTTGTTAATGATATGAGGAGACACACTAGAGCATATGTGAAGAGTATTGGAGGATTATCCACTATCCCTGATTTACCCCGAAGAGAATACAAGAAGAAAGACCGTCCCATCTTGGAAGATTCAGTGTTGGTTGGAGATTTGGAAGAATTAGTAGAAGTAGCATTACAGGAATTTGTTCAGCCTTTGAATCAAGTAGGCCTTGATACACCTAACGGTTCACCTGTCCATACTCCTGCTCACTCACCTCCTCACTCTCCACCTAGACTCATGGTAGGCGTAAATGCAAATCAGCCACCTAACCCACCAAATCCACGACCTGCTTGGAAATCCAGATCACCTCTAAACTTAGCACCTCTGTTGCATGACTTACCTCAAGCTTTTGAGAAGATGCTGCCCAAGTTTGATTCAAATGAGAAGATTTTAGTAGATGACCATTTTCAAAGTTTCTACTTGGCAATAGAAGGATTAAGGGCTGGGAAACATTGTTGGTGAAATTGTCATTGATTCCAACATGGACTTGCAGTAGCCCCACGGGATGTCATTGATGCCACCAAGTCCCACCTGCAGTGCCTTGATCCCTTACATAGTGGGTTTGTGCCTTGAAGCACCTTGTACCCAGGTCCCTGTACCCATAAGGATGGATCTGGAAGCCACCACCTTGTTGAAGATGTTGAAGAAGCCCATCCCTGACAATGACCTTGATACCCTTGATGAGGTCATGGAGTCCTTGGAGGTGGGAATATGACCATCTTGCTTATGGTATTTTGTCCTTGGTTCCTTGACATGCCCTTGGAAGCCCTAGTGGCTTGATGAAATCCTTAATGATAAAATGGAGGACACACTTGCTTTTGATGGCTACAACTGACTCTAATGTTGATTATTGTGTGGTGACCTAAGTGGTTTGTAGACAAACAAGGAGCATACACTTACTTTATGCTGACCATTGAAAAGGTAAGGCAAAAGGGCAACAAAAATAAAATAAAAAATGTGAGGTCGGCCCACACAATATAACAAAATTTAAATAAAAATCAAATATGTTATTTACAAGGTCGGCCCCATTAAGTTTTTTTTATTAAAAAAAAGGGGGAGGAAATAATGAATGTCTGGTCGGATCATTAAATTATGTGAAAAATTAGTATAAATACCCCTTTCAAAGTATTCATTTTTGCAAGGAAAAATTCGTAGAGCTCTGAGGAAATTCGCAGCTTGACTGAGGAAGAGAACTCGTGGGTGAAATTTGTGTGGGAGCAGCTCGTAGCATCAGTGAAGAAGACAAATCGATGCCCTAATCAGTGGACTATGGAGTAGCAGTCAAGTGTTGGAGCCCCAAATTCACAATCCAGTCCTAGAATTGACCACTGCCTTGGTGATGAACGGTTAGATCATGATGAGTTTTACACAGTCCCGAATTTTATCTGAGGAATTCGCTGAGATGAGAGATCTAAAATTCGGATTGGTCTGTGAAATTTACTGAGGAAATTCAGTTACAAAGATAGGAGCAGATTTTGTTTCCTGTGAAGTGTTAGGATCAATGGCAGCAGCAGACCATCTCGTGGTGACCAGCAAATACCTTTTTGGGGATAAAATCATAAATTTGAAGGACTGATTTTTGTGGTAGCTAAGGCACTGTAAATTTTGCAGGATAATGAAAATCTTTGATAAATATCAAGCTTGTGTGGAGTGATCTAAACCCTTATGGCATGAGCAAATTTGGCCCACTAGGGAACTATTTTCAAGCACAGGAATTATCCTGTAGAAGATGAACATAGCCAGTTTGTTGAAGTGTTGTTCAAATCCTTAGAAGACTGAACAATTCAGCGAGTAGAAAATGAACAGTTTCAAAGTTAGGATGCACTAACTTTCGAGCTTGCAGCAGTAAATCCAAGTTTTGATTTATACAAGGATGGTCTTACAATAAAGGATACCCAGTATTGCAGTTATGGTAGATCCTGGGTTTTACACAGTATTGCAGACCCTTTTCTTCCACGCTCTAAGCTGTGCAGACATACACAAGTTGGAACAGCAACAATAAAGAGTATTGTGATCCAAGGAGAACTCAGTGGCAGCATGCCCTAATTCTTCCATAATTGGGGGGCCTAAGATCTTTTACAGTATGTTAATATTCAAATAGTTCAAGGTCAAGCCTATGGTGTTGGATACCTTGTGAAGATGCCTAATGACTTGATACAATGATGAAGTCCATGTGAAGTCTATGAAAGAATGAATAGTAATGTGAAGATGATGCCCTAGTTCTAGTGCATTGACAAATGAAGGCAGCAGCAGAGGAAGTTCATAAAACAGAAGCATAAGCAATTTTTTTTTTCGACTGATTTTCCTTCGCTGCCATGAGGAAGTATTTTGCAGTAACATCCCATGAACCAGCTCGAGTTTTGATACAGCAGTAGCCTGAGTTTGTCTTGGTGATGACTGAAGAAACACTGTGGGGTAAAAGAGGCCTGAAAAGAACTTGCCTTAATTCACAGAGGTCAGAAAAGTATATTGACAGAGGTCTGAAATCACAAAGTTGATCTGTGTAGTATTGTGACAGTGGAGGAGCAGTCACACGAGGAAAGTGTTACAAGGTTTTGATGATGCCCTAGTAGTCAAGGTATGTTCAATTTATTTATTCATGCTGAGATTGTACATTTCACATAGAAATTGCAGAGTCTAGTTTTGGGTGAAGTTCTTAAAAGGATATGCTCCTATCTCAAGATAGCAGTATTACAGCATTGTGGTCAAGCCCTGATATTGCAGAAATTGTGATGAAGTGAAGAGGTATGTACAGTGGCATTAGTGTGTAAGTATAGGTGCAAGATGAAGTATGAAGTTATGACACATGCTACTGTATGAATTGATACACTCTGATATGATGATGCCTTTCCATACACTATGACATACACACAGTCCAGAGGTAGCAGCAGTATGTGGATCCTTTCAGTGGATTTTGCAGCAGTGGATGCACAAGTGGACTAAAAAGAACAGCGGGAGAAATAACCTTTTGTTTGGTTTTGATCTATCAATCTAACACAGAAGAAGATGGACAGACCTACATGCAAACAATGATGTGCACAAATACAGTAACCTTGTGATGAACTGTTTGATGAGATGAAAATGATTTTACTCAGCCAATCCTTGACATTTGACAGACCTTTGATAGCATACACTGATTGAAGATCTTCAAAGTTGTTGACAGTCCTTGTTTTGGGACTTGTTTTGAGTTCAAACTTTGCTAGTTGAAGACATAGTCCTAATGCACAATAAGAGTTTGAATACAGTGCAAGAATGATGCACAATTGAGGCTGATGACAGCCCTAGAAGCTGTGGATGAAGTATTTGGATCGTTGAAGTCCAAGACGGCCCTAGTATTGACAGCCCTAACTTGTTGATGATATAACCAAGTTGAGTAACACACATGAGTGTAGGAGAATGACTATTCTATGCATACTGAATGCTGCTTGAAAAGTAGTTTGACAGTTTATGCTTGATTGATTCAATATGAAGATGAACTTGCATCAGAATATAGGACCAGCAACCAAGTGAACCAGACAATGGTGATTATCTAGCAGTAATACATCTACAGCAAAATACATTTTGATTAGATGACAATTGGCATGGCAACAACAGACTTGACATGTGGATTGATGAGGATTCTTGAGCAGTGGTTGATGAGAAAAGCAGAGTTTGTTGAGCAGACCATGATGACTTGACAGTGAGCAATGTTGATGATGAGCAGATGAGCATGATCAAAGCTGAGCAGATGATCAGTAGTATTGACCAGTAGCAGAATAGATTGAAGAAACAGATGATTGATGAGTTGATGTAACAGTAAGCTTTAATTGTAAATGCAAGATTGTCTTGCTTTTGAGGTTAGGATACCTCAAACCCTTCTTAGCAGGGTCGAAGAAAACCAGGAAGGGTCCTAGATGCAGAGTAGGTGCTCTATGTATCAGTAGGTGCTGATTTTACCTAACGGTTGTAGCTGAGCCAAAACTAATACAAAAAGATTACAAAAGTATATGGTGTTGTGTTCTTTTGTGTTATGGTTCTTGATGATTTAAATGATTTTGATATGTGAATGATGAAGTGAAAGATGCTTATGAAATGATTAATAGATTAACAGATTAATCATATGATGAATTGGCAGTTGATTGTGACAAGCTAAGAAACATTTTTCACTGATTCACCCCCCCCTCTCAGTGTCTAACAAACATGAGGATGTAGTCTGTAGACTTTTTCCGCATACCCTTAAAGGAGCAGCAGCACCATGATATTTTGGTTTTCCTGCACACTGTATCCCAGATTGGGATACCTTTGAAAGTATTTTTAGAAGTAAATATGCATCCCAAAAGACACATGCAGCACTAATGAAAGGTTTAGGCGCTTTGAAAAAAGAAAGAAAGGAAAAGGTACATAATTTTACTTAAAGGTTTTCTGCTTACCTTAATAATTTCTCTGCAACTGATAAGCCCTCTGACAAGGTTCTGATTGAGTATTATACCTCATCTTTAGGTCCTGACTTGGCTATGTTCACAAAAGCTCAAGTGAATCCTACGTTATCAAATACTTATGAAGAAGCTGAAAGAGTAGAGGCTGAAAAGGAAAGTATAGAATATTATCCTGAGCAATCTAGAGAAAAACCTTTTGGGAAGAAAGCCTTATTACTGTCTAAACCTAAAGAGGAGAAATCACATGATTTTGAGGGGATGTTAAAAATGATGTAGAAGCTTTCCAACAAAATAATAGATTTAGAGAAAGAAAAGGAAGCTCAGAAAGCATATAAGTCGTATTACAAGAAAAGAGAGGATAACAACCAATCCAAACCTCCTCCATACAGTCCGACATCGATGAATTTAATGGAGGTAGGTATGGATAATTTTGTACTTTCCACGAACAACCCCATTCTGAAAAGAATTGTCCTCAATGGATAAATTCAATGACATTGGTAATGAATCAGCTATTGGATTCTAAATTAACTGAGGACAGTGATGAAGAGGAAAAGGGTAGTAAGACCATAGAAAAACAAGAAAATGATACCATGTTTTTATGGGACTGTTTCTCTCTTTTTTATACAGAAAGAAGTATTCTGAAACCTGAGGGGATACCAGAAATAAAAATGACAACAAAAGGCCTGGATTTGATGAATAAAGACAATTCAATGCTCTCAAAGATCAAGAAATTGCAAGAGAATGTCAAGAAACAACCAAAGAACAATGTTGATGGTGAGGTACGTAAAGTCACTATTACCAGTCAAGATCCGAAGAAAATCAACATGCCTGTTAAGCCTATGGAAGACCGAGTAGGTGATGACAAGGAAAATATCAAAAAACCTGAAGAACCAGAGGAAGAGCTACCCACAGAAAACCAACCTATGGAGGAAGTTGTTGAAGCAATTGGGGAAGGGAAAACTAGGTTTAAAACCCCACCTTTCCTTTTAACTTTGAAAATTTTGAATCATAAGGTGCATAATTGTTTGGTAGATTCTGGATCATCAGTAAATGTTATGCCCCTCGTAGTTTGCAAAAGAATTAATGGACAGCCAAAACCTACTGCTTGGGAAGTTACTCAATTAGACAGAACTAATGTGAAAGTAGTTAGGGAAATGGAGAATGTTCTCATTCGTTTATATACAAATGAAAAGATATGTCAATATATTGATATTGTGGTGGTAGACATACTTGATGGTTATGGACTTATTTTGAACCGAGACTGGTCAGCGAGGTTAAAGGGGTATTTTGCTTCAGATTGGTCACATTTGTGGCTGCCTCATAAAGGAGCCCCAAATCAAATCAAAATCTTAAGGGAACCCTACATGAAACACATTGTCACTAAGTTGGAAGAGGAAAATGAATCAGTAAATTTTGTTTTGGGGAATTATCTAATTGAGCTTGAAGAAACCAGCAACATAGTAGATACCCAGCCCAATCTCCTTCAATGTTCACGGGCTGATGAGATTGATTGTAAATTAGTAGATGTAGTTTTTGTTTCAAGAATAGTAGAATTAGATAATGGTTAGGTATTTCACATCTACAGTTGAGCCTAGCCCCTTAACTTACAAATTGTTGGATCCATAGGGGTGGGTAGAGAACTGATCAGGTAGTGGTTTAGTTCTTAAATTTTATTTTTCTTGGTTTTTTTGCTCATGATAACCTTGTACATAAATAATTTGATGTAGTTTTTCACTTTGATTTGCTGCTGTTGTTTCGAGTTACTTTTTGTTTGGTTTTGAATAAAAGATGCAAACTTTTGGTTGCATGGGAATCATCAAGGTTCTTGATTAACTGAAATCTTTGGGATAAGACTGTGTATTCTTGTTTGAGCTGATACAATTTCTTCTAGTAGGTAGTTTTCCTAAATGGCTATGAACTCATTGAAGTCCCGCTTAATCCGTGAAAATAACTCAGAATCAAAAGGTCTGGAATACTATTTTGAGGCTCCATCCATTTCACATCTAAAATGTCCTAGGGGGTGACAGCAAAAGACCCATGGAAAGGAAGCAAGTTAAACAGTTTATTATATATAAATGATCCCATGCCAAGATTTGAAAGCCTAAAGGCTGATAAGAATCAAAACTCCTAAAAGAAGCAATACATATCAAAGCAAAGTATCGAATCATATGAATACAAATTTGCCAAAAGTTCTTCTCCATCCATGAGCTGAAAATTAAATACATCTCTCACACAAAAGGACACTATGGATAGAGGAGCCTGAATAAAATTCAGAAGAAAGGCATAAGGAGGACTCAAAAGAACAAAAGGTTCAAAAGACACAAAAGTGTAAAATGGCATGGGAATGAGGAACAAATGAATATTTTTGTTTACCATATGTTACAATCCTGTGGTGTCCAAGCTAGAAACTACCCAAAGACAAAGGTAAAATAAAACTCATCTACTAAGCCTCAAAAGAGTTATCCTGACTTTGAGATTTTGGTGTTCCCATTTCCAAAATTGGACTGTCATCAATGATTTAAGTGCATATGTTTGCCATTGTAGGAATACAAGCATCTAGAAGAATTTAGCCTATTAGCTTATTGGCTAAACAGTATTTTACTAAGGGAAGAGTTGATTCAGAAATCTGGGGTTCACCAGGTAGTCGCCAATTGTTGCAGCTGCAACGATCTCCCAAATTTCTAAAAAATTCAGGACCCTCCTTTTAATTTTGTCTTGCTCAGCTTGGTTGGGATTGCTTGATTTTACTGCAATTTCATATTTTTTGATAATGATTGTTAAAAGAATATCTTTATGCTGATGCTGCCTTTATGACTTACAGTGATTTCTTACCCCACTGTCAGAATTTGTTGAAGCTATGAATCAAAACCACAGTTAACTACACATCCGCCGTTGCAGAGGTGCAGTTGAATGAAGATCCAATCCAAACTGTTACTTTCCATCGATGCGCTTTCTTTTTATGTTATTATCGACGCCCTTGTTTGAAAACCGTCGGAACTCTAGTGATTTGCAGTATCGCCGTTTCGGACGACATATTGCGAGCACCATGACAGATGTTTCGATTTTTTTTATTCCCGTCATTTTTGTTTCACAAGGCCTTAGTCTATTTTTCTCCGCCGTTGCAACTCTAGAATGGACTAATCTTTCTCTTTAGTTTTCCCTTTGGCTGATGTCTGACGCTTTGCCAATGTTTCGCTTAAGGTTCGATTCTATTTTCTCTCCGATTTTGACTGGTCTACGGAACCCTTTGTCTTTACAGCTTCCTTCGTTGCGGTGTTCCAACCAACTTATGGTCTGAGGTTTTAGTCTAGTTGAGCTCCGATGCGGAGTTAATTTTTTCTCGCCAATGTTTCACTTTGCATTGCAGAACTCGCAGTTGTTTCGTCTTCTGCCGTTGCGGCGCATTAGCAGACTTGATCATCGATCCCTTAGTTACTTCATCGCCCGATTGTCGTGTTTTTCCCACCGAATGTCTTTTACTGGGAGATATATATATTGGGGATTTTGGGGCATTTTTCTATTATTTTACCTCTGAACCCATGCCTGCGTTGTCATTGTCGTTTCAAACTGGGCATTGTACTTGCTGTCGGTAGCTCATTCGTAGGTGGCGTCTCCGTGGAAGTTTTCATATTCTTCTTTTCATCTGCATAGCTCCTTGCCAGGTAGGCCAATCATTCGATTCTATGACTTCATTTGAGTTTTGAACTAGGGTTGTCGTCCTTGGTTAAGTTTTCCCTCCGTGGTTAATGGACACCTAGGTTTATGGTTTTATCAGCATGTATGTAGTTCATTTCGATAGTATGGCCGTCCGAAGGGGGGTTTTTGTTTTCCTAATGATTATTGCGGTGTCCTCATGAATTTTCAAACCTTACCTGACTATTTGGGAAACTGGTGCAGACAAGCGTTACGCTGTCTGAACCGATTTTATCCATTTTGCAATAGGAAGGCTTTTTTCCCTGGTTTGTTTCGAAATGCCGAAGGTTTTGGTTTTTCAGTGTTTTGGTCACTTGCGTGTTTGGGACTAGGGTTGCGTTTTTTTGAGGTTGCGTCTCGTTTCGATGGGATTGGTGATAGGACGTTTTATTCTGGAATCGATAGCGCCGAGGATGTAGTTCTTATACGACTGTTTTCTTTGCCAGGATAAATTCTACATTGTTAGTGAAGCCATGATGTTATTGGTTGATCAAGCTAATTTTTAGTCATGGGCAGGATCTAGGATTGTTTTTGCAGACCCATCTTGTGCAAGAGTATTTGGTAGTTAGATCTGGTTCTGTATTTTACATAGATTTAGTCATGACTAACATGGTCGAGGTAAATGCTTATGTAGTTTTGTTTTCGTTCTTTGAATATTGGTTGAATGGATCAGGAGGACCTAAAATCTTTTTGTTGTATGACAGGGATTTTTTTTCGAGTACGAGATGTCAAAAAGGAAGAAAAAGAAATCCCCTGTAGTGGACGAGGAACCTAAGGTAGAAGTTATCACAAAGACTGAGTATATTTATGAAGACACCAGATGCACCACAGGAGTGGAACCTGAATACAAGTGGGGGGGAATTTATATACTGGTATCACACCATGAAGTACCTGACACTGGTTTTGAAGAAGAAACGATATATGCTAATATTGAAAGATCTGTTTTGATGAAGATTGCTGCCAGGCCTGAGCTTTTCCCATGCTCAGAATTAATTGGATGGATTCTACCTAGGGAAGACGTGAATACCATGATTTTGGCCAACACTAAAAAATAGGGCTATGCTGCTTACAGCCCTGGTTATGTATCATTAGCCTACCACTTACCAGAAGCCCAAGTTTACTTAACTGAGGATTGGCTAAAGGAGACTAATCTTGACCTAGTTGAAACATTGAAAAGAATGCTAGTACCTGGTAAGAGATTCTGAACCAGACCATCAGGGGAATACGACACAGCTACCTTAAGAACCCCTTATAGGTTCATTGATTTAATTCTGAACAGAATCTTTGGGAGAGCCCACAGAAAAAATTTTAAGTTGGGATGGGTTCCTATCATCTTCTGTGTAGCCACTCAAGGGATCGTGTTCAATTCGGCGAACATTGTGTCAAATAGTCTCTCAGCTTGCATTGCTTCAGCCCTGGGAGGGGTGTCCTAGAAAAAATATGAGTTCTACATGAACTCCATATTGATTGATTGCATACTATGCACCTAGTCATTCCCAAACCTAAGGTGTATTTGGGATAGAGACAGAACACCGGTATACGTAGGCCTTCAAGCCATTATGGGTGCATAAGTACTACAGTCATTACAGAGAAGTGTGTGAACACTTTATTATGCCATTGTATACAATGATTTTCTTGAAAGAATGCAATTACATGTATAAAGAGGTGTTGCATGTCATTGAGGAGTATGTTGATTACTACTTAACTGAGGACAGGATGTATATTAGAATGTATGGACGCTCCAAAGCACCTTCACTACTTCCCAAATATGCCACTGATTATGTGGTACACAAGGAGGCAGTCAGGCAGGTCTTCTTGGATGGCATAGGGAGTTTTTTGTTTGAGCACAAGAAGGCGACTTATCCTCCCATACCGTTCAGATTGGGAAGTTATAAGTTTTCAAGAGTTAAAAAGGCTGATGAGTTTGTAGAGGAACTGGAGAAA
Organism: Pseudotsuga menziesii; assembly: GCA_001517045.1. Taxonomy (NCBI): domain Eukaryota; kingdom Viridiplantae; phylum Streptophyta; class Pinopsida; order Pinales; family Pinaceae; genus Pseudotsuga; species Pseudotsuga menziesii. The sequence goes on from LPNX011191507.1 coordinate 33,664, forward strand.
TTTCATTTTGGATAAATAAACTTCCATAGGAATGATTCTCGGAATAAAGTCGCAAAACACTGCAAGGAAGCCAATGTTGATTTTGAATATACAAGCCATTGGGATAAGGATGAATCAATTTTCCGAAATGCAGAAAACATGACTACATTAAAATGAAGATTCAAAAAGAAGATCACTACAAAAGGTGGGAAAGGCCATGCCAAACAGAAGAAAGCAAATGAAGAGGAGGCTAGGAAAAGAGAAGAAGATGCTAGGAGACTAGCAGAGGAGGCCAAAAGTTGGCTTTGAAGTGAGGAAGAAGAAAAGAAGAAAGCTGAACAAGAAGCAGCTAAGAGTGCAGAGGAAACTGCCAGGAGGGAAGAAGAGGAAAGGAAAAAGAAAGAGGATGAGGAACTCAGGAAACAGGAAGTTAAAATACTGAAACTGACAGGGTCCATGACAGAGCAACAAACTTTCGACCCTACAGCCACTCAAGTTCAGAATCTAGATAATCCTGATTCTCAAGACCCTGATGCAATTGCTACCAGCACCTTAGGGCGGGTTGTTGTTTTTGGCCTAAGACTGATCCCTTTTGAACAAAAGAAAGGGGAAGAAGTTCCAGACTTCAATACCATTTTTTATGACAAGGAAAATAAAATAATTGTGAAGAGGACCGAAAAGAAAGTTGAAACTGGGGGGCAGTCAGGGAAGATGATAAATGATAAAACCGTGGTCCATTGGACAGACAAGGACCCAAGACTCACTATCCGAGCTGGAGCAGCATTGATCCATTCCTTTGAAGATAATGTGGATTGAATAATTACAAACCTTGAGCAACCAAGGAAAAATGCTACCCAACTGAAAGATACACTTCGGAGGGAGAGAGAGGAAAGCAACAAATTGAAAAGGAAGTTTGAAGACATGAAAAATAAAGTAAAGTCTTCAAAGGCAGAGCTTCAGTCCCTCCAAGTAGACAAGATGTCTTTGGAAGTTTCCCAGGAAAGCTTAGAAAAATTGCAGCAAGAATGTCAGGAGCTAATGACAGAAAAGGATGGGCTGAAAATAGCATATGAGAGTCTTCATGCAGAAAGAGACCAGCTGCAAAGTAAGATTGGGGATCTGGAATTACAAAAGGCTACTTTGGAGGAGTCAGAGAAACAATCTCAGGTGCAAACAGCAGAGTTTAAAGAACAAGTTGCTTCATTAGCAGCATCTTTGGAAGAAGCCAGGGAACAGCAAACCAACATTTAGCCTTTCAAAGAACATGTTTTAACACAAAGAAGCAAAATGCATAGGCTGCAAGTATCCATATAAGAAGAGAGGTGCAAGGTTTTGCAGGTAGATAATATATTACAAGAAATTTTGTTTTCCTGATGATTATTGCGGTGTCGTTATGAATTTTCAAACCTTACCCGACTGTTTGGGAAACTGGTGCAGACAAGCGTTACGCTATCTGCACCGGTTTTCTCCATTTTACGTATGGCCATCCAGGGGGGGAGGTTTCCTTTTATTTTGCAATAGGAAGGCGTTTTTCCCTATTTTTTTTTTAAATGCCGAAGGTTTTGGTTTTTCGTTGTTTTGGTTGCTCGCGTGTTTGGGAATAGGGTTGCGGTTTTTTGAGGTTGTGTCTCGTTTCGATGGGATTGGCGATAGGATGTTTTATTCTGGAATCGATAGCACCGAGGATGTAATTTTTATGAGACTGTTTTCTTTGCCAGGAGAAATTCTACATTGTTAGTGAACCCATGATGTTATTGGTTGATCAAGCTAATTTTTAGTCATGGGCAGGATCTAGGATTTTTTTTGCAGAACCATCTTGTGCAAGAATATTTGGTAGTTAGATCTGGTTCTGTATTTTACATAGATTCAGTCATGACTAACATGGTTGAGGTAAATGCTTATGTAGTTTTGTTTTCATTCTTTGAATATTGGTTGAACGGCTCAGTAGGACCTAAAATATTTTTGTTGTATGACAGGGAAATTTTTTCGAGTACGAGATGTCAAAAAGGCAGAAAAAGAAAGCCCCTGTAGTGAACGAGGAACCTGCGGTAGAAGTTATCACAAAGACTGAGTATATTTACGAAGACACCAGATGCACCATAGGAGTGGAACCAGAATACAAGTGGGGGGGGATTTACAGACTGATATCACACCATGAAGTACCTGACAATGGTTTTGAAGAAGAAACGATATATGCTAATATTGAAAGATCTGTTTTGATGAAGATTGCTACCAGGCCTGAGCTTTTCCCATGCTCAGAAGTAATTGGATGGATTCTGCCTAGGGAAAACGTGACTACCATGATTTTGGCCAACACTGAAAAACAGGGCTATGCTGCTTACATCCCTGGTTATGTATCATTAGCCTACCACTTACCAGAAGCCCAGGTTTAGCTAACTGAGGATTGGCTAAAGGAGATTAATCTTGACCTAGTTGAAACATTGAAAAGAATGCTGGTACCTGGTAAGAGATTCTGAACCAGACCATCAGGGGAATACGACACAGCTACCTTAAGAACCCCTTATAGGTTCATTGCTTTAATGCTGAACAGAATCTTTGGGAGAGCCCACGGCAAAATTTTTAAGTTGGGATGGTTTCCTATCATCTTTTATGTAGCCATTCAAGGGACCGTGTTCAATTGGGCGAACATTGTGTCAAATAGTCTCTCAGCTTGCATTGCTTCAGCCCTGGGAGGGGTGTCCCAAACAAAATATGAGTTCTACATGAGCTCCATATTGATTGATTGCATACTGTGCACCCAGTCATTCCCAAACCTAAGGTGTATTTGGGACAGAGATAGAACACTGGTATACGTAGGCCTACAAGCCATTATGGGCGCATAAGTACTACAATCATTACAGAGAAGTGTGTGAACACTTTATTATGCCGTTGTATACAATGATTTTCTTGAAAGAATGCAATTACATGTCTAAAGAGGCATTGCATGTCATTGAGGAGTATGTTGATTACTACTTAACTGAGGAAGGGATGTATATTAGAATGTATGGCTGCTCCAGAGCACCTTCACTACTTCCCAAATATGCCACTGATTATGTGGTACACAAGGAGGCAGTCAGGCAGGTCTTCTTGGATGTCATAGGGAGTTTTTTGTTTGAGCACAAGAAGGTGACTTACCCTCCCATACCGTTCAAATTGGGAAGTTATAAGTTTTCAAGAGTTAAAAAGGCTGATTAGTTTGTATAGGAACTGGATAACTTTCATTTTGGAGAAATAAACTTCCATAAGAATGATTCTCGGAATAAAATCGCAGAACACTGCAAGGAAGCCAATGTGCATTTTGAATATACAAGCCATTGGGATAAGGATGAATCAATTTTCCGAAATGCAGAAAACATGACTGCATTAAAAAGAAGATTCAAAAAGAAGATCACTACTAAAGGTGGGAAAGGCCAGGCTGAACAGAAGAAAGTAGATGAAGAGAAGGCTAGGAAAAGAGAAGAAGATGCTAGGAGACAAGCAGAGGAGGCCGAAAGTTGGCTTCGAAGTGAGGAAGAAGAAAAGAAGAAATCTGAATAAGAAGCAGCTAAGAGTGCAGAGGAATCTGCCAGGAGGGAAGAAGAGGAAAGGAAAAAGAAAGAGGATGAGGAACTCAGGAAACAGGAAGCTGAAATACTGAAACTGACAGGGTCCATGACAGAGCAACAAAATTTCGACCCTACAGCCACTCAAGTTCAGAATCTGGATAATCCTGATTCTCAAGTCCCTGATGCAATTTCTAGCAGCACCTTAGGGAGGGTTGTTGTTTTTGGCCTAAGATTGATCCCTTTCAAACAAAAGAAAGGGGAAGAAGTTCCAGACTTCAATACCATTTTTTATGACAAGGAAAATAAAAGAATTGTGAAGAGGACCGAAAAGAAAGTTGAAACTGGGGGGCAGTCAGGGAAGATGATAAATGATAAAACCGTGGTCCATGGGACAGACAAGGACCCAAGACTCACTATCCGAGCTGGAGTAGCATTGATCCATGCTTTTGAAGATAATGTGGATCGAATAATGACAGACCTTGAGCAACCAAGGAAAAATGCTTCCCAACTGAAAGATACACTTCGCAGGGAGAGACAGGAAAGCAACAAATTGAAAAGGAAGTTTGAAGACATGCAAAATAAAGTAAAGTCTTCAAAGGCAGAGCTTCAGTCCCTCCAAGTAGACAAGATGTCTTTTGATGTTTCTTAGGAAATCTTAGCAAAATTCCAGCAAGAATATCAGGAGCTAATGACAGAAAAGGATGGGCTGAAAACAGCATATGAGAGTCTTCATGCAGAAAGAGACCAGTTGCAAAGTAAGATTGGGGAGCTGGAATTACAAAAGGCTACTTTGGAGGAGTCAGAGAAACAATCTTAGGTGCAAACAGCAGAGTTTAAAGAACAAGTTGCTTCATTAGCAGCATCTTTGGAAGAAGCTAGGGAACAGCAAACCAGCATTTAGCCTTTCAAAGAACATGTTTTAACACAAAGAAGCAAAATGCATAGGCTGCAGGTATCCATAGAAGAAGAGAAGTGCAAGGTTTTGCAGGTCGATAATAGATTAGAAGAAATTTTTGAGACTTCTTCATATTTCATAGATAGATCTCAGGACATTTCAGAAGTCCTGACGGGAAGAATAGCAAGATTGGGGGCCAATGAGGAGATCCCTGCAGACTTACCAGCAAAGGATCAACAAGGCTTAAAACAAGACTATGACTTGTTAGAGTTTTCCATAAACACAGCTGAAGAATTTAAGAAGGCTGTAAAGAAAACGAAGGGAGCTTGCATTGAGTTTTGTAGGAGACTTTTGATCACTTAGAACCGATGTCAGGTGGCTACTGAGCAGAGAATGGATGCATTTCTAGACCACGACCTGTTCATAGAGATGTTACAGAACAGATATCAAGAAGATGAATAGAGAATTCAATAGGTTAAGGTCCTAGATGAGTAGATCTTGAAAGATGAAGTAGCTCATTCAGCAGTCAATGTGCAGTTATTGGAATATCAACTACGCTTGCGCTTGGCCATGATTGAGGTGATAAAAAATCAGGCCACCAAGTTTGAAATCAATATTCATTTTCTCGAACCTTTTGAGTTCGAGAACATTGCATTAGAATCCTTAGCATGGAAAAAGTTCCTGAACAATCAAGCGGGGCCCTCCACTTAAGCGCTTTATTAGTTTGTTAAATGTAATATATTGTAAAGTGTATAATCACTAAATATGAGACAATTTTGGGATATGAAACGTTGGGGAAGCCCAGGGGTCATTTGTGGGCAGCCCAAAAGTTTTTGCCTTTTTGTATAAGTATAGGAGAATTAGATAGAGGACGGGATTTTTCCTAGTGAGACTTGTGAAAAACTTGTTGTAAGAGGAACTATTTCATTTTGCAATAATATAATTACAATTTTTCCTGTTGGAGAAAGTGCTGTGTGGAATGTTCAAATGTGGTGAAATGAACAATGTTGAAGGGGAACTATTTCATTTTCAGCTGTGTTTCATTAACTGTGAGATCATTCTAACTTTCTGAACCTATGTTCTTGTATGAATGTTCTCTGGTTTATTTTATGATAATTTCCACTATGAGTAATGAATGTTTTAACAAACAATGAGCTATCTTGTTGTGCATATCTCTATTCATGTTTATGTGTTTTGATTCTAAGAACAGCTATCTATGATTTATATTAACATATGAGCAGTAATACATTACTCATTGATTGATAATCTTGCTCCCTAAGGACAACTTAGTTAGTCTTGTTTTCTGTTGTGTGTGATTTAGATGCGAGAGAGTTTAAGGCGAGAGGTAAGAACCTACGCATCACATTGTGACCACTCCTCATATTCTTTATCAATATGCATGTTAGATAGGCACTTGCATATCATACTTAAAGTTAAAAACACAAAAATACACATGATGGACCGAGCTGCAACCGGTAAAACCCTTTATTTTTGTTGTTTGACCTACGGTAGCCGGACCGCAAACCGAACGGATTCCCCATACCAAACAGTCACGGGATAGTTGGGAACGTTGACTGGGGAGAATCCCTTGCTGTTGTTGCCTACGATTTTCCAGGCCTCAATATAATCTTAAATGGAATCTATTATATCTTTATGATAGTTCATATACATATTCAACTCTATTTGGGCATGATGTAAAAAAGGGTAAAATTACTGGCAATTTATGATGCAATTCCCCTATGGTGTGAGCAAAAATGGCTCTCCAAATCCTATGAAATCCTACCAACTTGTCAAAAAGAGTATGGGGACTATAATTAGATAATTTAATGTCATTTTTTATGGTTAAGAGTTCTGCAACAGAGTATTAAATCTTCATACTTGAATGCATACATTCTGTGATATTTGCTTAAGGGAAATGACATATAAAAGCTCAACTTCGGCTCATAAATGGTGGATATAATGGTTTAGATAGAGAAATATGAATATATACCATTAAAAAAAAATTAATATCTCACTAACATCATATAACCTTGATACAAGCCTCAATATACATCAGATATACAACTCCATTGAAATGGTAAATCGTCACATGGAACTATTCACAACAAAGCTTGGAAATGTGGACATTTGCATATGAATTTCTTCTAATATTTATTTACAAATAATATGTGATAAATATTACATAGCCATGAATCATCCACCCATGCTTAGGAATCAACTAAACTCAATGGGGTGCAACCACCATTCACACAAGTGCACCTTCATAGAAAAACATGGAAATATGGAAGTGGGAATTGAGAGAATGGGAGGAGAGATGGGTCATGAAAAGTAGAAGCCTCCTATATGAATAAAAACACTCCATAAAGATCCAAATGATAAGTCAGGGTGGCCTCTCCCATATCCAACTTGGATGAGAATCTCACTCTCTCAAAATTGGCTCAGTAGCAGGGTAAGTGAGCACTCACCATGCAATGGAAAAGCTAAGCTCTCCAAAATGCCAAAGGAAAATTCACAAATGATAAAAATTCATTTTCATTCCTTATGACATATTTTTATAACCCTCAAAAGGTCATCCAAGGTCTAATTCACTCCCATAGGCTTCCTCCAACTCATCCTTGATGTTTAGTAAACTCCATGCCACTTGGCCTTCCCATCAACCCTTCATCTTCCTCCAAATTTGAATGACTGCCACCTAGTCCCAAGTCCACCCTCTTGGAGGATATTTTTATCTCTGACATGTCATATTGTCATAGGTATGCAATCAGGTATACAATCAAGTCTGAATCGTCATAGAATCTTCCATCATTATTGTCATAAAATACAGAGAATCTAGCTCCACATGGAACCTAGTTTCTTCCTATAATATTCCTCTTCTATGTGGAGTTAATACTCCTCACCCATTCAAATCCTTGGGCTCATGACATGTCATTTTTAAACTCTTCACCTTCAAAGAACATTCCATCACTCATAATTTCGAATTTGGAGTTAATTCATGACAAGTGTAAGGAAGAATCTAGCCACCCAAGGCCTCCATGGACCTCCAAATGTCCTTATGAAGCAATGCCACTTTATTTTCTCCATATTTATTATTTTTATGACAAAAATTAATGTGTAAATGATAAAATAAGGTTCTCTTGTATCCCATAGCTCCGTTATTGTAATATTTAATGCCTCCTGCCCCAACCTAGGGAACTAGTAGGTGGGTGAAACATTGTCAACTAGTAGACTTATTAGGATGTGGACAAGAAGGTCCTCCCCAGCCAATATTGCTTGTCCTCAAGAAATTCCAAATTTTAATGCTGCAAAATTTGTTTATCTTCCCAAGTGTCTTATTCACTAGGAAAATCCTTCCATTGCACCAAATATTCTTTTATTGTTATGCTTCGTAACTTTCTCTCCCTTGTTCTCAATATTTTGTCTAGAATGAGAACACTGGTTTTCCTTCATCATCCAAAGGTGGTAAATTATCTGAAAATGAAATATGCTGCCCTATAACCTTCTTCAAACAATAAACATGAAATACATTATGAATTTTGCTTCCCATTGGAAGCTCTAATTGATAGGCCACTTCTCCAAGTTTCTGAATCACTTTGTAGGGACCATAAAACATTGGTTTGAGATTTTCTGAACCTTTACCCTTTATGGTGGTTTGTTTGTAGGGATTCAACCTCAAATACAACAATTCATTCACTTGTAATTTTCTCTCAATTCTATGTTGGTGTACATATTGTTTTTGTTGATTTTGAGCAACCTGCAAGTTATCTCTCAAAACCCTCAAAATTTCTTGACTTTCTTCAATCCAATCCTTAGCCTTTGGAGCTATACTATCACCAAAACTGTGGTAAAAAAAACTTGATGCATCATAACCATAAATTTCTTCGAAAGGAGACATGCCAATGGACATATGGAAAGTATTATTCTAACAAAACTCACCCAAATGCAACCATTTTATCCATGCTTTTTTCTTCCCACTAACATAGTTCCTCAAGTATCCTTCCAACCATTGATTCACCCTCTCTGTTTGGCCATAAATTTGGGGATGATAATGTGTTCTAGGTGTAAAATTTGTCCCCACCATTTTGAATATTTATTTCCAAAATGCACTCAAAAATATTCTATCTCTGTCACTGACAATGCTCTTAGGAAGCCCATGCAATATGAAAAATTATTTAAAAAATAGTTCAGCCACTTCTGGAGCAGTGAAAGTGGTAGTAACAACAAAGAAATGAGAAAATTTATTTATTATATCCACCACCACAAATATACAATCCTTACCAAATACTTTGGGCAAACTAGTGATGAAGTCCATGGAAATGCTCTCTCATTTTTGTACTGAATTGGCAAGGGATGTAAGAGACCACCTGGATGAGTGTGCTACACTTTATTTTTCCGACATGTGGGGCATTCATTAACATACTTTAGAACATCATCCTTCAACCCTTTCCATGATAATATTTCCCTCGACATTCGGTATGTTCTGAAGAATCTTTCCATGAGATTTCTTTAAAATGTCCTCCTTAAAACTTGAATTAGGTACCAAATAGATTCTATATTTGTAATAGATGATTCCTTCCAACACCTTATACCTATCATCATGGTTAATTCATCAAAAAGTTCACAACAAAATTTATCCTTAGCATACTCTATTTCTAATATGGCTTTCCAATTTTCTACTACATCCATTAGAGAAATAGAGGGTCTTCTAGATAAGGCATCAACTACCACATTATTTTTTCCATTCACATATTCAACACCAAATTCAAATGCTTGAATATTACTCACCCACTTTTGCATCCTTTCATTTATATCATTTTGAGTGAGGAAGTACCTTAAGCTGTTATGGTCAGTTTTGACCACAAATTTGTTTCCCACCAAGTATTGTCTAAACTTGATCAAAGCATGCATGATGGCTATCATTTATTTATCATAAATGGAGTAAAGCTTCTCATGTGTCTGTAACTTCCTACTCTCGAGATCTCTTGGGTGTTTTCCTTGTTTTAGGACTTCTCTAATGCCTTCTCCTGATGCATCACATTCCAAGACAAATGGTTTAGAAAAATAGGGCAAGGATAGAATAGGAAAATTGATTATTGAATCCTTCATTATTTGGAAATATTTTTCATCCCCTTCATGCCATTGGAAAGCATATTTCTTTGTCAAATAAGTGAGGTGAAGTGAGTTTGGAGAACCCCTTCACAAACTTTCTATAGTGGGTGCAAATTCTAATGAATCCTCTTAATTCAGTGAGACTTTTGGGACAAGGCCACTCTAAAATGGATCTTGTTTTCTCCATATACACCTTCACACCATATTGACCAATTATGGTCCAATATACAAGAGATATGTCAAAACAAACTCACATTTTGACATCTTAGCAAACAAAGATGGATCATGCAGAATTTTTAATACCTCTTCTAAATGATGCAAATGTTCCTTCCAAGTTTTGTTGTAAATAAGAATGTCATCAAAGAAAACTATTACAAACTTACAAAGTTACTTGTGGAAGATATTGTTCATGTATGATTGGAATGTGGCAGGTACATTTTTGAATCCAAAGGGCATGGCAACAAAGTCAAAGGGACCATAGTGGCATCTGAAAGCGGTCTTTGGTATGTCTTCTTCTCTCATTCGAATTTGATGACAACCAGATCTAAGGTCAATATTTGAGAAGAACTTGGCCCCATGGAGCTCATCCATGAGCTCATCAATCCTTTGGATGGGATATTTATTCTTTACTATCATCTTGTTTAATGCTCTGAAATCAATGCACATTCTCAAGGTTCCATCTTTTTTATTTACCGTAACAACTGAAGAAGCAAATGGGTTGGTACTAGGCCTTATGAGATCCAAATCCAAGAGTTCTTTAATGGCCTCTTCAATCTCATCTTGAATACTTTTTGGGTGTCTATAGGGATACATATTGATAGGTTGTGTTCCTATCTCTAACTCAATGATATGCTCCACCCCTCTATCCGGTGGTCTTCCTGGGGAAAGGTCTCCAAAAACCTTATCATACTTACTCAATATTTGTTCTACCGCCTTAGGATGATTGGAAATATTCAAGTGAGGTTTAGGATATGTAATTAAACATTCAATAACCCATTCTCTGTCTCCATGCCTCAATATAGACCTCATGATGCAAGAGGAAACCACTTGATTTGGGTAAGTGTGCATTCCCCTCAACAAGATGGGTTTCCCTTCCGAATTTATGAACCTTATTTCAGGGACTTGATCATTCATTATATGATCCCATAAAGAATACATTCATTGTACTCCCAAAACCATATTTGGATCAGCCACATTCACTACATAAAAAATGCTAGTGATAGTATGATTTCCTAGAGTAACTTGAAGCTTTGGAATCCATTTAGTGCAGTCCATAGAATTGTTACCTGGAATGATGACTGTGAAACCATCAAAAGTTTCATCTTGTAACTTTCTCCTCTCCACCAAGTCTGCATCTATGAAGTTGTGAGTGGCTCCACCATCCACTAGAACCGTGACCTTTTGTCCTTGTATGCTGCCCGTGAGCCTCAAGGTGTGGAATCTAGGTACACCTGAGAGTGCTACAACTTTTCCTATATCAGGAGTGCGTTTTTCTTCTTCTATTGTTTCATACCCCTCTTCTTGGGCTGAAATTTTCGCTTCTTCCTCCTCCTCCTCCCCCTCTTCGTCATCTTCAAAAAAAACTTCAATGTAGTGTTCCTTCCCCTTGGCATATCTATGCCCCGAAAAACAAGGTTGTTGGCATGTAAAATATAGCTTATTTCTTATAAGTTCTTCTTTTCTTGGTACTCCTTTATTTTCTTTGGTAGAGGAGTTTTTTTTCCATGTTTTCTTACCTTCCTTGAACTTGGAAGGGAAATTTGGCTTGGGAGGGTATTTGGTTCTTGGCAATACATTTTGCAAATCCCTTGTCAAATTCATGGCATTCTTCAATGTGGTTGGCTTGTGGGATTTCACTAGACCTCTCAAAGGTTTTGTCAATCCTTCAGTAAACAATAAAACCAAACTAGCCATAGATACATCATAAACCATTACTGAACTCTTTTCAAATTTTAACCTATATGCTTCAGGACTTCCTACTTGCTTCAATTGCGCTAGTTCTTTGAAAGGAAGTTCAGGGTCTTTCCTCTCAAATATCTCCATCAATGCATTTGAGAAACCTTCATAAGATAAAATATGATCATGTCCCAAGGTTCTAAGACCATGGAACTACCAATCACTAGCTTCCCCTTCAAGATGTGGAAAGGCCATTTTCAATGCATCTTCTTCAACCATAGGATTTAATTGAAGATATACACTTAATTTTTTCAACCAAGCACTAGCATAAATTTGTAAGGAACCATCAAAGGGAGGAATGGTTACTTTTCCCATGGTGTAATTTAATTCATGATTAATAGGAGATGCCCTATTCGCATTTCCTCCTTTCTTGAACTGAAGAGAATCTCTAATTAACTGATTAAAAGGTAGGACTTTCCTACATTCATCACTTAATTGTTTCCAATCATTTGTTGCTTCTCTAACATCATAGGTGGTGTAAGGACCTTCTTTGGAATATAAAAACTTATGTATTGCATTTCCATTATTGTTTTTTAACTCATGGGGCCAGTTATGAGGTCTAGTATTCAAGAAATGGCTTCCCCATGGGTCTTCCTCTCATCATGGTGTGAACTACTACTACTCCTGGGTGTTGACTTGCCCCCAAGATGGCTATCCAACAATTCAAATCCTTACATAAAATGTTTGGTCATGCATTCAAGAGATGAATTAATGAACGTATTAAGGTCCTCATTGTTCTATTTTTCATCCATATCTTCTAGCCCTATTTTTTCCTTAATCTCCTTGTAAAAAGAACTAACTTCTCCACTTCCTCCATTTTCACTGTTAAGGTCTCCAGTCTCAGTTTATAATGGAGGGAGGTTAGAATCCAGAAACATGAATAGAGATATCTATCAGGTTCCAAGATCATGCTCTAATACCACTTGTAATGTCCCACCCAAAGGTGCATTGGAATATCCTGGTCATGTAGCATTTCCTTCGTTTCTTCCATTATGGTTTGGTTCTTCCATTCCACAATGCCATTCTTCTGAGGATTGTATGGAGTGATTAACTCCCTCTTAATCCTAGACTCTCTACATATTTCCTTGAATTCTTTTGAGGTGAACTCTCCACCATTATCTAACCGTAGAGTCTTTATCTTCCTTTCAGTGTGGTTCTCGACCAAGGATTTATATTCCTTGAACTTACTGAATACTCCCTTCTTCCCTTTCAAGAAATATATCCAAGTTTTACGTTAGAAATCATCTATAAAGGAAACATAGTACACATACCCGCTTAGTGAGCTGGAATACATGAGCCCACATACATTAGATTGTACTATCTCCGGTATTCTTTTAGTTTTACTTTCATTGTTGGGGAATGTCTTCTTTGCATTTTTTCCCTATGCACATCATTTTCAAATGCCTTCATGCTTTTCTTGGATTTCTGGAAGTCCCGAGACTGCTTTGCTTGCAATCGGTAGTGTTTTATAATGCACATGTGCAAACCTTCGGTTTCATAGTTCACTTGGTTCTATTGACTCGTGGACGAGTGCTTGTTCAGGATGTCCTTTTAGTTTTTCCAAGCCTTTGTCTAGTTCTCCAATTATTGTTGCATCATCTATTGTCTTTCCTTTAGGCCACATTAGAACTTGGTCATCATCAAATGCAACTCTCAATCCCTTTACATCTAGTGGAAAGATGGAGAAAAGACTCTTCTTCAATCCTAGAACATATAGCACATCCTTCATCTTTAAATATTTTCCGCAGTCTAGCATGTATGAAGCTTCTCCACTCCCTTTTATGGGGTATTGATAATCATCCCCAAGTTTCACCTTATGAGGCGACTCATGCTCAGACATATTGATGAATGATTCTTTGTATCCCATCCTGTGTTTATATGACCCACTATCCACAAGCCAATAATTTCTTCCATGTGAGATAGGTCTCGTAAGTGTTGAGATCAACACATACTCTTCATTTGAATCGTCATTCTCTCTTCTGTATCTTTTGTTTGTTGGTTCATCGTCTTCGGTGGTATGAGCATGATGTATCTTCTTCTTGTTGAAGGAGTCCTTGTTCTTGGGACACTCTCTTGCAAAGTGTCACTTTTCATCACAAGTATAACATCAAACATTGGAAGGATATATTCTGAACTTCTTTTGTTTCTTATCTTTCTTCTTGTTATGATGATGGTTCTCCTTCTTCTTATAATTCTTCCTAGTGTTATCAATGAGATCTTGATATTCAGTTCCTCCCATCTCTTGTTATGAGTCGAGTTTCTTCATGTGTGCATTCTTCTCGGGATCAACTAAAAGAGATCAACTTCCTTTTTGCACAAATTATGTGCATGAATGAATAGCATGATCTTGGGAGGCCATTCAAGATAGTAATCACAATATCGTCTTCTTCTACATTTTCTTCAAATTCTTCAAGTTGTTCCTTTATTTGAGTAACCCTTGTGAAGTAGGACTATATAGTCTCTGAGTTTTGTATCTTCACATTCTTCAACTAGTTCCTCAATTTCATCTTCTGATTGATGTTCTTTCCTTCGAACATCTTTTTCAAAGAATCATATACTTCCTTCAGTGTCTTGAAGGATGACACATGGGGGATGAGGTTATCCTTAATAGAATCTGTCGTGATTCTCTTGGCCTTAACCAAGTTCTTCTTATGATTAACCTTAGCCTCATCTCCCTCTCGCTCTAGAACTTCTCCATTGATGCATTGATCCAAATCATTCTCTTCAAGGATCATGGAGATTCTATACTTCCATTATCGGAAGTTATCAGGCCCTCCAAGATTGTCCTCAAGATTAGTATGGTGAGTCATCTTCTTAAATGAGAAACTCAAATGGAAATAACAAAGACTTAGATCTTACCGATTTGAGGTGTCTGATCTAGTTCCAAAGTTGGATGACCTATGGTTTGTTAGAGAAACCCTAATTTTCCAAACTTGGAGTTTGGGGATTTTGTTTGGACAAAAATATGCACCTCCTTGCGTTGAGTGGCTCAAAAATGTCCTTTTCTGAAGACTAAGGTGGGAACCCTCTGAAACTTGATTCCCTAGTTTCTTCTAGCACCAGTGACAGGGTCAAAAAATGAAACTTCTTCAAATACGATTATGTTTCCACAAAAATATGCACCCTATTGAAGCGGGTTAGCCTAGACCTCTTTTTCTTGATGGTCTATGGAGAGAAGACCTTGAACTAGGAATTCCTCATTTTTTGTTGTTGCACAGTACCATCTTTCATATAAGGTCTAATACCATGTTAGTTTTTCTAATCTAATTATCTTGATTAGGATATTATATAGAAGAATAACAAGTACAACAAAATACACAAGATAGAGCAGATACAAAAGACACAAATATTTTCATCGGGGAAAACATAAAGGAGAAAACCCCGCAAACATCCTCGGAATAGTTTTGTCACAAAGACTATATCACAAGATGATCAAACCCAATAAGAAGAATTCTTCTGTAACTATCTATCTCTCCTCCTTGTCTCTCTCTCTCTCCTCATGTGAACTTGAGTGAGTGAGTGTGTGTATAAATGAGGGAGGGTGCCTCCCTATTTATACCTTTAAAGTGACCGAACTATTACATGAATAGGACTGACCTCTTATCCTAACAAGGCCGACTTCTCTAAGAGAGACTCCAAAAATCCATTACATGATATTACACTGGGGACTATTGCCCTTACTTACAAGGGAGGTTGTACCTCAAGGTCCATACACAATAATGACATCCCGAAAGGAGGAAAAAATATCTCCAATGGGGGTACAACAACACACAATGATAATATACATCAAACTATATTCCAAAGTTATAATTACATCAACACTTCTTATTTTTATATTGGTTTAGGTTACCAACCCTTCTTTTTTGTTGTTTTTATTTTATGAAATTTGGAATTCGAGCCAGTGACGTTATCATTGCTTGCGTTTTGAGTAAAACTAACCTAAGATTTTCTCATTATAGTTGCATGGCTATGCTTGTACAAGTTGCCTTCATGACACTTTTTTGTATTAAACCCCTATATGCATTGTTTGTTTTAATATTCAAAGGAATATTTAGTTCAAAAAGTATTCCAATGATTACCACTATATTCTTCAAAGAGTCTACTTAGGCACAAGTTTTTTTACTCCCCTATATTCTCCTATGAATTATCCTTGGGCCACCTTGGCCTGGTACCTATTTAACATGTCATTTAGGTATGATAAATAGACAAAAATAAATCCTAGTGGATGACATGATATGTTGTCAATCTCACTAACGAACCAAGGTCATTTGGCTAAGAAAATATTTGGCTCTCACAATCTACTTTTGGACCTATTTTTCTTGAGTGTTTCTCCCCTCTAACAACCCAAAAATAGGATCTATGTCCCCCTTGAAATCATTTAACATAGTATAGCTATTATAAAGGTAATTTTAACTAGTTTTATATATAGAAACAAAAATGGAATGCTATGGGATGTTGTTGCTTCATTGCACTAAGAGGTGCATTTGAATTTTATAACCCAATATGGGAAGATTATTATGAGTGGATGAACGTCTATTTTGACATCACATTGGATTTTTACATTAATTTAAATAATAATAATAGTAATGAACATTAAAAATAGCTAGTCTAGATCCATCTTGACCAAATTTATCAAGCATGGAGAGGGATCAAATCCCTTGAGATATAAACATTTCCACAAATTTCTGCATTGTCAAAAGTATTTACATCTCAAGTTGGAGGATTGTTAAATCTAAGGTTAGTATGGATCTAAACTAGTGCTTCTCTCAATAAATGTCAATGAAACCACAAAATTTTAAATGATATGGGGCTCAATTCTTTTTGGTGTTGTGTTCATTATGGTTTTTGTTCTTGTGTTCATTATGCTCTATCTCCACATTAGATGTAATTTTCATGGATTTTTAAATTCCATGCCCTAACATGTCATGAAACATCTCCATCCAACTCTCCAAAAATGGCCTTGAATCATCCCCAACATTGATCTTTAACTATAACTATACCTCATTTTGGTGGCAAATAATAAGAAAAACTTGTTTTTTCTTTTTAGGTTTGAGTTTTTTTAAATCTTTCTTTGACAAAAATGTAATATCATTTCAGTATATGTTCCCTCTTATTTTTTTCGAAGTCGATTGGAAATCTTTAAAAATTATTAGAATCACATATATTAGTGATGAAAATTGCATAATTTGGATTCTATGGGGGTATTAGAGGGTGCTAAATCTAATTATGAATTTAAAAACCCAATTTAAACACTTCAAAATTTGGATTTTACAAACAAAAAAAAACTAATTCCAACCAAAACCCGCCGTGAAATCAAAATTGTAAAATAAATAGACTACTCCTTTCATTATATTTCCTTATAATAGATAAAAAAAAAATTATTGTATTTTTCTGATCTCTTTTATATTCAAATTAAACATCAATATATGATTATTACCTTCGCATAATCACCTTCACAATTTTTTTTTCAAGTTATGATTTGATTGCAGGGGTAGATAATTAAGCTAAACAAGACTTCAAGGAAAATATAGTCCCTTGTATTGAAGTAGAGATAGTTTCATCGTGGAATTTAAATTTGATTTAAACTACTAGGATAAAAAAATGGTCTTTTTGGAGACATCTCTCTGAGCTAAATCTATGATCTAAATCAACATTGTAATGCATAGAGTTCAAGTTGAGTTTGTAATAATTTTCAGTAAAAACAATTTTAAAATACAAATGTTAAAGCATATTTGACATCACATTTTATAAAATTATCTATAATATTGATTTTTATTGTAACCCTTCACTATATGTGTGTGTGTGTGTGCATTTATATATTTCCATCGTTGTTTACGAATCTGCTTATTTCATTTACACAAGAAAGGGTTGAAATATTAAGAAAGGAAGCTCGTTGATATACAATATTCACGTGGGTATCCCTTAGAGAAATGGAATATCAAGGACATTGTGTTTACATTTTGGAGAGAAACATGTAACATATGATTGTCGGGGACATTGTTTATGACTAAATTTTGGTAAATAGTGTTGGATTTTTAAAAGTTTTATGTCCAAAAAAACGATCATTGAAAGAATGACAAGCATAGTAGTACAAAGAGAACACAAAGATTTATCTTGGGAAACCTTTGTGGAGGAGAAAACCCAACAAAATTTGCTTGATATAGAATCCAACCAAGTACAGTGTAAGACCTCAAGAATAAGACTAGTTTCTTCCTCTCTCTCATATGAACTGCTCCTTCTCTTTCTACTAAACTTGCTTGAGTGTTGAGTGTGTCCAAATGAGGGAGGAGCCTCATCTATTTACACTCCTCAAGTGAGTAACCTAATGACCCAACAGGGTCGACTTGTCTCTCCAACCATGGTCACCTTGCCTAGGGAGACTCAAGAAAACATTTATAAAATACTTTTATGGGTACTATTGACCCGACTTACAACAGAGGTTTTACCTCAAGACTTTTACATGACCAAGTGCATCAATGACATTTCCGAAGGGAGGAATAACATCTTTGAAATGAGGAATAATAATACTACAATAAAAGTACAAGAGAATATATTCCGAAGTTACATCTCTTTAACACTCCCTCTTAACAAGGAAGGTATTCCACAACATCAGCAACAATGACAATTGTAAAACTGATTTGTGAATCAATATGTCACAGGAATTTTTGGAACAACAACAACACGATATGTCTGGAACATCAGCATCAGCAAAGAGCATCATTAGCATCATCATGGACCATCATCATCATCATCGGCATGCAACATCGTCACAGAACATCATCATTATCATCATCAACATGAGCATTGTCATCAGTATGTGAATACTGAAACATCGCCATCATCTGCAACATCATTAACATGTGAATATTGGAACATCAGCAGTAGCAACATGTTAGTGCTGGAACATCATCATCAACATGTAAACACTGGAACATCATTTGTATCATCAGCATGTAGATACTGGAACATCATTCACATGTGAACGTTGGATCATCAACAACAACAACAACATGAAAATGCTAGAACAACATCATCACCAGCATGAGAATGCTGGAACATCAGCAGCAGCAGCATGAAAATGTTGGAACAACATCATCATCAACATGAGAATGTTGGAACATCATCATCGTCATCAACATGAGAATGTTGTAACATCATCATCAACATGAGAATATTGGAACATAATCATCATCGTCATCTGAAGCAGCACTACGGTGGGCACTCTGGTAGATCGAACATGCCTTTTTTGACTTACTAATCCTTTTGGACCAACCAAGTCTAGTTATACATACCAATCTACCTAGGTACAAAATAGGCCTTGTATGACTTACTAATCCTTTCATATCAACCAAGCCTAGTTAGACATACCAATTCCCCTAGGATCAACTAGGCCTTGTCAATACTGACATACCAATCCCATTGGGATCAACCATGCCTTGTATGGCTAACATACCAATCCTAGACTAAGATATCACACCACTGCTATAGGAAACCACATCATCATCATCACTACCTCTTACGAGGAATTTCCTTTCAGACTACACCATGATTGTCTCGAAAGTATTAAAACTTTATTCGAGACAGAGGCTTAGTTTACACATCAGTGGCTTGTTCATCTGTAGGAACATACTGGAGTTGTACATCTCCCCTCTACACCATATCTTGGATGTAGTAGTACTTGTGTCTATATGCTTCAATTTGTCATAGAACACCAATTTTTCTAACAACTTGATGCAACTTTGGTTATCGTAGTATATATCAGTCACATCCATCTCGTTATCGAATAAACCTCTCAACAACTTGCAAAGCCACACTGATTCGCTACAAGTTGAACATGTTTCAATATATTTAGCCTATGTCGTACTGAGAGCAACATAGATCTGCTTCTTACTAATCCACGAGATCACACCTGGTCCCAAACTGAAACAACATCATGAAGTACTCTTTTTTTCTTCAACACTACCTACCCAATATAAATCGATATAACCATGTAATCTAATCTCACTGTCAGATGCATATCTTAGGCCACAATCCAATGTACCCTTTAGGTACCTCATCACATGTATTGTTGCAACTAAGTGAGAATGACAGGGCTCCACCATATACTGACTCAAGGTGTTCACAACAAAACATATATCTAGTCCTGTATTTGTTAAATAAATGAGAGCCAATAATTTGTCTATATAGTGTAACATCTACTGTCTCTGAAGAATCATAATTCAAGAGCTTCAAGTTTGTCACCATTGGAGTATTCATTGCTTTGAAATCCATCATCCCAAATCTCTTTAGGATCTCAACAACATATTTTCCTTTATTAGGAAAATCTCATCTGGGAGCTTCCATACTTTGATACCTAGGAAATAATGCATCATGCGAAGGTCTTTCATCTCAAACTCTGCAACAAGATTCTTCTTACATTCACTAACAAGCTTCTCTTCTCCTGTAAAAAATAGATCATCCACATATTGCAATAATATCATAATCCTATCATATACAACCTTATAGTAAATGTTGGAATCTGCTTTACTTTTAGTAAATCCCAAGCTCATCAAGAATCCATCAATCCTTCCATACCACGCTCTGGGTACTTGCTTCAACCCATACAATGCTTTATTAAATATACATACATGATTCTTTCTATCATATGTTTCAAAACCTTGTGTTTGTTCAATGTACACTCCTATCACACCATTCAAGAAATCCATCTTTATGTCCATCTGGTGTAGCTTCCATTTCATCTTGGCTGCCAAGGCAAGGATAGTTCTAATTGAAGTGTATATTTCTACTGGGGCGAAATTCTCTTCATAATCAATTCCTTCCTTCTAAGAGAAACCTTGGGCTACAAATCTTGCCTTGTATTTTTCAATACCGACATCTATTGAATGCTTTGTCTTAAAGATCCACTTCGAGGAGACTACCAATTTATCTTTCGATCTTGGCACCACATCCCAAACATTATTCTTTAAGATACAATGGTATTCTTCAATCATGAAATCCATCCATTCCTTATGCTTGGATGCCTCCTCAAAAGTGGTAGGTTCTTCATCAACAAGGTTGCACATCAAGGCCACATAGTTGGAGTATGGCCTTGGTCTCTTGCTTTCTCTAAGGGTTCCTTCTGGAGCCCCATATTTTTCTGCATCCTGAATTATTTCACGATCCCAAGTTGGTATTATTTTTTGTGAGATCATCTCATGCGGTGAATCCATAGGTCATTGAGGTTCTTCCATGTCATGGTATTCTGGTATATGGTCTTCTTCAACATCTCGAATTGGTAATCTGTTGATTTCTGCAACTCTAGGAGATTCATGCTCTTCTTCATGATCCTCATCTGCATAGTTCTTTTTGGACTTGTTGAAAGTTGCATCCTCATCAAATGTAATATCTTTGTTGATCTTGATCCGACGGTAACATAGGATGTAGACTCTATAATATTTCAATTGATCACTGTAACCAACAAATATCCCCTTCTTTCCTGAAGTATTCAACTTCGATCTTTTCTCCTTGGGAACATGTATGTATACAGGAAAACCAAATATCTTCAGGTGGCTAACTTCGGGCTTCTCATCGGTGAACATAACTTCTGGAGTCTTGTTCCCAAGAGCACTGTGGGATATTTTGTTATGTACATAAAATGTAGTCTTAGATGCTTCATCCCATAAGTGCATAGGTGTATCCTGATCATTGATCTGTGGCTTTTATTGCTTCCATGATGGATTTATTCTTTTTTTTCCACTCCATCCTATTGAGGATTATATGGAGTAATGAGATCCCTCTTAATTCCAGCTTCTTTACAGAAATCCTTGAATTAATTTGAAGTGAATTCTCCTCCATTGTTTGATGTCAAGGTCTTGATCTTCTTTTTAGAGAGATTCTCTACAAGGGCCTTAAATTGTTTGAACTTTCCAAATACCTCATCTTTACTCTTCAAGAAGTAACCCCAAGTTTTTCAAGAATAGTCATCAATAAAGGAAACATAGTAAACATACCCTCTTACAATAGTAGCTTACATTGGACCACATACATCTGAGTGAACAATGTCCAAGATCCCTTTTGTTTTATTGTTGTTGCTTGGAAATGGGTTCTTGGTATTCTTTCCTATGCACATCCCTTGCAAACTCCTTCATGATCAATCTAGATCTCTGGTAAACATGTTACTACCTTTGCTCGCGATTGGAAATACTTTGTAATTTACATGAGCAAGTCTCCTATGCCACAACTCACATGGGTTTATGGCACTAGTTTTACAGTTGAATATTAATATCCCTTTAATTTGTAGAGTCCTCCTTCAATCCCAATCACAATTGCATCATCTATTGGCTTTCCTTTTGGCCACATGAGGACTTCTCCATCTACATGTTGGATTTCTTCCCTCTCTGTCCCTAGACCCAAGTTCAGTCCCCTCTAGTCAACACAACAAATCCCAAGATATCGGCCCGACGAAGCGGAGCTCAGCCAGCAGCACCTGTGACACAGATGTTTTCTCACCCAAGATATCTCAGTTTTATGGGTAACTACCAAATCCACATTTCCACAGTTTGTGCGGGAGGGTGTTTTAGTACCTTGGCTCTGTGCCAAGGTTTCTAACGAAGACCAGGAAGGTGGCTTACTTACATGCACAGTACTTGGCACCAAGCTATGATCCAACCCTTCTTTATCCGACTTAAATGAACAATCAGTGATCATACAGCATAAATAGATTCATTAATATAATGTGGCAGTCATGCATTTAACCATTTGCAACACAATAATTAACCAGACCTTCAACACAACATTCACACATATACACAACATGTAACGTGGAAACCCATCGGGGCAAAAACCACAAGATGCTCTTCATTTGGCATGAGGAAATAGATGCACATTTTGTCTATGCACAAAGCTGCATACTATGTTCAAGATCTTCTCTTCTATCTTTACAGACTTTTCCTCCCTCTCATGCTCTCTGATCTTCTCTCTTTCTCTTCGTATTCTACTCCTACTAGTGATCCGCACACAACCTGGATCTGCTCAACCTTCTCTACTTGTCTGTGCACTCAGTTGCAGAACCTCTACCCTGATGCACTCAGCGATACAGATTCATTAACCAAAACTCCTATCTCAAGTTTAGCTCGAGCTTCTTTCCAAGAGTCTAGAGATTACTCAAATGCTACATCCACTAATCAGCTAACTGGATGACCCATTGACAGCTTGGGTTCCTTCTTTTATAACCCCATTACAGACTCTATACAAATCCCATACATGCTTGTTACAGAATCAATATCAACTCGATACAAACTCTAATAGACTCATTACAGACTCCTTTTCAGTCGCTATCTTAGCCGACTTACTATATCCATCCAACAGGTTGTGTTTCCTATTCTAGTAACACATAACGAAAGTCACTATCGGCATGACTTACAAAGATGCCTTCACGTGTGTGGCTTCCACCAACTCCAATTGAGCTCGTACCCACGATCGTTAAGGACTGACGCTTTCTCAACGTTATGCCTTATTGTCATTTTCCAATCATTACGCTATGTGCATGCATGCTTATGCCGATATTATGTCATGTCATCTCGTATCTCGTTTTGTCCTTTTGTCGCGGCTTACTTATCTGGTGCAGCTTCCTTGTCCCACGCATTCTCTTTTTCTTCTTCTTCTATTTCCTTCTTTTGTCGCAGCATTCTTCCATTTCCCTTGATGGTGCTTCCTCGGTCATAGCTCCTTCCTCTTCTCCTTTATGTTCTTCTCCATACTTAGGCAGAATTCTACATGAATTCTGCCCTACTATCCTGAGGCCCAAAACTACAAAAGAAACTCTGAAACCTTTCTTATCTAAGGCTAAGATAGAAAATAGATTCTTTTTCAAACCTAGGACATAAGACTTCCTTCATCTTTATGGACTTTCCGGAGTCCAACTTATAAGAGGCTTCTCTCGTTCCTTTAATGGGATATTGATAATCATCTCCAAGATTCACTTTGTGTGGTGAGTCTTTCTGAATAAGACATGAGAGTGAATCTTTGTAAGTTGTCATATGTTTGGAGGCACCACTGTCTATGAGCCAAGTGTCACTTCCATGTGATACTAAACATGTGAGAGATGAAATTAAGACATATTTTTCACTAGAGTCTCCATCTTCATCGGCCTTCTCTTCAACCAGGTCATCATCTTCTAATGCATGGGCATGGAAGTTCTTGTTTCTCTTCTTGAATTGTTCTTCTTTAAGGGGACAATTTCTTGCAATGCGCCCCATCTTGTGATAAGTAAAACATTCAAAGGATGAGAAATCCCTTTTGGGTCTTGTGTTCCTTTGAAATCTTTGAGTTATTCGAGGAGATTGATCACGATCCTTTCTCTTGTTCTTTCTTTTCTTCGTATGAGCTTCCAAAGCTTGCTCTTCATCGTCATTTAATTTTTCTTCTATGTTTGCTATCCTTCCTTCTTCTTGAACGCATTCTTCCCATAATCCACTGAACTTGGTCAACTTTCTTTTAACACATATTCCTCTAATGAAGGATTCCCACTCCCTTGGAAAACCATTCAAGGTAGTTATCACAATTTATGTTTCTTCTACCATGTCACCAATAACGTCCAATTGTTCTTTGATCTGAGATACACTTGTGAAGTATGATTGTATAGTCTCTTCCTTTTGTATCTTTACACCCTTGAGTTGATTTCTCAAGGTCATTCTTTTGTTGATGTTATTTCCTTCAAATAAACTAGACAGTGCATCGAACATTTCCTTTGGTGTCTTCCTTGAAGATACTTGAGGGATCAAATAATCCTTGATGGAATCATCTATGATCCTCTTAGCCTTGACCATATCCTTCTTGAGCTTAGTTTTTGCTTCATCTCCTTCTGGTTCTTGAGCTTCCTCTTTGATATAGCCATCTAGGTCATGTTCTTCAAAGATGAGCATGACTCTATACTTCAATGCTCTAAAATTCTCAGCGCCTTCAAGCTTTTCATCAAGCTTGGTACTATTTGTCATCTTTAATGAATGAGAACCTCAAATGGAAATATAAAAGGTAGAACTTACCAATAAGAAAATTGCTTCTGGAACATGCTTCTGGAAGACTTAGGGTTTGACAGGGAAACCCTAATTTTTCTACTTAGAGATCTTGAATATGTGAGTGGACAAAAAGACGTGCCTCCTTAAGGTGAGCTGAGATGTGAGGTCATTTTTCCAAAATCGTGGACTAAACTTCAAAAACTATGATGTCCTAGTTTCTCCCAACAGTAGTGTTAGGGAAAAAAAAGAAAACCCTCACATCTGGAATCTGTCACCATAGAAAGATGTGCCCTCCTAGAGATAGTTGGATTGAGCTTCTTTTTCAACTGATATGACAAGAGAGTTGCTCAAAATAACAAACCCTAGCTTGTTGAACTGCTAGATAAGTTGTTGCACAATGACTTCTTTTAGGTTGGCTCTGATACCATGTTAGATTTTTAAAATTTTTATGCCAATAAACAAAAGAATCATTAAAAGAATGACAAGCACAATAGCACAAAGAGAACACAAAGATTTATCCTAGGAAACGCTCATGGGGAGAAAACCCAACAAAACTTTCTCAATATAGAATCCAACCAAGTACAGTCTAAGATCTCAAGAATAAGACTAGTTGCTTCCTCTCTCTCAGATGGGCTGCTCCTTCTCTCTCTAGCAAACTTGCTTGAGTGATGAGTGTGTCCAGATGAGGGAGGTGCCTCATCTATTTATACTCATCAAGTGAGTGACCTAATGACCCAACAGGCCGACTTGTCTCTCCAACCAAGGTCGTCTTGCCTAGGGAGACTCAAAACAACATTTATAAAATACTTATGTGGGTACTATTGACTCGACTTACAATGAAGGTTTTACCTCAATTCTTTTACATGACCAAGTACATCAATGACATCTCCGAAGGGAGGAATAACATCTCCGAAAGGAGGAATAATAAAAGTACAATAGAATATCTTCTGAAGTTACATCTCTTTAATAAATAGTGCCATGTTCATGGATATTATTTATGACTAAAATTTGGAGAATGACAAAAATGAGCTTGTGATAATATATGCTAAGCAGGAAAAACAGTCACACATCTTCGTATCCATCTTCATCAATGACCCTCTTTCAATAGCTGATAATTAGGTTCGCTATCATTTGAAATTTACTAGTTTTCTTGTAACACCGATAGGTGCTAAAGTAATTTTTTCCACTTTTGATCTGGGATGGAGGTTGATCCTTACAGATCCTAGATTACACGAGGATGAGACAAGTGTACTATCCAGATTAATTTTATGGTTGTGGTTATTCGAAATAAATAAATATAAAAATATATATAAAAAAATAACCGGTAGTTGATGCATGGATAATAGGCAGTTCATGGCAGACAAACTGTTTAACTAGAAAAAGGTGGGTGATAATAGCTAGATAAGACGTAGACAACGAGGTGATTGCAACAACACATGGAAAAAAGTAACAGATTTAATTTGCTCATGGCACTTAACTTGTGGCTTGTTGGTATTCACTAACCACAAGTTAGTAGTTGTTCTAGTACTATGTAGTTTACATATTAGTGACATAAGCACCTCCTAACTGACTGAATTTCATGTGAATGCACTAAAAGAGTAAACTACTACATTCACACCCACAAGTTTGAACCATATGCTCAGAATTCAAGTGTGCACATATATATTATATGAAAGTATATTCAAAGTATGATGCCCAATAGTTGAATTTACCCTTACTGATAAGAAAGCTCAATAAGAGCAAAACATGAAACTTTAAGTTCACCTAAGTGAAATGTTCATGTTGCCTCATCTAGAAAGACTCCCGCCTATAAATTTTTAACTTGTACAAACTCAGGATGCCAAACCTCATGGGAATTCCACCCATCAAAATGCAAGTGGCTAGACTATCACAAGCACTGCCATATGCAATATGGTCAATCGCAGCAAGTGGAACAAAGAAGTTGCCTTGCAATACATCAGTTTCACTCCCATCTTCCATTTACATCTTAAGAGTGAGCCTGAGAATACATGTATTCACCCATATGGGTGGATGTTACCATATAAATGTGGTTAATGGAATACAACCTGTTAAGCTATTAATGACCTATTTAGAGGGCTCAATTAGGATTCGGGAAAACAGTATAAGTGTATGGCAAGATAGTGAAAAAAATGAATACTACAGCCTTGCTTTAATGGCACTAACCAAAGAAGAATAATCTCATTTCCAAGTATAACCCCCTTCATGTATTTATTCTGGTTGCATGTGTCATTTTCTGTCCCGGGTTTCATAGATGCACTCGTAATTTTTGCATACTTTGCTTTCAACAGACAACAATGTATCTGAGGTCTGGAATATGGAACACACAAAGTTGAGTGGTCTAACTCATAAAATAGCCATTGCAAGCTTAAATCCCTGCTGAAGATGGTTGTACAAGGTTTGGGTAGCCTAAAAGCCTATCACTTATGCAGCCTCCAAGGCCTCCTAATAAGATTACTTTGCAGCAAAGATGTCAAGGGCATGCCTTGGTATCTGTGCTTATCTGCAAAACTCGCTTCTTCTATACATTGGTAGTGATGGCAAGGTAAAGAATCTGCTATGGAATAGAATCACTGCAACTCAGACTCTGTACTAGGATGATAAACATGCACAAGAGCCTATGTAAACATCCAACCGAACATTATGGCTACTAGCAGCCACTATTTCCAGGCTAGCAGAAAAAAGAAATACATATAAATTTTTTAATCTCCTATTATTGCAGGACTATGTTTACCTACCATAACTTGTAATGGTTCCTTGCTACAGAATTTACACTCTGCACTGTGCAAGATACATGCACTGGTACGTTACATTTCAGAGTGGAGAAAAGAACCTAAAGACCTCCTTTGAGATTGTGTACAAAATTAGAAGGAAAAGAGATTACTGCAAGATCATACATACTAATTTGCAAAATGCACCTCGTGATCATGTTAATCAGTATCAAGTTATTCGATTCGTACCAATTTTAGCATAAGATCATACTTGCAGTGAGAAAAGCTCCTATGGTAATTTGAATAACACAGCTTTGTGAATTGCAGAACAAATGAGCAGAAATAGCACTTATAGACTGTCAATCAATGATAGCTATGACCAATGTTTTCCCATCATGGTAGCTGATCTGTTTTGCTTGCTAATTCAGACAAAAGCTGATAAGAATAGAATCTAGATTATCTCATAGTGAAATATTTTTGGCAGCAGCTGTAGGATGATATAGGTAGTAACATTTGAAGGCAGAAAAGAGACAACATAACTTTTTCATATCTAATATAGGGTGAGTTCAGAGAAATCTTTTGAATGACGCCAACACTACTATGTCAATCCAACAGTCTAGTCTACCGTTCCTGAAATTTAACCTTACAAAACAATCTGTGGGAATTATGCTTTGAAAACATAGAAGAAAGATTTTTTAATTCTTAATGTGATCAAGTAAAATAAATACATTACCGAGTTGTTGAAATGTCAAGTTTGTCACAGACCTTTTAAGACATCCTGCGATTGTAACATGGATCTTTAGGAATGACACAGCCTGGTATTACATATTAAAATATGCATATATAGACACAAGAGTTACCCTTTGGGGTAGATTGTCAGAATTTCATTCATAATGCAACAAATCCAGCTTTTCTGCGTTGATATAGACCTTTGCAAGTCCATCTAGAGATAGGTTCCCGTTCTCCAATGCTAATACTAAACTGACATAATCCACTACCCATTACATTTCATATTTGCAAATTGAACACTATTTGATCCTCAAAACTAGACATTTTTGAAACTTTTAAATCTCCACTCAAGCAGAGCAGCAAGAATTTTAGTTTTGTACCCCACTAAGTGATTTTGTAAACGATTATTGAAGGCCATATAAAAGCAGTGCACCAACAGCTCCAACGCCAACAACTAGTCCAATTATTACACCAACTGGAGGCAAACTACCACCTATTGGCTTTCCTTTTTCCACATCATACCTTGCAAAACGCTTCTTGGGTGCTTGGCATTGAGGGCAGACGAAATCATCCCGCTGCAAACATTAACAACAAGAACAAGAAGATTGATTACAATATTAATGCTATCAACATGAACACATCTTCTATGGGACACTATTCATCTGTACTCAACATTCAAAACATTATCAATAGCAAAGGCCAGAGTTTGCCTGCTCATCAAATGATTTAGACAAAGTGTATATGTATCCACAATCGAGACAAATATGCGTTGCGCGTGCCTGTAAGAATCCAGGTAATCAGGTCAACATGTTTTTCAATGGATCAGAAAAATATGACACCAGAATTAATAAATATGTACTGAATTAGGGAGTGAGCTAGCTGTGGAGTAAAACTCCCTCCATCCGACGGAGGAGGAGCAAAGTCAAGGCTAACTTTGCTCCTCCTCCGTCCAATGAGGGAGGATTGCTCCACAGCTAGCTTACTCCTATAAGTGGAAGGAAAATAACAGACCTTCTGAGCCTCAGTCAGTTTCCTCCCAAATCGAGGAGGGGCCGGTCTTTTCGGCAATCTTTTCACATCGACCTCTGCACCTCTGCAAGCACATAATATTCATTTGGGTCCTATTCAAAATGTGATAAAATAAAGAGACAAAACAAAGTTCAGTCAATACTCAAGTCACTGTCAATTACTGGTTGTGAGTTCAATTCTCAAACACATAGTCACGAGCACATACAGTTATCATAACATCAAAATTAGACCCTGTAAACAACTATGCTAAGGAACCTCAATCTTTCTAAAGTCCAGATTACATATCAACGGCTCAGACACCAATTTCCTTCACAGATAGGGCCCTGTTAAGAAACACAGGCACACCCTTGAAAGTGATTTCGTTAGGCTGGAGCCTGGAACAACTAAAATTTTCAATTACAACTAAACAATTAATAAGGATCTGAAAAAGAGGCTAACCTGCTTACTACAAAATAAACTGAATCTGGTTTTGCTTGGATGGCAGTTTTGGTAAAACCCAATTTGTCAGCTGGCCAAAGTTCATCTCCAAAAAAACTACTGGTGTACAGAACCTGGTCCCCGACTTTTAGACCAGCTTTTTCAGCATTACCACCATTTTCAATTCCCTGAAAATATTGGCCTAATCTTCATCGTCCACAAACAAAAATACCCTCAAAACTCGGAGAGAAAGAGGGACTTTTGGGTTTTGAGAGAAACAAACCGCAATTAAAACACCACCACCAGACTTCTGCCCTAATGCCAACCCAAGAGGTTTGTCAACTTCAGCTTCTATGGGCTTTGAAGCACCTGCAGTCCTTGCTCTCACCTAGAAACCAGGTAGCCATTAATCTATAATCTCCTATTAAACAGTGGAAAGAAGCCAATAGGAGCCACATTCGGACAGAATGATTACCAGTGGCATACCAGTTCTGGTAATCTTGGTGTTGGGATTGTATGCTTTGGAGATAGAGAGACTCCCCTTGGCCTCAAACAGGGACATCCCAAAGAAACAAGATGACTGATCATGTATACATCAAACGAGCAAGAATAAGTGTTTTTCGCAGGAAATATGTTTTGCAATATTTTGCGTCTAAATTAGATAAATCTGGCGTGCGTGGTATTCAGTTTTGGTGTACTTACCTGGATTCTTGAAGCATTTGGAGCAATCACTGCACTGTAGGGCGATGAAATGGGTTGTTGCCTGCTGTGCAGACTGGATGAAGATGGCGAGACAATCGCTGTAGATGCCATTTGCTTGATGAGGGGTTGATTGGAGTAGCCAGGAAGTGCCTTCAAAGCTCGAAGGAAAAACAGTTTGATAGATTGAACGAGAGGATCGATTGCTGATAATAAAAAAATGAGATGAGGTGGAGAGCTAGTGAAGAGGACGCGCCAATGGATAAGCCACATAAGGTCTTCATTTTAATGTTGGTTTGTTTTTGTAGAGACTTGAAATGTATGGTCTCAATTGCCATGAATCTTGGATTCCTTCACATCCCCCTTGTCGCCCAATTATTAACTCCAATGGAATTTGGTATACTTAACTAGAACATATATCAAAGTTCAGATCTGTATCATGACTTTCATTTATTTATGTATATTGTAAAAATTATATATATGTTTAATTTTATAATATATATAAAGATAAAGATAAAGATAAAGTATAAGGTGAAATATTATATATATATATATATATATATATATATATATATATATATTTTGTAAAAGTGTTTTTAGAGCTTAAATGATGTATATAACTGTAAAAAAAGGTTTCTCAAAGTATTTTTACAGCTAAAATGGATGAGATAAGTCACATTTATAATGGTATGACATATGTTAACTCCAATATATATATAACTAAATATATGTCACTCTAAGTTTAAATTGGTTAGTCTTGCCTTGATTTAATTTACAAGAGAGACATATATTCAAAATATAATAAATATATGTATATTAGTAAGTCTTGCCTTGATTTGATTTACAAGAGAAACATATATTCAAAATAGAACCGTTTCTTATAGATTAAGGCATGGTGTGTGTATAAAATAAAACGTTATATAACTATCACACACATCAAGAATAAATATGTTATTTCATAATTAAAGAATGAGTGCAACTTTTGTTTATTTGTATGATTTATGTGTTATGATTTACAACAAGATTCCAAATTGGAATAGTTGGCTTTTGGCTAATAAATTTAAAAATTTACACCAGGGCTTGGGCAAACCCTAGCATGCAAATTGTTTATCTGCCTTTGGTTCAGAGAAGAGGGTTTTTCTAGGTTATCATCCTACTTGTTCGGATTCCTTTACTCCTATTACAGGTCGTGTGGTTCTAGAGGAGCCCCATAATAATCATCCGAACGAGATATCGTGTGTTCGATGTTCGCATCAGGGTGGAGATAAGGCACATGCTCATAGGAGGATGAAGGTAGAGCCGGCACGCAAGGGTAAGGCTCTGTGCGTTGTTGGTAGACGTTAAGATGGATATGGTGGAGGGTTTGTCCTTGAAGGTATTGTTCGGTAGATTTGAATACATTAAGTTAACCAGGGCTGAGATTATGGAGTGGATTTCACAAGAATGGAAACCTCTCATTAATCAAGTTTCAAGGGTTATCATGCTTGTGAACAGTTGGATTTATTTCCAATTTTTATCAAAAGACAGTAAGAAAACTATTGAATCCTGGTATTGGGTTGTGGGTGTGGGCTCATTGGTGTTGTGTCATTGGCATTCGACTTTTAACCCTTGGAAGGAGAATCTTGTGAGGCGTCAGCTATGGTTTTGTTGCTAGGATGGTCGCTCCATTTTTGGAATTTCAAAGATTTCATGGCGATTGGAAATGTTATTGGTCAGTTCATTATGGTTGAGGAATGTACCCTTACGACACATGATTGGAGGATTCTCAGGAAACTGGTCGACATTTATATCTCAAAAGGTTTGCTTAACTCTATGGATGTACAATGGGAGATGGGATCCTTCACATAGCGATTGGATTCTTGGCATATACCTTTCTATTGTTTTCATTGTCATAGGACCGGTCATTTGAGATATGATTGCACTCAAGACTCGAGGACTAACTCTGAAGACTTTTCTTCTTGGGAGGAACAGGCGGCAGAAGGTGAGAATGTGGAACTCCCTATCCCTATGGATGTCGAGGTGGCACACTTCTTTATGGGTAAGTTCCAAAAAAAATTTCCTTTACTCCTTCAAGCCCTTTGAATTGATGAGGTATTGGGAGCCATGTCCCTCTCTGGTGACATGGGGGTGGAGACCACATTGGAAAAAACCTCAGTTCTAGTATGTTCTTTTCCTAGAGACTCAACCCCCTCACTAGATTCTCAGAAGAAAAAAATGGGATGTCCCTTTTGATCCCCTTAGTGACCAGTTAGGGCTATTAACTAATTCTGGGACTGTTGATGTAGGTCTATCTGTTGGGGACAAGGGTTCCATGAATATGTTTTAACCCCAGCCTCTTTGGATGAGGATTGTCTTCCAAGTCTTGGATTTACACCCGATCCTGTGGGGGATGTTTACCCTAAAGTTCCACTTGAGACCTATGTTAGGATGTTGGATGATAGGGCTGCGGGGACTCGACCATCCCCATTGCATCTATCAGGTATCAAAATGTGACTTCTCGTAAACTAGCCAATCCAATGTCTCCCTCTGTTGGATCGAAATTCACCTTTGAGTCAACCCTAAAACTTATTCTTATGACGTCGATGGCATTTTCTTTATCCTTTGGCTCTCCTTATTACAATTTACCTAGGGCTCTTATATCATGTTCGCCCCCTCGAGAGGTTCCTCAATGATCTTTTGCCCCTAAATATTTGGGGGATTAGTGGTTCACCTAAAAGAACTGTCCTAAAAGATGTTTTGGATAACTTAGGACCGATTATATTTCTCCTATAGGAGACTATGTCTTCAGGGGTCAATGCTTGTGAATTATTTCTTAAGATTCGACTCGAATGGAAGTGTTTTGGAATTGATTCAATTGGTCATTCTAGTGGTTTACTTATGGCATAGGACCCACCTTATGTTTATTTTACCCCATATCATACTTGTGCAAGTATTCTGATTGAGGGTAGGGTTCGTGGTCTGGAGAAACCCTTATCCCTTTTGAACATTTATGGCCCTTATAACTCCAAAAAAGATTTATGGGGTCATGTGGTGGCCTCCGGGGTGCTGGAGGACTCTTCTCGTATTGTTGTGGGTGACTTAAACTTGACTTTGCCTACAGATGAAGTGTGGATCTCTAGAGCTATCATTAATTTGTCAGCATCATTTTTTTCTGATATATTTGAGCAGGAAAAATTAACTAATGTCGTGCCCTCCTTCATGACTCCTACTTAGTAAAATGGTAGAGTGGGAGGTGCTAGAATTGTGAAGAGACTTGATCATTTTCATTTGGATGAACAATTGGCTTCAAATATTGGTCGTTTCATATCTTCGACTTTGCCAACGGGGATTTATAATCACAAATCCATTATACCCTAGTTGGATTGTGATTCAAAGCCTTCTCATTATCCTTTTAAATTCAACCATACTTGCTTGGGTGAATTGGACTTTTGTCAGTTGGTCGAATATTGTTGGTCTTCATACGTCGAGATTCATATTTCCTCCCCCATTCAAAGATTGAGTAAGAAGCTTGATTTGTTACGGGTGGAAGTTCTAAAGTGGGAGAGACTAAAAATGCGTGCCAATCAAAAGGAGTTGATTCAAAATGAAAGGAAATTGGAGGAGGTGGGAAACTTGATTGATGAGCACCTTTTTTTTCCTGATAGAAAATTGGAAGTGATTCTATTAGAAAACAAGAAGGCTAAAATTCTGGCTCAAATTGAGTCTACGTGGAGACTCAAAATTCGAGCAATATGGATCCAAGAGGGGGGTTCCATTTTCAAATTTTTTCATAAGTATGCTTCATAGCGCAGGAATAATAATTCTATCTAGGAATTAAGGAATGGGGATATCTCCCTAGTGTCTAGATAGGATTAACTTCAGGATGAATCCTTTAATCACTTCCATACTATCTATCAGTAGGAAAAGATCAATAATTTTGGGGAACAACATAAATTCATGAAGTTATATCCGAGGTTTTTCACATAGGACAAGGGAAAAATGTTGGAAAAAGGATAGATTTGGAAGAGATCCAAGAAGTACTAAAAACATTTTCCAAAGACAAGATTCTAGACACGGGTGGTTGGACGGTTGAATTCTTCCTTCATTTCTCTGATTTGGTCAGTGAGGACCTCCTAGGGGCTATTGAAGAGTCACGAAAAGGGAACATATTCCAAATAACCTCAACACTACTTTATTAAAATTGATCCCTAAAAAGGACAAGCATGTAAACTTCAATGATTACAGGCCCATTTCGTTGTGTGACCTAATATACAAAATTATCACTAAGATTCTATCTAATAGAATCAAACCTATGTTGGAGAAGAGTATTTCATTTGAACAGTTCGGTTTTCTTGCATCCAGAGAGATATTAGATGTTGTTGGGATAGCTCAGGAATGTTTACATTCGGTTAAGTCAAATCATATGTAGGCTCTCATCCTTAAAATGGATTTGGTGAAAGCATACGATCAGGTGGACTAGTCGTTCATTGTAGTCATGCTCATTCAGATTGGACTTATTATAGAAGTCACCAAGTGGATGAAGGACTATATTAGCTCGACATCTTTTGTTGTATTGAACAATGGTGAGCGTACTCCTTTTTTTGGTAGTAGTAGGAGTTTACACCAAGGTTGTCCACTTTCACTATTAATGTTCATCTTGGTCATTAAGAGTCTCAGCGAACTCATTGGAAAGGTGAAGGAACACAACCTAATTAAAGGTATCAAAATTTCCCGCTCCTTGTTTATAACTTTCCTTCTATTTGTCGATGATGTTCTTCTATTAGGAATGGGGGACGCCTCTAAATGGAAGGCACACAAAGATATTATTGATTTGTTTTGCAAAGCTATTGGGATGCTTGTTATCTCGGATAAATCTATGTTCTTTTTTAATTGACTTGGGGGGGATTCTTTGGACCAAATCAAACCTATGTTTCATTATCAAATGGTGAAACGGGAAAGTGGCTTTAAGCATCTGGGATATATCCTTAATCCGAATAATTACAAAGTGGAAGACTAGAATTGGCTATTGCAAAGGGTTGATCAGAGGATTAAAAAATGGGCCTATCATTGGATTTCTATTGTTGGTAGACTTGCACTGATTTGCTCGATCCTACAGGGCTTACCAGTGTATTGGTTCTCCTTAACATAGAGTCCCTCATATGTGATTGATAGAATTCAGAAGAAGATTTGTCACTTTCTTTGCGTAGGTCGCCATAAGTCATCAAAGTTCCATCTTGTTGCATGGGAACATATTGCTTTTCATAAGTGCTATGGTGGGTGGGGTATAAAGAGACTAGATTGGTTT
The DNA here is from genome assembly GCA_001517045.1 of Pseudotsuga menziesii. NCBI lineage: Eukaryota > Viridiplantae > Streptophyta > Pinopsida > Pinales > Pinaceae > Pseudotsuga > Pseudotsuga menziesii. The sequence continues at coordinate 69,027 of LPNX011191507.1, forward strand.
AACATTTCACTTAGAGAAAAGAGTCTCTCAAGGGATTTGTTTAATCATGGATTATGGATTCGTACCATTAAATCAAAATATCTTTGGGATCTCTTGGTATTTTTGTGGATCAAACAGTCGAGATTGGTTTTCCCCTCGACTTATATTATCTGGAGAGTTTTGATCAAGGATTTTCCTGTGGTGGGAAGCATGCTTAGTTGGTATACTGGAAATGATATCCAAACCTTTGTAGGTATTGATCCTATTGTTGGTCTAGAAGGTGACTTCGGGATTTCGAGTTCTCTGATTACTCAACTACATGGAAAGAATGTCCATGTGATGGATCAGGTCAAACATACTAATTTGGAATTGACACATGCATCATATTGGTTACCTGCGGAAGAGCTATTGGGATGCTTGTTATCTCGGATAAATCTATGTTCTTTTTTAATTGACTTGGGGGGGAATCTTTGGACCAAATCAAACCTATGTTTCATTATCAAATGGTGAAACAGGAAAGTGGCTTTAAGCATTTGGGATATATCCTTAATCCGAATAATTACAAAGTGGAAGACTAGAATTGGCTATTGCAAAGGGTTGATCGGAGGATTAAAAAATGGGCCTATCATTGGATTTCTATTGTTGGTAGACTTGCACTGATTTGCTTGATCCTACAGGGCTTACCAGTGTATTGGTTCTCCTTAACATAGAGTCCCTCATATGTGATTGATAGAATTCAGAAGAAGATTTGTCACTTTCTTTGCGTAGGTGGCCATAAGTCATAAAAGTTCCATCTTGTTGCATGGGAACATATTGCTTTTCATAAGTGCTATGGTGGGTGGGGTATAAAGAGACTAGATTGGTTTAACATTTCACTTAGAGAAAAGAGTCTCTCGAGGGATTTGTTTAATCATGGATTATGGATTCGTACCATTAAATCAAAATATCTTTGGGATCTCTTGGTCTTTTTGTGGATCAAACAGTCGAGATTGGTTCTCCCCTCGACTTATATTATCTGGAGAGTTTTGATCAAGGATTTTCCTGTGGTGGGAAGCATGCTTAGTTGGTATACTGGAAATGATATCCAAACCTTTGTAGGTATTGATCCTATTGTTGGTCTAGAAGGTGACTTCGGGATTTCGAGTTCTTTGATTACTCAACTACATGGAAAGAATGTCCATGTGATGGATCAGGTCAAACATACTAATTTGGAATTGACACATGCATCATATTGATTACCTGCAGAAGAGCTGGGACTTACGGATGAGGTTAAATATGAATGGGAATACTATGTTTGCATATTATGTAGAGTTGGTATTATCCTTTCGAATGAAGTGGATGGGATGGTCTGGGACTAGGACAATTATGATGGTGGTATCTCTGCAAGAAATGCATATGACGTTATTTTAATGTAGGGGTGATACTCTACACCCTACTGGTGGTTGGGTAGATTATGGCGCATGAAGATTCCACTCAAGGTAAAATGTTTCCTTTGGATTTGCTATAGGGACCGCATACTGAGTTGGGAGAATTTAATGAAACAATAATTGATTCGTCTTGGCAGATGTTCGCTATGTCTTGTTGAAAATGAGTCTACTTCTCATTTATTCGGTCGGTGTAGTTATTTCAAAGACCTTTGGAGACTACTAAAATTGAAACTGAAGCACGTTGATGATTGGGTGGGTGCTTCCTTCAAGGAATGCTTCATAAACTAGCTTCATAGTAAAGTTAAATACAAGTATCTTTCCTAGTATGCCATATGAGAGACTTGGAGGGCCAGGAATCTCTGTATTTTCAAAAAATAAAAAACTATCTACTAAATTGGCGGCCACCAGAATTATGAGTGACAATGTTAGTACCGATTATGATGTTAATCTTCACAAGACTAGGATCATTATTCATCTCGAGATACCAGAGGGGATGTCGTATGGTTTTTTGATGGGGCATCTCAGGTTGGGATGTGTGGTGTTGGTATGTTACTAATTTTGAAGAGAGAACACCAGATATGGATTTAAAATCACCATGGGCTTGGGGAGCAATACCAAGGCCGAATTGTATCTTTTGGTTTAAAATTTTTGGGGACTCGAGAGTAACTATAGATTGGGCTTTGGAAAAATCTCAACTGCAGACACTTCATTTGGATCATTGGTTGAAGAAGACCCGTCTCCTCGTTGCTAAGTTCTATAATATTATTTTTCAGCATGTTTACAGGGAAACAAATTCTCAAGTGGATACTCTCTCTAAACATGTCGTTGGGCCTATGGATGGCTTTATCTCTTTTGGTCACCTGGTGGACTCTGGTACTTATTTAGTTTTCTAGATTTATCTTGAGAGCGTGATCTTGTATCTTAGTTATATGTTTTTTTTTTGCTCTTCTATTGGCCTATGATGGCTATTTTTTGTGGATTGGACTGGCCCTAATGTCAACCTTTGATTATATATGTATACTCCATTATGATGGTTCGGGATGTGGGTAGGGAAGTATTTGAATATTCTTTTTGTAAAGCGGGTATGCCAATTGACAGGAATTGTGTAACTTTGATTACTTAGAAATAACAAGTTACTACTTTTTCTCATTGAAAGAAAATAGTTGGCTCTTGGATTATTATAATGGAAAATATATTTGGTTGTTTATTATTAAGCTAATAATATAACAATGAGTTATATATTAGTTTTGTAATAATTGCAAATTATTTAATAATAATTAGATGTTAAATATGTTGGATCCTATCATTATAATGAAAAATATATTGGATTATGTATTGTTAAGTTAATAATAAAATAGTGAGTTAGATATTAGTATTAGGTAAATAACTATTTTACTTCATAACTAATTAGTGAATGTAATTTTTGCCTATTTTTAAGATTTACATGTTAGCATTTATAACACTATTAAAAAATGGAATAGATAATGGAAAATATAATAGATTATGTATTTTAACTTAACCAGCATAGATCCATATTACTATCTCAAATCCCTTGAGAGAAAACCCATTTTAGAGTTCTAAACTTGGGGAAATGTTTGTACCCGAGGGATTTGATCCTTCTATAGAGCTAGAGTTAATATAGATCTATGTTGGTATAACTTTTCTACAATTTGAATGTGTTCAATGATTAAAAATATATGTTTCTATCTGGAAGATCAAAACATGTGTTTCTATAAAATCACAAATTCAAAACGTTTAAATTTTTGTGCGAAAAAATCCACATATATGATTTCAATGATTATCGATTTATTTTAAATTAATAATTTTAATGGATGCCATGGTTCCAAATCGAACAATATAATATATCGGGTTATTTTTCCACAAGAATAATATATCAATGTGTCATTCTTTTTAACATGGATAAGTAATTAAGACTAAGTATAAAGCTTGTAGAGTAACTTTGATGGATTAGTTCATTATTATGAGAGCATAGCCAATTGGAAATGTTTATAATGTGGGTTCAATTCGCTTAGGTAATTTCACGTGCACAAGTTGGTTGCTTGTGTTGCCCAACCTTTTCAAGCCAATTGTAATGCTTCTATTGACTATAGCTAATTGTTATTCAATTTTCTACTTGAATCATTAAGAACGGTCTTCAATTACTATCTATTCAATTTTTCTGAGCTTTGTGCAATGGAGCAAGTTTTTTATGTGCCAATGATTTACTTAGAAAAATATGTGTTATCTATTCCATATTTCTGAGCCATATTTCTGAGCTTTGTGCAATGGAGCAAGTTTTCTATGTGTCAATGATTTACTTAGAAAAATATGCGTGGTTTAGAATTAAAAACTCACTTTATTAACTTATCAATTTAGATATTAGTCTCCAATCTATTCTTTGTAATGGCAAGACCTTTGTAATGGCAAGACTTACTTGCATAATGGTCCACTTCACACGACTACAACTAAACAATGTTATTTAATTGAATACTTCATCTCTAACTACACTAGATTGTCCAATTTGAACATTCATATATCACAATTATAGATGGTACAATTTAATCATTTTTTGGGCGTTTTTTGTGTTTTGGTTTTCATTGGGTTTGAAATGTTTCATGGGATATTGGTATATCGTATTTGACCCCTTAGTGCTCAAATAATGGTTGTGGCCTATTTTATGTCTTCGATGATTTTTTTAACACTTTTATTAAGTATTTGGCACATGATTGCAAGTTTCATTACTACAACTAGCAATCAACCATGAATTTTCCTTTTATCAACATTTAGTTGACTACATGTTTCCCTTGGATAATTTGTGGTTTACTACAAAATGTATAAAACAATATTGAATGTGGACTTAATGTACTATTGTGGGAAGGTTCCCTCAAGGTTAGCCACTAGTTTTATGCAATATTATACCACAACTAATTCTAACTTCTTCCACGCCACATCTGAGAAGGAATTAGAGTTGGAAAAGGCCACACTAAGTACAATGACCATGAAGCATATTGATTGACAAGAACACAATAAGAAAGTGTCAAGAGATCAAATTTCCCTGTTGTTACAAATCCTTGCATCCCTTTCTTCTTGGAATCCTTCTTTCACATATACAATCCCTTCTCCTTGGAGTCTAGTGTCCCCCATTAGACTTGTCTTTTTCTTATGATAATTTTTCACTGTCAAAGAATAGGGATGATCTAGTATGTGGTTGGAGTTGGAGAATTGCTATAATGGATGGAAGCACTAAATCATTAACTAAGGTATATTTGTTTCCTATAATTTCCATCAAATTCATAAGATCCCTCTTCTTCACCTTCTGCAAAGTTGGTGTTGTATCTGTTTGAATTTTTATTGAGTTGGAAGGCATATTTATGTATTTGAATTTTTTTTGAATTGAGTTGTGTCATGAATAAAAGTGTTTGAACAAAGGTACGTTTTCTCCTATGTGCAAGTGCAATGTTGTTAATTGTTAGAGTAGAGCCACTTATGTAGAAGAAATTAGGATAAGTAGGTTGTCCTGGTAGGTTGTTTTCTTATCCTCCTTTCCTCATTTTTTAGGAATTTAAATCATTAGAAAAGGAAAGTTTGTTTCTTTAGCTTGTTTTTTCCTTACAGTCTATCGACAAAGATACAACCCCTTTTTTGGGTACCTCTATCCAACGCAAAGGTGTTAAAAAACATTAAATAGAACTGGCAACCATACTTGGGAAAATTTTTGTAATTTTTTCCTTTGTTGGGTTGAATTTTTAAGGCTTAAGCAACTTTAGAATACTTCTTCATAGTCTCTGTTATCTTGCATTTTCCTACAAAAAGAATTAAGACCGTCGAAACCAAGAGTTTTGTATGTTTTTTTCAAGATTATGGTTTAGGACCACAACTTTGTTTGGTTATATCTTAGCCTAGCCACCGGCTTTCCTTATACAACCTGTAGTTGTACTACAAGTATCTCTTGATTAGAAACCTACAATATTGTCCTATAGTGGTCTGAAACAAACAAATAAATAATAAAATAAGGTCCATCCTTCTACTCTTTGTTTCTCCTATTTCCTTAGTTTTGGGGGGTTCTTGGTTTTCTTTCTAAATATTGGCAACTATGATTAGGTAATTTATTTCCATTGATCATTGGAAAAAGAAAAGAAAACACAAGTTTTCTTTTACATTTTGGGTACATTTTAAAAACGCTTTGTAGTTTCATTTTATGTTGCATAGTTTCTTGGTTTGTAAGTTGCATTAATCAACATGAAAAAGAAAAAAAATGCATTTGTGGTTTGATTAGATTAGATATCTTGAATTGTTATCGTTTCAAGGTTTATTAAAAGAGTGTATTCCTTCCTAAAAAGATTAGAATAAATGCTCTTTAAATTTATCAATGTCTTTAAATTCCATAAATCTTCGAGTATTTTGACCATCACAAATTTCATTCCCATGTCCATTTGACTAAACAACAACCCTAAGAACAATTCATTAGCATTTAAAATCAACTAGATTGTTTTCTTTAATAGCAAACACATGTAGTCTAGTATTAGAGCCTCGATGTAGGTTGGAGAATAAACTCTCCAAGGTTGGGAAAATTAAATTAGAACACTTATAGGGATTGTAAATCCATTAGTAGCATAAGAAATTTGTTGGGAAATCATTCCTAGCATGTGCGTCAAGTACAAGGTTAAAGATGAGAAAGTATGGAGATTATCCCTCTTTCTTGTTTAGTGGGTTACGTGTGTATGGGAGATTTAGTTGAAGTGGAGAATATTCACGGTGACACCAATTCTTTGAAGATTCAAGATCAACACATAAGCTTGCATTCCCTATACATATGCCAAAACCTGAATCGTAATTATTCCACTCAACTTCCAATTGTAAAGTGGTAACCTTAATGACTTTTCTCTAGGTTTTCACCTTGGTGATTACAAGTCAGATGTACTCACAATACCCAAGATATACACTCAATTTCCAATTAATCTACCCTAGATGGTGTCGGTATTCATGAGGGTACTTGTACCTTGGGTGATTGTTGTGTGACGCTTATTGTAACTATATCTCACACCTTTGTTGCTTATATTTGGGCCCCAATCATCCCAAACTAGCTTGTAAAAGGTCTATTGTTTGATTCTTCATTGATTTAGCTTTAGGGCATAACTACACTAGACTAATATTTGGGAGAATAGTTTGCTTGTTGTTTCCCTCTTTAGAATTTTTTAGTGGAATATTGTGTGATTAAAGAATAGGCATCTTAGGTTGTGATCGACTTATTCTCTTTTTGTTAAGTTAGTCAATTCAAAGTGGTTGGTCAACCACTTTATTAATCTTGATGGATCAATGATATAAATCCCAAAAACACAAAGTTTCTTTATATTAGGTAGAGGTTGAATAATCCTAACCCAAAGTCCAATGTGCCAAAAGATGAGACACACTACCTTGAAAAATCCCACAAGGGAAGAACAATTACAAAAATAACCTACCTTTGATGATTTGTTAGCAGAAGGGTATTTAAGAGATTTGGACAAACAAATAAATATTCATGGAAACATCCCATCTCCTCCTTAGGAGAATCATAGAGAATTTTGGAACACCTGAGAGTAAGGACATCCCTATTACTACTCCTTCACTTTAGCCCTCGACTTACTAACTCATAGATTCCAATTATACATTCAATATTTTTGACACACACATCCTAATTCACATCTAAATACTCTTTTATGAGTGGCCTATTATGGATCATACCACTAGCACTTCAAGTGTAGGGGCACCAATCCCCCTATCTTAGGTATCTTCATTCAGGGCACTAATCCCCCTATATTTTTTGGGATTTCATTTAGGAGTGTCACTTCTTCTTTGGTAACTTTTAGTAGTGGGATGTAGACTATAGTATTTGGTCCTCATAATAGATGTAGCATCTATTTTAAGATTTGACCTTTCAATATCAATGTATTGCCTATTTTTCCCAGTTTTAATATGTCAACATGGATTTCATTTACCCCAGTTTTAGTTCAGAGATGGGAATAATCCCTTCATCCATACCATATTTGGAAAGTCATCCTATCCCATCTTTCAACATAGAAATTGGAAGCTCATACTTCTCACACATGGGAAATATGTTCAACATAAATATTTCTCAAAACTTTGGATTTCAAATGAATCTTCATTTCTTCTCTGGTGGTGGAAACATCCTAGGGAACAATTTTATGAGTGGCAATATGATAGTCAAATAATGTGACAAGATCCAAGTATTTTATAATTCTTTTTCCCAAACCAAGTTGTTGTTCTTGGTGACAATGGATTTTCTTAATTTAACAAAGTTAACTAATGATATGTTCTACATAATCACACTTGGCCTCCAATACTTCCAAATTGCTTTTAAACATTCTTATGTTTGAAGAAAAAGTTTGAGAAGATCCATCCAATCATGTCATGACATTATATCTTTATTGTTCGTCGCACTCATCGGTGGATGAAAACATTATACTAAGACTTTTTAGAATACCATGAATAGGGTATCCATGAAGTGGCATATCAGGCTTCAACACATGATATACAGTGATGTTGCAATCTTAACAATTACTTTTATTACGCATTTCTACTCACTAGTCTGCTAAGAGAAGAGAACATAGATGCTAACATTATTTTGACAACACACCTCCTCTCACATATTTGATCACAATCATGACTGTAGAAGGAGATATCAAATGATCAACGTTCAGAGCCTTGACCACGCCTTGACCAATTTTTGGGAAATTAGTTTACAAATTATTTATTACATTATAATTCTAACCATGTATCCTTATCAACAATTTATGCTTAGGGCATAAGATCCCAACAATTAGATTTGATCTATTCCTAATTTTGGGTACTTCTTTATGTTATTTTTCCCAATGCACTACAGGATGAAACAAATCCCACTAAGTTGAGACTGGGAACCAATGCAAATGGTGTAATTGGTTTTGTACCGAAATTCATATCCAACTATTTGTCAAACCAAATGGAACATATCTTCTTATAGTCAAACACACCTATATTTGCATAAAGAGATGCTAGTACTTCAAACCCTATGCAATCCTCCAATGTCCTTTCAATTCATACTATGATTTGTAAACCAACCAACAAACTAGGGGAAAGAAAAAAAGGAAAAAAAAAATCCCATGCAAGGTCTTATAACGAATAATAACAATAAAAATGCTAGTTGGGGTAAGAAGGAGAAGAATAAAGTCAAGTTTCCTTGCAATATTTGTAAGGATTACCATTTAACTCATCAATGCCCCAAGTTGTAGGATTCTCAATGATTGTTGGTGCAATAGGATGCCTCACAACAACCCATTGTTCTCACCAACACATTTCCTCCTTGAGTACAACAAATGGTTGTCGGTACACCAAATAACATTGTACCTTCACAAGGGCGAAATCTGTCAAATGTGAATATGTTCATGAGTGAAAAGGACATTAACATCCAAACTACAACTCGTAATTATGATAGCCTTGACCCCAGACCCAAGGATAAATAAGATTATACATTGAAACTACTTACCCCTCTCCAATTAGAAAAAATGGTAGTTGATATGATGCCTTTCCCTCCTAAGGGAAATTTAATAATGGTTGCACATAGCCCCAATTCCCAAGATGCTTAGAACTATAATATCATTGGAGATTTGGCTAAATCCCATGAGCCATGTCCACCCTGTATGTTCTCTAAAGATGCCTTGTGTAATGAAATGCATTATTAACAACTATTGGTGGCTTCAATCCTTCTAATTCTCACTTAATAATGTTTGAAATGGACAAATCCAAACATTGACTTTCCCAGTATAGTGTGTTTTAGATTCAGGTATCATCTTGTAAAACAAACATTTTCATAATGGTAGTGGATGAAGGAGATTCTATGTGTGTGATGAACTTGTCATGTTGGAGAACCTATATTTTTATGGTATTGTGAATTCACCAACCATGTGGAAATAATTTGATCAACATTCTTTCAATTAGGATTATCCCTTATTGCCAATGATGTTGGGAGGGAACCATCCCAATAGAGGTTGAGGTTTTCAATGCTCAATTGGGAATACACCCTCTTCTTTGACTTAGTCAGACATAATAAATGATATATATTATGTCTTCAGTATTCCTAAGCATTATATTTCCTCATTAGAGATACATTGTTACAAATGATCAATTGCCATATTGCAGACCTAATCTAGATTCCACTAATATGGGACCCAATTTCTATTGGTGTACAATTCCATGAGGGAATATGGAAAGGTAGGTGTTGATATGTACTCAACATTAAAGGGAAATTTTAGTCTCCATTCCCCCATCATTTACATTAATTCTATTCCAAATTTTTATTTTGTCAAGAACATATAGAGAAAGTGCTCAATTCTATTCAAAATGTCTTATTTTTTAGAATAATCCATGGGTAGTATTGAACATGTTCGCATTAGCGGAATGAAATGGATATGTAGAATAAATCATGCTTATATATGTAGTTAAAATGGCATACCAAGCTATTGAGTCAAGATTTGCATACATTTATCAAAATCTTCCACTACATCAAGAGTATGATTAATTTACTTTTCCCATATGGGCCTTCATCTTTCCAAGTTTTTGATATTTATTATACATGGTCCTACCATCCAACGAGGCCATTTTGGAAGTGATGATATACTATAAGAGACCTTGAGAATACATGCACCATTAGGCATATTTTCTTCTCGAATTGTATAAATTGAAAACTAGAGAGAAGGGTTTGATCGTGCCTGGAGAGTTTAAATGGTATGAGAGTTTAATCCTAATAAATATTGTGTGTGTGGAAGGAAAAATGGAAAAAAAACTCTAAATCGATGTCAATCAATATCTATAATAAGCCCGATGTCATTAAAAATGCTAAGATTGGAGTAGATTATTCTCTTGAAGAAGTTTAGACTTACACTATTATATTCAAAGAACATCATGAGATCTTTTCTTGGACATATGAGGAAAATCCAAGAATTCATCCCTGTAGTTTTTAGCATGAGATTAAAACATATGATAATTCAAAGCCTTTTCAACAAAAAATGCAACTAACTCATAAATCTTAGTAAGGAAACCACTAAATTAAGGTAGAAGTGAAAAAGTTATTGAAAGTTGACTTTATCTACCTAGTCTACCTAATCAAATGGATGTCAATCCTAGTTAATGTGGATAATAAGAAAGGGACCATTCACAGTTAAATTGACTTCTACAATTTCAACAAAGCATGCCCAAAGGATAATTATCCTAGGCCATTCATTGACCAAATTATCGATGAATGTATTGGAAATGAAAACATTTTAGTTATCAATGGAGTTTTTGGTTTATTGATTTGGGAAAAGTGTCCTCCTCAATAGTAAGGGTTCTTCACAATGTGATGTCCCAATTTGAATCTATAATGTTTGGTAGAGTGAACACATCCATATTTTGTCCTAGTAGTGATTACTATTATAGATATTGAATTAAAACGGAAATATGATGTAATGTGCAACTGAATCCTAATAAAAATAATGAAACTAATTCCAACTATCCTATATTAAAGCAAGTACTATTAAAGTAAATATAATACAACAATTACATATATGTTAACTACTTTAGAAACATAAAATCATTTGAGAAAATATCGCATAGCTATTAAATATCTTAAAATAAACAATAAATGAGGTTAATAATAGTGTATCCCTGCATTGTTATTGTCAAACCTTACATGTATCATCTCAAATAAACATAACAAGAAAATACAATAAGGAAGTACGATGCATTGTAAAATAGTCTACAATGACATAACGCAATCTTACAAATATTCTATAGAAAAATAAGCAACAAAAATAGCCTAATGCTCACTAAAAATAGAGTCAAAATTCTCTTGCATTATGGCCTTGAAGTCTTCTTATCATTACACTTTTCCAGAATAGTTTACAACAATTCAAGGTGCAAAAACGAGCCCCTCTTTCCTCTCACTTGATTTCCATATACATTCAGGATATAACTACCTTAAGTCATTTGAGTTTCCTCTACAATTGTTTAGCCATATTATTTTGTCATTTTCTTACTAGAATATATCTAAATAATCTCATTTTGGATCTAATTGATCACCCACTTTGTCTTCTAGGTATGCAAATCACACTTCATGTTAAAAGTAAATACCCACAATAAATATAAATATCAGTTGTTCTAAAGTTACCTCATAGTTGGATGATTATTTTTACATGGGACCCATGTCCTTCCTAAGTGTGTTGAGAAAAGAGTTGGTTAAAATAATGTCTCTGGAATGGGTGGAAATGTAGTACTTTAGCACATCCTTGGTCAACTCTGATGTGATCATGATCAGTATTATCCTTCTCTATATGACATTTTATAGGTCCTTCCAAATATTTTTGGAGGTCCTTGGAACACTCATTTCTCCTATAGGAGGGAGATGACAACATTATATTACTTTCTCAACCACTAAGTATAATAATTTGTGATTGTTTACTGATTTGGTTGTAACGTCCCTGACCCTCCGACCGGTGAAGAGGACGCTACCTATTGCTTCTATATACCCAAGAAACTAGCCCCATTAACATAAAATGAAATGCTTTGAACTAAACATGCATAGATACATAAATTATTTATCATACAATGTAAGCAAACTACTTTCCATTCAAGCATTTAGCATGTTCATCATTTTCGTTAAACAGAAAATACAATTGCAGAGATGAAATAGACAAGAATACTTATCTTATGGAGAAGCTCGTCCTACAACCAGCGAAGTCGCTGCAACGTTCCACCCAACCATAGGCCAGTGTGCTTCCTAATTTCTCAGCAACACTGCCACCCCCAAGTTGGGCATGATTCCCCAAGGAAAAGGAAACTAAGCAGGCTCTCACATACCCAAAGATATGTCAAAACTCAGTCAATCCAAAGCTAGGTTTGGGTTTATCAGAGTGCCAAGGGGACACAACAACAAGTTGGGTTTATCAGGTTATCAGGAGATGGAAGCAATGTCTGCTAAGCTAGTGGGTTCACTGAAGAGCTAAGAATGCCTTCATCAGAACTATCTTAACTCCTAAGACATCCACACACACCCAACACAAGGAATCATTCCCTTCTCTGTTGCACAGTCCCGCAGGACATGACTTCCCTTCCAGTGCTATTTAGGGGGTGTAGAGAAGAGAGCCATCCCTCTAGCTCTATCTATGAGGCTCCTGCAAAACACTAGGTTTTTCAAGCAGACTCCTTTCCACTCCTACACAGTCCAAAGACTAATTTCATACACAATAATATACACCATTTCTGGGTTGAGGAAAATATTTCAGCCACAAAATTAGTTGCCAAGGAGGGTAAGAACAACCCCTGACAAAAATTTGATTTCCCAGGAGCGTTTTGGCCCTAACGTGGCCAAAAAAGGAATTCAAACACAACTAAGAGAACATGGTCTCTCTTCCAAATCGTTGGGCAATTCAAAATCGATTTTTAGCTTGGAAATCAGTGGGGAAATGCAATAGAAACATTGGGGAAAGAAACCCAACCATATATCATTACCAAAAATTAATCCACAGCCCAATAGAATGAGGAAATGACTACCCACGTGAGGGAAAAACACACCCACAGCAACTCAAAAATGAATTTCACACACAGGGAATTCCCAGCCGCTTGAGAGAACCCCAACGTGGATGAATGATGAAGGAGAGGATAACACAGGAAAAATCGTGGAGGTGAAAACAACTCCCAAGCTTCCCCTGCGTGAGAAAATGAAGAATGTGGGTGTATGGTAGAATGGCATACGTTTTTGGGCATTTTCCTTGCCAAGGAAGTCAAAACACGTTTTTCAAAAATGGGTCCTCTACCCAATTCAAATTTTTTCCCATACTCTTCCCACTCCATGCAATAACTAACTCAACCACATTCTAGCAGAATTTAATGATTGGGGAAAAAGACAAAATGGGTAGTTGAGGGTTTGATGGGTTCTCCCTTTGACATTTGGCTTCTCCCCATTGGCCCAAAGGTTTAAATAATTTCCCTCCCTGTTCCTTAGGAAAATCATGCCCTTTTCATTATGGTTGCATTGACATAGTTGGTTGTGGGTATTTTAATTAAAATGCATATTTACATGATGTGAAAATTATAATGTGTCGGCTTAGCACGAATATACCATCAGCAACGATTTTAATCGCCGAAACATAAAACATTAAATTGATGGTGGGGCTTTTGCCTTTAGCGCCACACCATGATTAATTACAATACATACATCATATACATTTTTAATGCAAACAGGGTCAACACCAAGGTGTTACATGGTGATGTCCCTTTATAATGAATCTCTAACTATTTGATATTTATTTAGATTTGAATAGTTTCATTCATTATCCCTCTAACACACCTTAGAAAAGTTCTCAATTCTATCATTTATTCTTCTTTCCATTTATTCAAATCATCCATGCCCATTTGAACTCCTTGCAAGATTGGCCTTTTATCTTGGATTAGTTCAAAGAAGGCTAGGAATTGAGATGCATAAAATTGAAAGTCTTGCTAGTATTTGTTCATTTATCTATGGGTGAAATTTAGTTCATCTTGGAGTTCAAAAACATATTCTTTTAACTCCATTCGACTATTAGTATATGCCTTAAAGTAAGCTAATTTTATTTAAGGTTCATATATTTAATCCTTATACCTCTTCATATGACCCATCATGTTTTGGACATTAAACCATGTTTTGTGTGAGAATGCAATCTCAACAAATTCTATAGTGGATGTATCAACATGTACATATATTATCACAATTAGTTATGGGACTCCAAGTAATTTGAGCCTCCTCTGCATTTGTTTCACAGCCCATCCTCTCTTCTATTAAAAAAAAGACTCTAGTGATGTGATGGCCTCATCTTTTGATGGCATGAAACTCCCCATTCCAAACTACTATAGAGGAAATTCACCCCCTATAATGGATGGGATGGAGGTGTATTCAACAACATCAGGTTTTAAGGTGCCAATGTCCATCTACTAAGATTCTTCAATTTTCATATTCCCTTTTTCTTCCTTGGCTCTTGTTTTTACTTCTTGCTCACATTTAGTTATCAATTCTACCTCTTGTTGATTTTTCATTAGCTTATTTCTTAGATTTAGTATCTTGGGATTGTGCCTCAAGTTGAGCCTTTTCTAAGGCATCCAAATTTCCAATTTTTCCTTTACTATTTCTTCTTCCCTTCTTGTTTTTGTTCTTTCTACTCTCTCTTTCTCCATATGTTTCTTCCTCATGTTGGAAAATCCTTTTCCTTTACTATCCATTATAAAATCTAATTTGTCTAGTGAAGTAGTCCTCTAGTAAATCTCCTCATATTTCCAAACTTCATTTTGATAAGACCGTCTAAACTTGCAATTGTGGAAATGTTGGTATACCACATTCAAAGGATCATGTCTCTTGAATCTTTCCTCGGAAAAATGCAATACTTGAAGGGCCTCCCTTCCTTGAACATTTGATAAATGTCACCCCATTGATATCTAGTGATGTTGTCACTTTTGCATTGAATATCTCTGTAAGAGGGGCCAAAGATGATTATGTCTAGTTTAATCTTAAAATTTACCAACTCTTCCCTCTTTGGGACTATAATAACATCCTTTTTCTTTATTTGGATTTTTGGAGGCCATCTTATAACTTGCACTCCATCATGAAAAAGAACAAGTATGCTCAATGTTAGTAAGACATTTTAATAATGTTTTCATCTTAATGACTGAACATTGATTTAAACCAATCAAGAAAATTGATTCGGAACAAGAGATCCTACGGCCAACCAAGGAAAAGTTTAAGAACCCCCCCTAAATTTCTATGTATAATACGTGGACAAATCCCCGTGATATATAGGAAATGTGAAGGCTATTTTATCAATGTTATATTATGTTTATATAAAATTTTAGTGAATTTCTTATTGAATTATATAATCTTATAAAATATTGTCAAAATTTTACTAAACTATAAAATCTTGACAAATCTTTCACTAAATTATAAAACCTTGTAAAGTCTTGGCGAATATTTTACTAAATTATAAAATCTTGTGAAGTATTTGTGAATCTTTTGATAAAGTATAAAACCATATATAGTAATAGGAAAAAATATACAAAAAATGCTAAATAGGAAATAAATCTTAACAAACAATCACATAACAAGATCTCTTTTCATGGTAATTTGGTACCTCACTCTAACTATTACAATACATAGAAATTCACCATACTCTATGAGTATTCTTGGAAAACAAGAATGGAATTTTTCATCACCATGACAAATAAAATCAATGTTAGTATGAGGGCCCACAAACACCTCGATCCTCATTTACCTCTCCATGTTATTACAATGTCCCACCAACACCTCAGTTATTCACACAACTTACCAAAGATCATTTTAAGAGAGAAATGCCAATAGATATATGTATGTTTTTAATGAATCTACATAAGTGTGGGTGAATCTTACCAAGAAACTGATAACATGCCTTATGTATCTTATTTCATCCCAAGGCATCCATGCATACCCAATTTAGGAAGAGTCATCCAAATAAAACACAATATCATCAATTCTAACATAACATCATATACACTTTTCTACATGAAAGCTAGAAAAACATAGTTAAGCATATCAAACCTTCTTTGATGCTTCACATATCCATTTTCCAGCTCTATAAGTCTAATTTTTAATGTATTCCCCATTACTAAAAGAGAAACATTCATGTTGCAATAGTAGGATAACCAACCACAAAATATAATATCAAACGTATAAAAATCCTTTGAGAACAAGAAAACTAAATAAACAAAACAAGAAGCATATCAAAATACCTGACAACACCCATAGCGAAAGAAACAACAAGACAATGGAATTCCAGGTTGTTCCACCCGTGGCATTTACCAGGAAGGAGGACACAAACATAGATAGAAACAAAATGGCATTGGCTATAGGAAGCATCATGGAACCTTGCACACCCAAATATGTAGTTATGAATGAAGTCCTGCCCCCCAGGCATGATGCCCAAACACCCAGAGAAATGTTATTGTTGCATCACCAATCATGAGATTTAGTATCCATATGTTTCTTGGGGAAATTTTGGCTCTGCGGAAACGGGATTCATAACTCTCCTAGATGCAAATGGGTCACTATAAGACTTGATAGTAAAAAACAACTGCCCTTCTCATGTGGACATTAAGCAACTTGCAAAAGGATATTCAACCCATAAAACCTGGAGGAATGTTACTCTGACTTTGATTTCCATGATCGATAGAAGGTGCAATAAACCCTAGAAACTTCCATGTCTACAAATCAGGGACGAATGGGAACTGCCTAACGATTTTCCTAGGAGAACAAAGGTTTAAATTGATTTTTAGAGGGGTGAAATTGTTTTCTCTTACCTCCCCTTTTTAAATTTGATGGGGCTAACCTTCTATTCATTAAAAATAAATAAATAAAATGTGGGATAATCTTACCTAACAAGTGTTTAGTAAAAAATTATCCTATTAAATATTTAAAACCCCTAAATTTAGCCCATGTGCTAAGATTAGCCCCTAAAATTTTCAATGGGCTGACTAGGGAGGTTTCATGTAATCATTCATGTTCTTAGTTCTAATAAAAAGATAATGGATACATAATTCAAACTAAAAACACCACAATCTATCATTATATGTTTTTTCATAGTGTGAAGATCAATTTTGGGATGACTTGTGACTTGAAGTGAGAGTAGTTTCCTACTCTTTGGATATGTGTATTGGATTATTGGGTGAATGGATAGGGATTTCCTTGGGCTTATGGGAAACAAATATTAGATATGGATTCTTGGGGTTTTTTGTTGGGAGTGTTATATTCGTTGCATGAACATTGAAGCTATCATGGGGTGGCATACACCCAGGAATGTAACAAAAGTTAGATCGTTTATGGAACTAGATAGATATCATAAAAGGTTTGAAAAGGGATTTTCAAAAGTTGTACATCCAATTACATATTTGAAAAAGAAGGAAGTCAAATTTGAATGGACAACCAAGTTTGAAGAAATTTTCCAACATTGGAAGAGATTACTCACAAATGCACCATATCTCAAAATTGCTTAATTCAAATGAAGATTTTGTGGTATGTACAGATGCATGTAAAGAATGAATTGGAGGTGTACTCATGCAAAATGTGAATATGGTTTGTTATGAATCTAAAACATTGAAGGAACACAAGATAAAGTATGCCACTCATGATTTAGTGTTGGATATTATAGTAATGGCTTAAAAATGTGGAGACATCACCTCATGGGCAGAAAAATTGAATTAAGAACATATCATAGTGGGTTGAAATATATATTTGAGTAGCAGACTTTAAATACAAGGAGAACAAGATGGTTGGAATTCCTATGTGAGTTTGATTTTAAAATCAAACACATTAAAGGAAAGGACAATAAATTTGCAGATGCACTTAGTAGAAGAGAACATACAATGCATACTACAACCATTATCATGTGCCAATCATATTAAAAAATCAAAATTATTGAAGCCATTATTTCAAATCAACGTTATATTTAGGTGAAAGAAGGATTACAACAGGAAATTCTACAACCAAAATTTAAAGGATACAAGTTTAAAACTAGTGTGACTCTTATGAATAATAACAAAATTTATATTCCTAATTTTGCAAAATGAAGGAAGTTGATAATGGATAAAATACACAAGGTTCCATATGTAGGACATCCTGGATATCAAAAGGATATCACAGTAGTAAGAAGCCAATACTTTTGTACATGTATGAAGAAGGACATCGCTTAATACAGATCAATATGTATGGCATGACAAAAAGTAAAGGTGAGCATGGACATCCAGTGAGATTACTTCAGCCATTACCATTTCCATAATGGAAACGAGATGTGGTGACAATAGACTTCATTACCATATTACCAAGGACAATCAAGCAACATGACTCAATTATGGTAGTGGTAGATAAGTTGACAACGGAAACACATTTAGTTCCAATTAAATCAACCCATAAGGCATCCGACATAGAAAAAAATTATATGAAGGAGATTGCAAGATTACATGGGATACCTAGATAAATTATTTTAGACAGGTATCCAAAATTTACTTCAAATTTTTGGAAGGGATTATTCAAAGGATTGGAACAAATATGAATATGAGTATAACATATCACCCACAGACATATGGGTAGAGTGGAAGGGTAAATTAGGTTATTGAAGATATTCTAAGAATGTATGTGATGGATCAACCATCAAAATGGGAATACTACTTGCAATTGGTAGAGTTTTCTTATAATAATAAATATCATGCATCTTTAAAGATGAGTCCATTTGAATCTTTGTACGGAATAAAATGTAATACTCTAATCAGTTGGGATAATCCAGTAGATAGAGTAGTTATTGGGATATAATTACTTAAAGAGATGGATGAATAGATGGTTAAGATTAAGAAGAAATTAAAAACAACACAGGACAAGAAGAAAAGTATGCAGACAAAGGAAGAATAACAAGAGAATTCAGAGCTGGTAATCATGTTTATCTAAAATTCAAGCCAAAGAAAAGATCCTTGAAGTTAAGGATATGTTCTAAGTTAGCACCCAACTATTGTGGGTCATTTGAAATCCTAACTAGCTAGGATGGGACTTGTTGCATATGAGATTACATTTCCTGCATGCATAAAAGTGCATAATGTGTTTTATCTATCTTTATTGAAAAAGTATGTACCTGATCCTAACCACATCGTTGATTGGGACTTGATTCAAGTGGAACTGGAAGGGGATATACATGTATTACTGGTACGTATCCTAGACAAGAAAGTCATGTTTCTCTGAAACAGGTCCATCAGGAAAGTAAAATTTCAATGGACACATTACAACCCTGAAGAAGCAACATGGGAGCTGGAGGATACTATGCGGGAAGAATACCCATAGCTGTTTTGAAAATTTTGTATATGTAAATAGTGGTGACACGCATCGAGGAAGATGCATGAATTAATGGGGAGGGGAATGTAACACCATGTTTTTCACCCCAGTATGTAAAAATATTTAAATATTGATGAAAGGGATACAAGTCGAATATATGATTTAGAATGACCAAGCTATGTAAATTTGTAAACTTTCACTCTTTAATATAAAATATAGGACTATTGTAGACCAAATGAAAAAACAAGGGATGGGGGACTATATTTTCACAAGGAGGAGAGAGATTATCCCAATCCTAGGATTAGAGGGAAAAAGGTGACCATCCCATACATGCCACTTGTCCAACTCTTTTTAGAAGAGGAAAAGTGTCCATCTGGATGGATGCCAAGTGACTAGTTCTTATCACCTTTGGTGCCACTTGGCTAGCCTCAACCTTGGATATAAATAGAGAGACATAGTCATCATTGCACTCACTTCCTTCATGCCAAATATAGTCATTTTTTCTATAGCCCTTAACTATTGGTAGGTGAACCTCTGTCATTCGTACTACCATCTATATTGCCATCACTAAACCACCATCACCTTGCTACACATAGAGAACCAGGAAAAGAGAACAACGAAACTCCATGGAGCCTTGGAAAGGAATCGGGGTAGAAAACATGAGCCTACTATTATCTCATAGAAGGGATTCCAAGGTACTGTTAACTCAGAGAAGGGAGCCCCATTCCTTGGTCGAGGGATAGTTGTAGCTAGAGAAACCATAACCTTCTTATGGATTGATAGTCCTAGATCGGGGGTGGCATGTCAAAGTAATATTTGGCTTGACAGAGACAGCAGATGGGTAGAACATCCTTGGTCTGCAGATAGTCGATTTACATTTCAAATAAATATTTTCCTATGTATGAAATGTGTTGTGAATACCATTGAATTATGCTTGACATAAATATTGTTGAATGTTTATTTAATTGTATGAAATTACTGTCAATTTGTGGAGTTTCTTTCATGACAAATATTCTTGCATTATTTTCATAAATGTTCATATTAGAAATAACATTCAAATGTATTCGGAATTCTAGGGTAAACCTCAATTAAACTAGTAGAAAAGTGAAGTAGAATAACATAGGTGTTTATGAGTGAAATAAAGGATGTGTCATAATGCTAGATTTTTAATGCTTATACAAGATCTAAAACATTTATCATCATAACATCATAACCATAAGCAAAGGATCACTGAAAGAAAGACAAGTAGATCAACACAAAAGAACACAGAGATTTATCATGGGAACCCCTCATGGGGGAGAAAACCCAACAAAACTTCCTCTATATAGAATTTGACCAAGTACAGTGTAAAACCCCAAGAACAAGAATAAGTTCTCCTCTTCCACGGTATACGCTCTCTCTCTCTCTCTCTCTCTCTCTCTCTCTCTCTCTCTCTCTCTCTCGTGCAATGCTTAAGTGTAAGTTGTGTAAGAATGAGAGAGGCACCTCACCTATTTATATTCATTAGGCGAGTGACTCAAATAACTAACTAGGTCGGCCAGGTTCTCTAATTAGGGCCAACTGACCTAGGGAAAATCAAAATACATTTTATATATTTCTTTTGTGGGTACTATTGCCCCGAATTACAACAGAGGGTTTACCTCATGACTTTTACATGACCAATTACATCAAGGACATCTTCAAATGGAGGAATAACATCTTCAAAGGATAATACAACAAAATTACAATAGAATATATTCTGAAGTTACAATACTTTAGCACTCCCTCTTAACTAAGAAGGTATTCTACATCAACAAAAACCATCATCACAACTGTACAACTGAATGGTGAATCTCTATATGTCACCTGTCAAGGTCAATGGATATCAAGAGATTCAAGATCCTCCATCTCAAACTTTATTGGATTCTATCTTTAACCTTGTAGTAAAGGTTAGGATCTCCATCACTCTAGGTGATCCTTAAGCTCCTAATGTAACTGTATGTGTTATCCCATGGGTTCCTATTGAGCTTGTACAAATCCTTTTGTGCATAGGTGGTTTTTTGTAGAGAATCTCAAACCATATAGGTTGCTAGATATGTTCTTCTACTTTGAATACACCAACTGTCTAGTGTAATATCCTCCACTGAAGAGGCGTGTCTATCCCCTAGAGCAATGCCTTTCCATAATTGAGTCTCTCTTTCTTATAGAAACCATGAACCTTGTTTTGTATCTTTTGATACTTCGACTTGTTGTATAATTGATCTTGTAGATCTACTTGGAAGACTTTACAAAACTTCCCTTCATGTCTTGAACTCATATCCAAACATCATTCTGTATGATCGACTAGTACTTCTAGATCATATCATCCTTTCATTATTCCTTCTTGGGACATTCTTTCACAAAGTGTCCTTTAATTCTTTGCGGGAATGTTCTTCCTTCTTGTTCTTTCTCTTCTTGGCATGAGTTGTTAGGGCTTGATTTCCATATTCATCCATCTCTTATTCTTTTTCCATTGATCAATCTTCTTATTACGTTCATTCCTCCATAGGTGATCTTCCTACTAGAAGAACTCCCTTGATTGAACTTGGAAGACCACTAAAAGTTGTAATCTATTCCTTTTCTTCTTCGACATTGTCTCCCATGGCTTCTTATTGCTCCTTGAGACGAGATCTCCTTGTGAAGTAACATTGAATGTTTTCTAACATTTGTATCTTCACATCCTTTATTTGAGTTCTCAAGGTCATATTCATACAAGTTGTTCATTGCATCGAACATATCCTTGGGAGTCTTCAAGGATGATATATGTGATATCCAATGGAGATGGAAATACTCATCTTGGTTTTGACTAGGCCCTTATTGTGCTTTTCTTTGACTTCATCTCCTTTTGGAACTGCAGCTTCTTCTTTGACATAGTTCTCCATGGCATGCTTCTTCAAGTATGAGAAGCACTCTATACTTCCATGCTTAGAATTTCTCGACTCTTTCAAGCTTGGTACTATTTTTCATCATGATAAAAATGAGAACCTCAAATGGAAATAGAGAGGATAGAGCTTACCAATGATATTGCTTCAACTTGATGCTTTCTTGAAAGCTCTTCTGGAAAATTGCTTCTAGTGGACCTAGGGTTTGACAGAGAAACCCTAATTTTTTCAACTTAGTTATCTTTCAGATTTTATTGGATACAAAGATGCGCCTCCTCAAGGTGATCTGAGAAGCATACTTATTTTCCCAAAATTGTGGATATAACTGCAAAATATCTAATGCCCTAGTTTTCCCTGGCAGTAGTGTTAGGCAAAAAATTGAAAATACACAAAATGAGAAAATTCTTACATAGGAATATGCGCCCTCCTAGGGCGAGTTTTATAGTCCTCCTTTTTCAACTGACTCTGGGGGAAGTGCTTGGAAC
This sequence comes from Pseudotsuga menziesii, assembly GCA_001517045.1. Lineage (NCBI taxonomy): Eukaryota > Viridiplantae > Streptophyta > Pinopsida > Pinales > Pinaceae > Pseudotsuga > Pseudotsuga menziesii. Next base: position 91,696 of record LPNX011191507.1, read on the forward strand.
ATGAAGCCCTAGTTTTTCTTCAGTTTCTTCTGCAGAATTGACTGGTCTTATTTCTGCTATAGCTCTGAACTTTCTACTTTTCAAGTTCTGAAACTTGTTTCTAAGGTATCTCGGTCTGTCTTATTTCCAAGCCCATAGGTAATAACAGAATTGGATTCACCAAGTGGGACTTATGCGAAGTTTTCCAAGGTGACTTATTTCAGGAATGTTCAACATAATGAACTTGTATGGATTGCCATGTGTCAATGTTTCACCTTTGGGGTCTGAAACTTTTTCCACAGAAACTACAGTTCGTTCTCTATCTGAAACATCTTGCAAAATTTCATTTGGACCTTCCTAGTCCGAGATATAGCAATTCTCCCTAGGTCACATGTAATATCCTGATTTTGACCCCATTGCATTAAAGTTGTATAATATGTAAATATCGCTATTAAATCATGGTGAGGAGCTCAAGGCCAAATCCCCACCATCGATTTCATGTTTTGTGTATCGACAGTTAAAAACGATGCATATGGTTCTTGTGCTAGCCAGGCATAATGTAAATTGAGAACATCATGTAAATATGCAATTTAATAAAATACCCACAACTAGTTATGCAATGCAATGCAACAAGAGATGGGGGCATGGTTTCACAAGGAATAGGGAGGGAAATTATTCAAACCCTTGAGCCAATAGTGTAAATCCAAATTTCAATGAGAGAACCCATAAAGCTATCAACTACCTTTTTTGTCTTATGCACCCAATCATTTAATTCTTCTAGAAGTTGGTTGAGGTAGTTAATGCCTTGGGAATGGAAAGGTATGGAAGCCAAAATTCGTATTGGGGCAAGCCATCATTTTTGAAAAATGTATTTTTTCTTATGGGGCAAGTTATCACCTAGAAATTGGTCCCCAAGCCATTCCTCATTCACATTTTCCTCTTCCTCACATAGTTGGAGATAGCTGGGGTGTTTCCCTCATGTTTTTCCTACATTTTCCTAATTTTTCCATGGATGGAAGTGCATTTTTGTGTTGCACAGTGGATGGGTGAAGAGATTCACGATTTGGGGGTTTGCAGAGGTCGGTTTTGCTCCTGTAATGTCCATGAACATTTTGTGAAATCAATTTTCTCTCCCAGGGTTGTTTTCCCATCTACCATTTCGTTTTGTTTCCCAAGACGTTTTTATTCATACCCAACATTTGTATTTTGTTGTTATGTGCACCCTTGTTTTGGTTTGAAAGACTTAGGAGTGGAAGAGGACCATAATTGGCTTGATAAACCTAGTGAAGAGAGGAACCTCACAAAAGGATCAAGAGGGGCTGGTTAATATTCTATGCACACCCTGAAGAGCATTGGAAGGGAAGGTATGGCCCGAGGGACTGTGTAGCAGTGAATGAAATACTTCCTTGTGGTGGGTGTGTAGGTATTGTGGAGGCCAAGATAGATAGATCTTGTGTAGGTGTCCATAGCTCTCTGGTTGAGCTCACTAACTTAGAAATTCATCATTTCTACTGCCTTGTAGCTTGATAAACCCAACTTTAGATTGGCTTGGTTGAATTTTGATGTGTATTTGGCTATGTGTGAGCCCGTTGTTCCCTAGTTCCTTGTGGAAATCATGCCATGTTCGGGGGTGGCAGTTGTGCTGATAGATTGATGAGCACAACTGTCCTATGGTTCTGTGGAACATTGAAGTGACATAGCTAGTTGTGGGACATCTCATTTACAAGATAAGTGCTCTCTTGTATTTTCTGTATAAATCCTGCAATGTATTTGTTTAATGAATCATTATGAACATATTGAATGTGCTTGAAATGTATTTTTCTTGCGTTGTATTTACATGTATTATACATATGTACATGTCTTTTATTTCAATGCATTTTTGTTTTATGTTCATGGGGCTAGATCCTTGGTTTGATAGGCAAAGCAGTAGTAGTCGCGTCCTCTCTCTCGACGAGTAAATGAGAGCGGTCATGACATCACGTGTTTAAGGCTGAATTCGAGGAGAGAATGGAACCTGATTCGGAGGAATCATATCTCTTATATTATAGTGAATCCGAGGTTGAAACTTTCACACAAGGTACAGAAAGATTTAATATTTGGCTTGTCAAAGTTTCAGCTCCCGAGTCTTCGCCAAACTTGAGTTATAGCGAAAATTCCAAGATGACTAGATTTTTCCTTCTAGGGTTTTTTAGGCATGAAACCCTATTCTCTAGTAGTTGTAGTTGTAGCAATGTTTCGGCTGCACAAAGAATTCTTTCAGGGTGGATTTGATACCATGTTATATTTTTAATGGTTATACAATATCGAAAACATTTAGCATTGTTACGGAGAGAAATTCCTATGGCTTGGGGTACCACAACAGACAGCTAGACTCCAGAAATCAATCTTTCCCAATATGCAATAGAAATAAAAACAT
>LPNX011191507.1:94275-190563 GCA_001517045.1 Pseudotsuga menziesii
GCTTATCGGGGAAAAGGCCGCGTACATCATTTTTCTAATGTTTTTAGGGATGGTCAATGATACATCAAAAGACAATAAATGGTCCATAGGGAATAATGAGTCTGCAGCGGGATAGGGGAAGGCGATACAATGTGTGATTCACCTAGTGTGGTGAAATCTGCTATAACAAGCATCATAAAATCATAACCATAAGCAAAGGATCACTAGAAGAAAGACAAGTACAACAACACACAAGAAAGAGATTTATCCTAGGAAACCCTCATGGGGGAGAAAACCCAAAAAAACTTACTCTATATAGAATTCGACCAAGTACGGTGTAAAACCCCAAGAACAAGAGTAACTTCTCCTCTTCCACAATATACTCTCTTTCTCTCTCTCTTTTGTGCTATGCTTGAGTGTAAGGTGTGTAAGAATGAGAGAGGTGCCTCACCTATTTATATTCATTAGGTGAGTGACTCAAATAACTAACTCGGTCGACCATGTTCTCTAATTAGGGCTGAGCTACCTAGGGAGACTCAAAATACATTTTATATATTACTTATGTGGGTACTATTTCCCTGACTTACAATGGAGGGTTTACCTCATGACTTTTACATGACCAATTACATCAAGGACATCTCCGAAGGAGAATACAACAAAAGTACAATAGAATATCTTCTGAAGTTACAATACTTTAACACATAACACATTGGGCATTCAAGAGGTCATTGGGATCATGACATTTATGATGTTCTTTTAGGACAACCAAATATGTGGAAGCACCATGCTTTGTATGAATATGGACCTTTTATAGTCATTATTACTTTGGGAAATCAATTCTATAGGATACCAGATGTAGTCACCCCTATTGTAGTATCTCTCATCATAGTCATGCAGTGAAGAAAGACAATATGTCAGTCTAGGATATTTTTCCTCTTCATGATTCGCTCTAAAGGTAGACAAAAGATCACAACAACATCCACCTCCTCCACATAGGGTCTCTCTATACATTAGAAGCAAGTGGATAAAATCGTGGAAGCACATAGAGACATCCATACCACACCTGTCGGGGTTCCATTACTTTTCTAGGTCAAACGCTCAATTGATTTGATACTTGGGGTGCCTCTACCTAATGGGATAGTATATAGACTTTCCCTCTTGGAAAATGAAGAAATTAAGCTACATATTCAACATGTCTGGGTTCATTTCGGGCTACCACATACTATCATTTCAAATTGGGACAACATATTCTTGAGAACATTATGGTCTAGCCTATGGTAACTTGTGGACACCAAACTCACCCAATCAACTATCTTCCACCCCGAAGCTGATGGGTAGGTATAGGTTATAAATATGATGATTATGCATATTTTGAGCTGGATGTACAACTCTAAACATCCCCGCACATGGGATGAGTCGTCCATATATTCAACCTAGATACAATAGATCCCTTCATAACTCTATTGGACACAACATTTTCTACGTGTGCTTGGGGTTCCAACCATTGTACCCAACTGATGTAGCTCTACCCATTTCCTCAACATAGGAGGAATCTACCCATGCTCGCACCAAGGTAGACAATGCTGCTCAATTTGTTGAACAGATTCAACACATCCATTAGCAAGTCCATGATAATATGGAGAAATCCAATGCCAAGTACAAGCAATGACATGACTAACATCGAGTTCCACACAAATTTCAGCTGGGTGAAAAGGATTTGTCACATTTACATAAAGAGCAACTCAGGGGACCCCATCATAATATTTGTCTACTTCGATATGGTTCATACAACATCACCAAGAAAGTCGATGAGAATGGCTTCAAATTAAGCATTCCTCCCTTTCTTTTTCTACACTCGGTATTTAATGTGGGGCTCCTTTGCCCATATTTAGACATGGCAACACAATTGACACTATTAGAACTCAATCACGACTATTTGGAGCATGATATAGTTTATCATATCATGGATACACAGGGGAATGACACTCGCCAATAATGCATTCAACTCTATCGGGTCGTCAAAGCCGAGCAGTTTCTTCACCAAGGAAAGTGGCTTAGTAGGAGCCAAATTCAATAGAAGTTTCCCCATCTGATGTGGGATCTTAACACAATGGATAACATTGTTTCTTAAGGGGGGTGGATTAATCTAGATGGATATCGATGGCCACTCACCTATTCCAGTAGCTCAAAATAAATTTTCTAGTTTGGTAGTTTTTTTTCTTTCATATTTTCATGTCCAAAACTTATAAGGCTATTTTGAGGCCCTAACAATTTTTTTGGTGACGCCACAGTCCAGGAAAAATCAAAGGTAGGTATGAACGAGAGAAATGTGTACTTCTTGGATAGACCTTTCCAATGGGATACTAAGAACACTAAACGAAGATCATATGCAAAAATTATGCCCTCAAGAAGTTGACACATCAACTAACCATCTCGAGGCCCGCAAACTTTTTTACAGTTCATCTCCTAGGGTTATATTTTTGGATGTTTATGGTTTTTGTCTTCATGTTTATGATAAAAAGACTCTTTGATCTCCTTTTGTAATCAACTTTCCACGAATGAGCGTAGCCGCCACAACTCTTCTCAAAGATAAAGCTACCACCATTCTGACTGCTTTTATTTTACACGTTGTTTTGTTTCATTCATTTAATATAATATGAGTTTACTATATCACTATGTTCCTTGCAATATATTTGTGTATGTGGTTTTATATATGTTATTTCATTTCATTCTCACATAAATCTGGATCGAGAGTTGGTTTGGGCAATTTAGAATTCATGGTTTCAAACGCTCATGTTTCTTCTCAAAATCAGTAAGGGAGATGGCATAAAATTGATAGCATAAATTTGATGACAAAAATTCATATCATGCAAATTGGATTCTATTATATATATATATATAATTTATTGTTTATAATTTTATTATTTTTATTTTATAATTTGTTTTATAATTGTATTTATATTTATTTTATTTTATTTCATAATAATTTTGTGTATCCATACTCAATTTTTAACCAACACCATTACATTATATATATATATCCCTTAAAAATGTTATGGATCAACCATAATATTAATTAATATAATTGTACCAAACAAATGCAATCATCATCACACCACTTGCCACTTCTCAAGTTTTGCCTGAGGAGCCATTGCCTTATTGCTAGTGAGGAGTCATTGGCTTATTGCTAGTGCAATAAATATATATGTTATTGTTCCTCTTTTGTTGGCCAATTGCTTTTTTCTTTTTCAATGTTATGTAGATTTTTTTAAATCATATTCTTAAAACTTGGGATCTTTTTCACTATTTTTTATGAGTTGAAAATTGGTCGGAATTATTGGAATTGTATATATATGTTATTAAAATTGTATAATTTAAGTGTTAAAAAACTAATTTTTTTTTCAATAAAGAAATAATGATGTTAACAAAAATTTCATGATGGAATTCCAACATTAAAACAAATGACTAGAAAATCAAAAAATAGAATCAACTCCACCCTGCCTTTGTAACAAGAATAAAAAAAAAGGGGTCAACAAATGTCAAAGGCACAATGAATTGGGGTTTGGATTATTTAGCACTCTTAACCTGAGTAAATGCGTAGGAATTTATATTTGCCTGTCATGTTAGTTGAGTAAACATTAGTTCGCGTGATCAGAAGCAATGCACAACTGCATTGATTCAACAAGTGCCAAGTACAAAGGCACATCAGATGCAGCATGCAAGGGAGTGTAGGTAAGAAGATTATTTGCGGAGATAATTAGTTCAGCGCAAGAAAAACAATGATGTGATAATTGCATTTTTTATTCCTCGGTGAAAAATTGAATTCTTCATCAGTGTAGTAAATACATTGAAATTCATGTCATTTCAGGCAATTGCTAGAAAGGGGCTAAATCTAATTATTGTTAGACATTTCAACAGTTAGCAAAGGCTATAAGTTATTAATAAGTTTGAAAAGTTCAAATTAATATTCTGTTAAGAGGAAAATGATGTTTTCGTTAAGAGGTGGTGGTGATGAATGTCATTTAGCACAAGCATGGGTTAGCCTAGCGTAGAGATACATCGTGAACCTTAAAACACATTATTATCATGGATTATAATAATTAATTTTGGGTGTGTTTTTCAAAGTGCAACTGAGACCACTTATCATGCTAACTGCGGCATATAAAATCCTAACCAAAACCCTTGTAATGAGAGTTAAATTTATCCTTAAAAAGGATTTCCAATCCTGAACAAACCTACTTATAAGAGAGACACTAGATTTTATCATAGTTGTTTCAAAAAGTATTGTACATTGAAGATATGCTATAGCATACATTTTATCACAGGACCTTGAGTTTGTTGCATGTACAGCAAGCTATATATATACAAAGTAATATCCAGATTTGTTCCTGCCATTCATTCTGCTCTGAATCCTTGAATATCCAACCCCAATGGACCTGTTGGATCCGAAGACCCTCCAACATCAACCTTTTTCATGCAATGGAATTACATGAAATGTGAATGCAAGTACTTCTTCCATATGACTCCTGGTTCTTTGAATTTCTGGTCTATTACATGATCATGTTTTCATTAATCCAGTGTCTTCAGGAAACTCTCTTCTTGAATCAATTTGTACTCCCAGAGGCTACCCCAAGCTGCGTGAATGATTAAGCTTCAGATAAGTTAGAAAATGTGGAAGATAGTCATGGGACAAGGTCATATGCTGCATACCTTACCGCGAAAGAAGAATTTCAATGTATCATAAAAAATTGCTGCTAGGCTTGGACTTTTGAGCATATATTTATGTCCATGTTTCAGGGGTCTATCTTATCTTATGTGATTAGTTTTTAGAGACAAAACACTTTCTTCTGATTTAATGGTCTTTAGACTGCTTCTGTTGGGTATACAAAACAACTTCCAGAAGCGGAGCGTTTCATCGGCTCCGGCTGATACAACTGTAGTTCCATCTGGGCTCTGCAATGACAAAAATTTCGACATAATCAGTTTGGTTTGGAATCAGCACCAAAATAAAATCTTCTAGTTTAAAATTGAATTGCAAAACCCCAACCACGACTATGAAGTACAATCCTTTGGGATACAGAAATTGTGGTACTGCAATCAAATCAGATTGATGGATTTACAAGACCTGTGCAAGATGCAGGACACGTGCAGTGTGGCCAGTAAGTTCACCCACTTTGACCATAGCAGGATATTTCCATAGACACAATTGATTTTGACTGAATCCATGACTGCTCAGGAGCTCTTTCTGATGTCTGTTCCACTGCAGGGCACAAACCTGGATTTCCAGATCAAAAGCAGTTAAGACCAATTACAACATGCAGAATATTGAAACAAAGGAGTTGAGAGTTATATTCTTACCTGAGATCTAGTGTCCTGATTGTTGACACAGGCTCCAGTTTGTGTGTTCCAAAATTTTATGCAGCGATCAGCTGTGCCTCCACCAGAAGCTAGTAAATTTGCTTGGTAAGGACACCATGCAAGAGCTTTTACAGCAGCTTGGTGCTTGTTGCATCGATGGAGATACTGAGTACCCGATGACGATGATGATGACATTGCTTTTACATCCCAAATGTGAAGGAGATTATCATTACCTCCACTTGCTAGTTGCTGACCTGAGTCTGACCACTTAAGACCACAAACCTCCTGTGAGTGCCCTTGAAACTGAGAAACAAGGTGATCGCGTACTCGGACTGTAAGAAGAAACTTTGTTAGAATCTTTCATGTATATCCCTGATCCTATTAGGGAAGATGAAACCTCTGCCATTTCGATTTCTCTACTTCAAGACACCCAGCCATCCCTCATTTTGTATCAGATAACAAGGAAAATGGATTTTAAAACAAATAACTTGAAATTAGAACCACTGCACTTAATCTGCAGATTATTCGGTTAAATGTTTCTAAGTTTATTAAAATTCCATAAGAACTAAATATATCTAAGATATTAAAATTTCAGAAGAATAAATATCTTCAGCTCTTATAATATCGTCCCTATACATTCTAAATAACCCAAAAGCACACCCTCTTCAAGTATTCTGGTATTTTGTATAACGTCTATTGACAGTCATTGTTTTGTAATTGACAGTCCTTTACAAACCCTCGAACGAAGAAAAATATCGAGACATTAATCCCAGAGGGTTGCATCTCATTGTTTCGTAATTGACTGTCTTTTACAAACCCTCGAACGAAGAAACATATCGACACATTAATCCCAGAGGGCACCCAAAATTCAGTTGAAAACCACAGTGAACTTATCGTTTCCCTTCTTGTAGAAGTGTGACCTGAATTCTAATTCCCTTGAAGGTGTGAACAAATTGAATTTCATTTAGAGTGAAAGCTTCAATCAAAGGAACGATACTGTCAGAAATATTTGCATTATATCAGATGGTTACAAGATCATCTGCGATGGTGATATATGATTTTTTTTATATGCATTTTCAGCCCCCAAAAAAATTATTAGACACTTTTCTTTGTTTGAGGATGTTATTCAAGGTAAATCAGATTTTTCATGGTCCAAGGTCAATACAACAATATTTATTAAAAACACTTGAACATATTATTTGTAAACACTCAAATAAACTGAATTGACATATACAGCTAAAACTATAAACACTTAATCAGAAAAAAATTATAAGAAAAAGCAACCTATCTCTTTATAACCTTAGCCAGAAAAGGACATTTACACCCAGATCCCCTGTGCTTTCCACATGCAAAATATAAATGCATATATGACCTTCTTACGCTACTGAGAGTCCTACTAAAAGAATATACATTTGTAGGCCTATTTAGTATTTGATAGTTGAACAATTTGCATCGGCCAGACTTTAAGCAACAACAGTGCAGCATTCAATACAATGAAAAGAAAAACCTCTACCTCTATTGTTTAGACACCAATTTTTGTACTCTAATCATTAATGGCTAGCTAATTTCAACATATTATGTAACCTACTGCGTATTTCTCTTGTTTTTATTATAGAACAAAAAGTAGGATGGTTGCAGGGAGAGAAGCATTTACCGTCATGGTTTATGATAAGGCTGTCCCGACTTCCAGATGACAAAATTGGGCCATTCCAAGCCAGACTCCCAATTCTAGCTGAGTGACCTCCCAGTTTTCGCAACTATTCATGTAAATGCCTTTATCAGTCACTAGATGTGGCGTACTTGCACCGAAGATTAAAGTTACAAATATTAATCAAATGAAAATAGTAAAGATTAAATGGCTGTTTGATCAACACACCAGCTTTAGTTTGTTAGCATCCCATAGCTGCACTTCTGTATTGTTAAGACCAATTGCAATGTGTTTGCCATCAGGTGCCCAAGATACACTAGTCAAATAATCATTTTCCCCATTCGTTTGCATTAGCTGCTCTATGTGTGCATTTTCAGCATTCCAAAGGTATAAGGTTGATCCCAATGCAACCGCAATAATATTATTGCATCCCCAATCCAATAGATTTAGGTAATAATCGTCTACCAAATCTGGTGCGTCTAGTACTCGATCTGGTGACTAATCCACATTTTTTCAAAAATATACAATGAAAATAAAATTTCTGTGTTATTGCTAAATGCCAAATATGTTAATGACCACCACCAAGAATATTATTGCAACAGACATATTCTCAAATCAGAGAAACAGACAAGCTAAACAAGGTGTTACTTAGCCAGAAATCTGCTTACCTTTGGAAGATCGCGATAAGTTTTACTAGCTAAATGATAGTCGTCTTTGAATAGCTCATCAAAAAGGAAGCCCTGTCTCGAACCAGTCTTCAGTTTTCTCTTGAAAATCAAGATTTTCGATCTTTTCCCATTTGAACTATGAAGCAAGCTCTCTGCCAGCTTCCTTCTGTATTCTTCCTGATACATACGCATCTCAAAACAATGAGATAAGATCAAGTATTACATTTCGAATCCTGTGTACTTAGCTTCAATAAATTGAGGAATTCCAACAACTAGAGCAGGCCTGCAGTCGAAACCTTAACAGAAAATGGAACACCTGAACTTGAAGTTGAAGTCTCCTTTGGTTGCCACGTCATTGTAAACTTACCAACTTCCATATCCATAGCACTACGAGCAGGAATGAACCGATCGCCCTGTTCAATGTACAAAACTTATTAGCACCTGAGGTACAAATTGCAGTCTTAAATGAAAGTTAAACTTCAGCAGGATCATAGTTAAATGGACTAAATTTAAAAAAAAAATTGCACTCGATTAATAAATCAAGCACAGCAAGATCTGATAACATATCTGCAAAAAATGCCAACAGAAATGTTTCCAGTGAATTGCAAATTTGGTATCCTTTGAGTCTCATTGGCCACAAGAAACTATAATCTAACATATTAGCACTAATTTCACAAGGTTTGGAAGCTCCCCGAAAGGCAAAAGGTTAGGGTTTAAAGAGAGAGAGATTTGCAAAACAACTTTTACAAAAATCAACAAAATCGATGAGGGAAACTCTTTAATCAATACGCTCCAAAAATCACGCATGCTTTGCAGATTCAATAAAACCCTCCTTTATATATGGGGCAACAGGAAGGGAGGAAGTTTTGCAGAATAGTTGTCTCATGTAAGTAATGATTACCTGTGGTTTCCTAATTAGGTGGTTGCTTAATCCTGACGAAAACGCTGACCCCGGTGCCTCCCTTTTGTTGGTTGCCAAGGCACTCGACATGATGAATCCTGCAACCAAAAACGTATATGAAAATTTACAATAAAAACACTGAATATTATTTCCTTGAGGAATGTCAAATAATCCACACAAAGCTTCCGAGCTTAATAGCCTTTTACACCTGTAGATATGCCTGACTAGCGGCGTTCGTCAGTATAGGCTTCGGAAGGCCTATTTCCAAGAAGATTTATTCCTTCGACACTCAAAATGAAGAAGGGCACAGGTATACCTGATCAGCGCGTTTCGACAGAGCTCTTTGGATTCAAGTCATCCAGAAGAGCTAGGAATTATATCATAAGCAGACAATAAAGTACATAACATGCAAAAATGTTAAAGAAATCGTCACCGAAAGAAAATTTCAAAGTTTTGTTTTAGATTTGATTTGTTTAAGCGGTATACCAATTTTAACGTCAGTTTTGCTTATGATTGCTTCGTTACCTATTCCCATCGCTACAAACAACATCTGAAATAATGGACCGTTCTTCTATAAGATAATCTAGGTGATGAATTTGAATGAAAAACTCAAAGTAACCCAATTACTTCAGACATTCCATTTTTAAAGGCGGGCAAGGATCTTAAACAGGCAAGATTCTCTGCATATTGAAGAATTTCCCTGAATTTGTGCGCAATGTTTCTTTATCGAGTCATTTTGGACAACTTTAGCTGTTTGATGATCAAAGCTTTTCATTCAAGAAACGAATTGGGGCGAAAAACACTCAAAACATGTCCAAAACTGTAAAATCGAAGAGCCGCGCCGCCGTTTTCGAGTCAAAATAGCAAAATCGGATCGGTTTCGCAGCAGAAAACTTGGCTTCCAGTAAAGTTATGGAATTCTGTTAATTTTCAAAAGACCTTTTGGTGATGTATTTTCATAATTTTAAATATGAAATGCTGCCGAACTTGTCACCTTTGCAGTTTCTCCACTCCAAACACAACTTCCACCAAATTACTGAAGTCTACAAAGCGCTAATACATCAATCAAGATTGATATTTGTTCGGCTCTCGCACAAGACTAAAGACCGAAGAATCTTACCTGTTTTAAAGCCTAAAGACCGAAGAATCTGACCTGTTTTAAAGCCTAAAGACCGAAAAATCTGACCTGTTTTAAAGCCTAAAGACCGAAGAATCTCCGGAAAATTTTTGAAAAAGGAAAAAAGCAGACAAACTGGAATTATATAAAGTTGATCTCAAAATACTGCGTGTAATGTTTTTTTGTGCTTCCGAATACTGCACTTCAATGGCCGATCCGAGAGATTTTTCTTTATCTGGCGTGGTGATCGTCCTTGAATCCTGCGAGTTCATAGAGACTGAATCTTCATGGTCAGGGGAACTGGGTTTAAACACGGAACTTCAAGAAAATACAAACCGTGAACAGCTTCCGACGGCTAGGAACGAATCAGAACTTGGATATTTCTGTCAGTTGACGGGAGTTTATAGCTCTTGGTAATCACATTGGAAAATAGAATTATGTTTTTTATTATATACCTAATTGTTGTTCGATGTATGCTGAGTAGAGAAGAGATTTTATACTCATGGAAGTTATTATAAGATTTTCTTTATTATTATTATTATGTTACTTGGAGATGTGACGTTAGCGTTAGCAATTGGTGTGGGGTCTTAGGTTTTTATTATATACGTTGAATTTGTTGTTCCATGAATGCTGAGTATTGAAGAGATTTTATCGTTATGGAATTTATTTTAATTGGAGATGTGACGTTAGCCTTCGGAAGTGGTATGGGGTATTAGGTTTTTATTATATATGTTTCGTTGTTCCATGTATGCGGTGTAGAAGAAGAGATTTTATAGTTATGGAAGTTATTTTAATTGGAGATGTGACGTTAGCCTTAGGAATTGGTATCCGGTCTTAGGAATTGGCATGGGTTTAGATTGTTTGGTCTTTGGACTATGTCATGGTGGTTTAATTTTTGATGGTTTGAATCTCGATTGTGATGGAATGGTTGCATTCACTCCACTTCATCAAATATTTACTCGTTTAAGAGCATTCACATTTGCATTTCGACTTCTTGCTTGCTTCTTGCGATGGATTGGCGTGTTGTTTATCGACTTGTTGTTAAGGAGCAAATTGTAGCGTGGAGGATTAGAGCCATCTTGACGACCGTTAGAGAGGATTCAATTATCACTCTCATGTTTGATTATGTTGATATGTATTTGTTCTACTTGGACTCTTTAGGTCGGTTGTTGTAGTGCTTTTTTTTGAGTTTGAAGAAAGTATTATGTTGATAAGTGTATATATATTTGTGTGTAGTTTCTTGGTTTTACCGGTGTGACATATTTCACCATTGGTGTTCTTTTGCTTATAGGGTTTAACGGTGTGACATATTTCACCATTGGTGTTCTTTTGCTTATAGGGTTTGGATTGGTCTTGTCAAGGTTATTGTTCTATTACTATTGTTGTAAGCAGAAGATGAAACAACGAACTCCATGAGAAGGCCTATATGATTTCACTCATCCTTCTTTCACTTTTCATCTTTGCAGGAATGTAAGAAAGTTATTAGCTTTCTCATGTAATATCAAAATGTTTTTATTGTTTTGTTTTTATCTATCGTTTTTGTTTAGATGCTTGAAAAATATGCCCAAATAAGGCCAAATATAAAAGAGAGTAATATATGTTCATCTATAAATAACAAAATGAAAATTCAATAAAACTAGTTTGATTGAATTCTGTCATAAATATTTACCACGTGGTTCGAATTTGTTTGTAATGATCCAAATCGGGTTCAATAGATCATTAACTCTTTTGCACAAGAAAATTTTAAAACGGGCTAATAGGCAAGGGGTTTCAAGCTAAAAGAGTGAGCAAAAAGATAGTTCAAGAGGATTAACAAGGTATGGAAATGATCATGAATGTTCAGGTTCCTATGCACAATATGTTGGGTCCTTTTAGGTTTCGAACATTAGCCAAGCTGGAGTCTAATTCCAGGCTCCTGGGAGTCCCAACATATGCAAACTAAAACCTTTACAGTTTAGTCTCCAACAACCAGTGGTAAAAGAATTGGGATTAAGGAGACCTTCGGAACTCTGATATGATGTTATTACTCAGTATTAACAAGTTTGTGCAATTTTTCAATAGATTTGGGAAGCTATGGGGTTCACACTACTAAAACTAATTTTGTGGACAACTCCTAGGATTCGACTTCTGGCTTTCCCAAACAACAGGAGAGGGCTGCAAATTGCTTGGTTTAGGCATGGAATCACTAGATCAGTGTGCCAGGATTCTATCATAACTGAAATGAAGAGAAATCGTTATAGTAAGGATGTGTTATGCTCAGTACAACAAAACTAGTCAATATTGCATGCAAATCTAGACAAAGTCGAATTAAATCATAAGAAGGATGGTCAAAACAATTTGAACTGCCATATAAATTTCAGAGAAGCTTCATTACATCATAGACATAAAAAAGAAGTCGAAATGGATCTCATAGATAGCTTAAGAAACTGTATTTATCATCAATACATCAATATAGTGAAATTGGAGACATTATTCACTAGAGAATTGGAGAATCTAGAAAAATGGATTCTTTAATCAATTGGAACAATCCTGGATCTGATCAATAACCAGCAAATCAACTCGATGATGAAGACTGAACGTATTGATCCTCTCAATGGAACTAGGGGCACATCTCCCAAGTGTGGAGTAACATAATGCTCTCAATTCGATTCTCAAGCTGTCAAAAATATGGGCTAGTGGTGTACACTCCTTCTTTTATAGACTGGAGATGACTTTTTTAGCATGTTAGAGAGGCTAATGCGCCCTCATGGATGGATAAAGATACATTTATTTCATGCTTTACTTTTTGCCTTCTTGCTTTAGCGTTTGCTTATTTGCTTTCATGCTTTACCTTTTTTCTTCTTGCTTCACCTTTTCCTACTTTTGCTATGCTTTTCACTGCTTTTTCCTGTCTTTCTAGATTTATCCTTCTTTTTCTTTCTTACCTTAGCTTTTCCTGCTTTTGTTATGCTTTTTATTGTTTTTTCATGATTTTCTGCCTTATCCTGTTTTATTATGTTTTTCTTCCTTGTCCTGCTTTATTCTGCTTTAGTGCCCTGGCCTTTTTCTGCATTATTCATGCTTTCACAATTTTATTCTCTTTCCTGCTTTGTGCCATCTTTTCTTCTTTATTCTTGCTTTCCTAGTTTTTTATTTCCTTAATTGTTTTATTCTTTCTTTTCTCAACTTTCTTATCTTTAACTATTTTTGGCTTTCCTTCTTGTGCAGGCTATCTTTTGGTCAACCTTTCCTCCAATGTGCCCTTGAGGATAATTTCTCTTTTTAATTCATAAATACAATAGTAATTTATGATTTTAACTCTTAATAAGCGCCTCTTTAAACTTTATTCAAGAAAATTGACATCTCCTAATTAATTAATACTTTGAACTTTCAAAAAAAAAATTCCTTGGAAAAAAAGCATAATTTTATTTCTTCCGAAGAGTAACAAAATTACATAATGAAGATATACATTCCTATATATTTAGAGAGTGATAACTATGAATACACAGAACAAAAGAAAAAAACTGTAAGAGTAAATTCTCCTTCCAGAACCTGTCCACCAATATTAGGCAAAATCAAATGTATCTAAAAACTGTTTCGGCATCATAGATAGTGGTCCAAACTGTACCCTATCCCGAAAAAGGAAACAAGAACAACAGTTTTTCATCCATGCCATGCGCAGAGACTAGCCCGTGACATCTTGTCACAAGCTGGCCACGAGCAGAAACAACCAGTAACATCTGTTTTCCAACAAAATAAAGGGAAAACTGTAGTCTGAAGAAAAGTGTTGTAATTAATATAAACAACGATATAATAAACAGTCAAGCTCAAGACTGTCCGGTACAAAAGTAGAAATAGCAAACCATAATCCGTAAGCAGCAGTAATGGACTATTGTTCAGCAACCTCAATAAAAGGCCGATGGAAATATTCAAAGCAAGTATCCCCTAACAGTTCCTTAACCTTCCAATGGCCCGTAGCCAGCTGGAGCCCTGCCTTCGATGCTCGATCCTCCTGGCAGTTGTTTTCCCTGTAAATGCATCTGCATGTGAGAGAAGTGAATGAATAAATTATGTCCTGTATAGTTAAAAGGATGTTCTCAAGAAGTAAGTCTCTACACAGTTGTATTTTCTTGATCTAGTTTATCACATTAAGAGAGTTACCAAAAACTTGAAGTGTTCTACATCCCTTCTCAACTGCGAAAATGACGAGTAATTTCAGACTAAGGAGTTCTGCTACATTGCTGCTACCATCTCCCAACTTAGTCAATTATTCCTTGCTAACCAAATGCCCCAAGTGATAAGACTTTGAACTTTCAAAATTAATCGCAAGACATTTGATTTATTCTCCTCAACCCAAGGGACTAATTGGGTGAGGAAATGAAACCTTGAATCATTCATGAGGGAACATGACAGTCCTCCCCTCCCAAGATTACTTATCCCTGAGAAATTTCAAACTAGGATGTTGTAATATGTCTTCTCCTTCCCAAGTGGCATCCTCACTAGGCAGTTCTTCCCATTGCACCAAATACTCCTTAATGATTCAACTTCTGAACTTATTTTCTCTTATCTCTAAGATCTTCTTTAGAACCAACACCAAGTTCCCCTCATCATCTATGGGAGGTAACACTTTTGATACTTTCACTTGCTTCCCTATTACCTTCTTCAAACATGACACATGAAAGACATTGTGAATCTTATCTCCTAGAGGAAATTCTAGCTCATATGCCACCTCACCAACCTTCTTTAAGACTTTGTATGGGCCATAGAACCTTGGACACAACTTCTCTAATCCCTTAGACTTCAAAGAGGACTATCTATATGGATGCAACCTCAAATAAACCAGACCTCATTCTTGGAAGGTTCACTCCACTCATTGTTTGTCTGCAAACAATTTTTGTCGGTTTTGAGTTGTCAAAAAGTTGTCCTTGAGAGTTATGATTATGTCTTGACTCTCTTGGAGCCAATCCTTTTCCTTTTGTGTCTTACAATCACCAAATATCAAATCAACAAAATTAGGTGCATCATAACTATAAAGATATTTGAATGGGGACATTCCAATGGAAAGATGGAAAGTAGTATTATAGCAGAATTCACCCAAATGAAGACAAGTTGTCCATGGATTTTGTTGCCTAGTAACATAGTTTCTTAGGCACCTTCAAGTTGTTGGTTCAATCTCTCTATTTGGCCATCAGTATGTGGATGGTAGCTCGCACTCATGTTCAAACTTGTCCCCACCAACTTCAACAGTTCTTGCCAAAAATTGCTAGTAAACTTGATATCTTGATCACTGATGATAGACTTTGGCATTCCGTGAATTTTGAATACTTTCTTAATGAAAATTTCATCCACTTGTATGGATGAAATAGTGGTTGTGATAGCAAAGAAATGTGCATATTTGGCCGGTCTAGCAACCACAACAAAAATACTATATGTACCTTAGCTTTTAGGGAGTCCGGTGATGAAATCCATTGACACGCTTTCCCATTTCTGCTCCAAAGCAGGAAGAGGTTGTAGGAGTCCTATTTGATGTGTATGTTCTGCTTTGTTTTGCTGACATGATGCAAATTCTCTAACATACTCCATCACTCCCTTCTTTATGCCCTTCCAAGAGAACCTTTCCCTCACCTTCCTGTATGTCTTCACAAATCCCAGATGTCTAGCTAGGGGCACATCATGGGAAGCCTCTAAGATATTATTCTTCAATGATGATTCTGGAACTAGAAAAATTATAAGGCTTATGATAGATTATATCATTAAGTATCTTGAAAGCATCATCATGAATTAGTCCATCAAACAAATCACAAACAAACTGATTCTTTGCACACTCAACTCCTAACTATGCTTTCCAACCATCAATAAACTTCAAGAAAGCAAGTACTGGTTTTATAGAGAGGGCATCAAATACAACATTCATCTTTACCTTCTTGTACTCAATGTCAAATTCAAATGCTTGGATCTTACTTAACTTATTGATCACTTGGGACAATCTGTCATTCCAAATGACGCCAAGATCCCATAACCAAATTGGTAGTGTATCACTACCATGAATCTTCTTCTCTGCAATAAGCATTTTCATTCCATTCACAAGTGAACGAAATTTTATAGCTGTTGGTTCAAATGGAAATAAATCAACCTTCTCCTTTAGAGAGAAATATCTTTTCCATGAAGGTGTTCCAAATCCTCATCAAGTAAGATAAGATTTTGGAAAACACTTCCCATGTCAACTAGTCTATCCAACCAAATAAAGTAAGGGTCCCATGTGCTCATATGCATAATGGAAAGATAATGTGGATTCCATAGGAACTCATGATGCTGGTCTCATGGTAAGGCAATATCAGTAAAATAAAAAGATTTATCATGGAAACAAAGAGAATTGTTACCTCCATGAATCTCCATCTTGTCTATGTATCCATCCACCCAATCAATAGGTGAATAGGGTTCTTTTCTTGCTAATCCAAGTGAGGTGTAATCATCCATCTTCTTCAAATCTAAGTTTTCTTTAAGTATAGGTAGATCATGAGGTCTCTCTCCCAAGATATGCATGTCAAACAATTCCTTACCAATGCAATCAATTATAGTGCATCATTGACCCTTCATTTCAGTGATATATTTATCTACCCAATCCATGGATAGACAATCACCTTTTCTTGTTGATTCAATATGAATCTCTAAACTACCAATTCCATAGCTAAGGGATTTTCATCCTTCTTCTCAAACCCAACAAATACTTGGCCAAAATCTTTTCCATCATGGTTCTTCACAAGCACCTGCAAATATGCATCTTCTTCATGTTTATCCTCCATCACATCCAAAGTATCTCCTTTTAATGGATGACACCTAAGGTCATCTTGATTGTGGCATGGATCCACAGCACATATCTCATTCTCAACATACAAGTTAGTATTGGAATCTTTTGTAAAATCACTTCCATGGTATGGAGTGAAGGGTAACTCTAAGGGTTGCATTGAAATGTGATCTTTGCAAAAATCATAAATTTCATCATACATTGGTGTTTCATCTTTATGTGGGAGAACTACAGTGGTATGATCTTACACCAAGCTCTCTGGTTCACATCCAAGTGGTGTGGGATTTTCTTCTTCTTCATTTTGGAAGCTCAAGTGGTGACTAAAAATATGATTTATATTCTTCTTTTAGATCTGATCCAAAACATGTCTCATCACCCTCAACAAAATCAATCCCCTTTGTAGTCATATGGAAATTACCCACAAAGAAACTAGAAGTGAATTCTCCTCCCACACTACCAACAACCTAATGATGGGATGTTGTGTCTTTAGTTTTGCATGGTTCCTCGTCATATTCTTTTTGGAGTACATTGTTGCTAGCATGCTCTTCTTCATTAGATTCCACCACAAGACATTAGAGGAAATTTGGGGTCTAAAATGGGCCTTATAAGAAAACGCGCCAACAATAAGTTCTTGTGAGTTGGAATTCAAGAACCAATAGAATTCCAATAAAATGAGTCAACCATAATGGTTGAATTGACATATTTGTCATAAAAAAAAAAACTACTTTTTTTGTTCGTATTTTCAACATATCTCCCTGTGTTTTTACTCAAATTTCGATCGAGAGAGCTCATTGCATGCAGAATTTGATTCCACATCCAACGAGTACCCACACTGCATACTTTTGACGGACCCCGCTACCCGAAAAACAAGAAATACCTAAAAAATGTGATGATGATGTCATCATCACATTTTCAGGTATTTCTTATTTTTGGGGTAGCGGGGTCCATCAAAAGTATGCAGTGTGGGTAGTCGTTGGATGCGGAATCAAATTCTGCATCCAACGAGCTCTCCCTATCGAAATTTGAGTAAAAACATAGGGAGATATGTCAAAAATACGAACACAAAAAGTAGTTTTTTTCTTTTTTCCTCCAAAATTAATAAATATTATTTTATTATTTTCCTTAGGAGGCCCATTTTAGACCTCAAAATTCCTCTAATGCTCACATTTGCAACTTGTGAGTCACTATGCTTCTCTTATTCCTTTTATTGGAGCAAATCTATGTGCATGCTATCACTTATATCTCCAGGTGCTTCTGCTTAATGGCTATCCTCATCTTTAGATAGGCCTCCATATATGTATATGACCTCTTATTCTTCTTCATATTGTTCACAGTCTTCTTCAATAACGGGACTAGCTTCTAGATCCATGAACTAGCAGTGCACTTTAATGAACCATTAAAGTATGTCATAGAGTTTTTTCCAATAACATTCTTCAAGTCATAATTTTGATTATGATTCCAGAAGCTACTATTTGGATTGGTTTTGTATCGGAGATCACAAATTATTTGAATGTCAAATCCCTCCTACAATCTTCATTCAGTGTAATATATTCAACATGATTTTCCTCCATTGTAGCAATGTTTTCATTCTGGATCTCCAACTCTTCTCTTTGTTCATCAAGGAACTTGGGCATAGTAGGCCTTGATTGACTTGTACGTTCCTTTGTGAATTCATTAGGCCAATTATGAGGCATAGTCCTTGAAAATACAAACCCTTTAGGACTCTTGCTTTCTTCATGTTGTGACCCATGGTTGCTTCCTTCACCATTCTTATTCTCTAGATGCTTAACAAGGAATGCTCTGGTTTCTTTTCTAGATAGGATGATGTTATGGGTCATGTCTCTGAATCCTTGTAATCATATTTTGGATCTCACCATTTCCATCCATGCTATGTCTTTCACTTTCTCCTTGGAATTTTCCTTCGGTAAAATTGATTCCATCCAAATCATCCCCTAAAGGATATTTCTTCTTGGGATATGGATATCTTCTATGAATCATCATTGAACATCTGATCATGTTTAAAGGACCATGCTATGATACCACTTGTAATGATCCAAATCAAGTTCAATAATCATTAACTCTTTTGTACAAGAAATTTTTAAAACAAGCTAATAGGCAGGGGGTTTCAAGCTAAAAGAGTGAAAAAAGATAGTTCAGGAGGATCAACAAGGTAGGGAAATAGTCATGAATTTTCAGGTTCCTATGCACAATGTTTTGGATTCTTTTAGGTTTCTAACATCATCCAGGATGAAATCTAATTCCAGGCTCCTGGGAGTCCCAACATATGCAAACTAAAACCTTTACAGTTCACTCTCCAACAACCAGTGGTGAAAGGATTGGGATTAAGGAGACCCTAAGAAATATAATATGATGTTATTACTCATTATTAACAAGTTTGTGCACAATAGATTTGGGAATATCTGGGTTTCTCACTAGTGAAACTAGTTTTGTGGATAACTCCTAGGATTTGACTTCTGGCCTTCCCAAACATGAGGAAAGTTGGGATATGAATTGCTTGGTTTAGGAATGGAATCACTAGGTTAGTGTGTCAGGATTCTATTAGAACTAAAATGAATATAAATTGTTACAATGAGGATGATTTATGCTCAGTATAACAAAACTAGTCAATATTAAATGAAAATCTAGACAAGGTCGAATTAAATCATAAGAAGGATGGTCAAAACCATTTGAACTACCATGTAAATTTCGAAGAATATTCATTACATTATAGACAACATAAATAGGTCAAAATATATTTCATAGATAGCTTTGTAAACAATCTTTATCATCAATATAGCGAAATTTGAGACACTATTCATTGGAGAATTGGAGAACTTGGATCTCTTGCCTCTTCAATCAACTGGAACAATGCTGGATCTGATCAATAACATACAAATTAGCTCAATTATGAATATTGAATGTATTCATCCTATCAATGGAAGAAGGGGCACATCTCCCAGCTTGACTAGCGGCACATGTCCCAAGTGTGAAGTAGCATAATGCTCTTAATTGGATTCTCAAACTATCAAAACGATGGGCTAGTGGTGCGCACTCCTTATTTTATAGAAATGAGATGACTTGTTGAGTAAGTTAGATAGGCTAATGCATCCTCATGGATGATAAAGCTACCTTGCTTTCATGCTTTACTGTTTTCCTACTTGCTTTAGCTTGTGCTACTTTGATTTTGTTGCTTTACCTTTTTCCTTCTTGCTTTAGCTTTTCCTGGATTTGCTCTGCTTTTAACTTCTTTTTCATGCTTTTCTAGCTTTATCCTGCTTTTTATTTCCTGCCTTAGATTTTCCTGCTTTTGCTATGCCTTTCACTGCTTTTTCCTGTTTTTCTGCCTTATCATGCTTTATTATGCTTTTCTTCCTTATCCTGCTTTACCGCCCTGGCATTATTTATGCTTTATCCTTGCTTTCACAGTTTTATTCTCTTTTATTCTTTGTGCCATCTTTTCTTCTTTAATCTTGCTTTCCCATTTTTTTCTTGCCTTAATTGTTTTATTCCTTCTTTTCTCAACTTTCTTATCTTTAACTGTTTTGGCTTTCATTTTTGTGCATGCTATCTTTTGGTCAACCTTTCCTCTAATGCGCCCTTGAGGATAATTTCTCTTTTTTATTTCATAAATAAAATTGTAATTTATGAATTTAACTCTAATAAGTGCCTCTTTGAACTTTATTCAAGAAAATTGACATCTTCTAATTAATTAATACTTTGAACATTCAAAATTAATCCCAAGATATTTAATTTATTCTCCTCAACCCAAGGGACTGATTGGGTTAGGAACTCAAACCTTGAATCATTCATGAAGGGACATGAAATTGTCTCAGTGTCACTGAAGTGGTTTTTGTTGTTGGATTATTCCTAACCAACTTTGATAATCATGCTATTATCTAAGGGATTTTTCTTGCTAGTTCTTATTCATGTGAGTGTAACTAATATCAATTATCGAATCACCATGGAGAAAACAAAGAACAAAAATGTTGCTAGTTATGATGATTTTGACAAGCTTGTGATGGGAAATATTAAAGTGCCAAGAAAACCCTCATCATTTGATGTTGTTTTGACTCCCAGTTTTCAAATCCAATTAGTGAGTCCTATCCTAAAATTTGTGTTTTGCAGCAAAAGAGAAAATGATTATGGGCAAGTTTAGTGAAACCAGTTTTGAAATCCAATTAGTAAGGCCTAGCCTAAAATTTGTGTCTTGTAACAAAATAGAAAACAATTATGGGCTTTAGTGAAACAATTGAATGGTCATCATTAAGGTGTAAGTCTGTTAAAATGATAACTGTAATAAATATATAAAATGGAGACATATTAGAAAGTTAAGATGGGGAAAACATAAAGGTCAAAATAACTAGAAGTAATTTTAAACGAATTTTATGGTCAAGTAAGTAAAGTTCCAAAAAAATTACAAAAAAATAAATATTTACTGATAAAAAGTGTCATAAGATTATCCTTGGCCAGTGTTTCTTGTCTTACTAAGTCCAAGGCATTGTTCTATTGGCCATTGTATCTAGTGTTGCTACGTCCATGCCAATATTTGTATATGGCCTTTGTTAGTTGAACTTCTTGATTGGCATGAAATATAATGACTATATAGAAAAGAAGTAGCAAATCCAAATAAAATTTTTTTTACTCTAATATTTTGAAGCAAATAAGCATGTTCATTATAGACAAATTGGTGAAATCACCCACCTATGTAAATGAAAACAATTTGGGAATTAAATGCTTAAGATTTGAGCAAATTCCATTTTCCTGGTAAATTGTCCTCCGTTTTAGGCATAAGCAACCTATTCTTCAGAACTATCCCATCTCTAGATGCAAATATAGGACAAAGCCTCACATTACATCATGTCAAAAATGTAGATCTTAGAGCCAGTTGGATCCGAACAACTTGTTGCATCATTCTAGGAAACAAATGTGAATGGCTACTTCACTCATTATGATTTCGTCTATATTCTTGGTTTGTAGGTCAAAAGGATCCAACCAACTATTCATCTTTTTTTCTTCTAGTCTGTAGGTAAAAAGAAACCAACCAACAAAGCTAGTAGAGTAGAAGAAGAACATGGAGAAGGCGCGCGAAACATAAGAGAACTCGTAATAATAGTCTATACTTCATCATTGTTCCACTCCCTCATATACATAATCGAGCATAGAACATCCAGCCATTAATTTTGAAAGGTTGAGTGGCATTTGACATATTATTTGGATACACATTTTCCTTGAAGTGTCTCATGGGTGGCAATGCTTGGATAGGTAGGGAGGGTTTTTCCCATTGATGCAATTCTCAAAATTGGCATGGTGAGATACTAACCACCATGTTTCCTACTATGTGTATATAAAGAATGATAAAACATCACAAAATAGTCGCGCAATGAGAGGGTGCTTGCATGCATTCAACATTTGGGATGACCCATTGTTATTGTTGAAAGGTATGGTGATAGTTGGCATTGTTGGGTTAATATTGACTCAGCCATAGAGCAAGTTAATTGAATTTGGTTATTGTTGTAATAGACCCATGGTATTTGGAGGTCTACCCATGGTATTCTTATGATGTAATCCTATAAAGAGGTCAGTCGTACTCCATTGTAATGTATTCATGAGTGTGCATATCTTAAACTCTCATTGATGGTCGAGGGTCCCTGTGGCCAATAGAGTCATGGTAGACCATGCCTTGGATGGATATGGAAAATGGGCATAATGAAGATATCATCTATTGGTTTTCCCTTAGGAGAGGGGTTTCCAGGATAAATCATGGTGTATATGATGTGCATGATGTTAAGGTTTGCGTTACTATTATAAATTTATTCTATGTTAATAATATTTTCTACATACGGGAAGCAACATTTGGTATCAGATCTTAGTAGACTCCAACTCTCTAACAAGATCCATATGATCAATATCTGGTTTCCTATATCTACATGGTACATTTTTTATGGAGTCAATGTTATGAGAACTGTTGAAGAAATTTTTTCAGACACCTTAATTTGCATGGAGTGTGAATCAATGTGGTCGGATCCATTGGTGTGATGGGTCGGCTTGAAAAGTAACATGAGAGATAAATTTGAGGTATGAAAAAGAAACATGGTGTGAAGATATACATAAATGTGTTTGACAGGAAAATAGAAACATGTTGTTTCTGGGTACTCTCGGGCTAATGCCAGATCAATGAATAAATGACCAGTTTAAGAAAAAGGGGGTCCAAATATGGTTTTTGTTGTGGTTTCATCCATAGAAAATGACTTGAATTTGATAATTGGAAGAAGTGAATCAATGTATGCATGATCCAACTTGAGGTCACGTTGAATGATTTAGAAGGTTTGAATCTGAAGAGAGAGATATGTGGTTGAAGTTGTCGAAGTCTATAAGACTCATAGATGGTCGGTTAGATGTAGTCTATGGAGAAATCGAAGTTGTGTTCTATCACAATTAGTGTTGATGGGAATGTAGATTGACTAGTGGTCATTGTTCGATAGATGGTTGATAGTAAATTGATCAACCCAGTAATTGATGCGGTTTCTAGTTGACCAGGTCGATTGAGGAAATGATCGACTAGTCAACTAGGTCGATTGAGCATATGGTCAATTGATCGACTGGGTCAATTGAGGATATGGTCAACGAGGTCAATTGATTATTGTGATTCGATCGATATGATTCAACAAAGTAAAGGTGAATATCAAATGAGAATCAATAAAAAATTTATTCGGTGGATAAGCTCAATTCGACTGAGAATTCATAGTTAAAATTGACTAGGTAGTCAACTAGTTTTGATTGAATACACATCAGACTTGTTTTGGATTCAAAGGAATTCTTTTGTTTCTAAGGGTTAGACTCTATTGAAACCTATTGTGATTCTTGACATAGATGTAGATGTGATTGAAGAGGATTTTCTAGTTGTCATATCCCAGATTAAATAATTTCCAAATAAGACTATTTGCAAATAATGTTTCACCAACCTACTAGTTCCCTAGGTTGAGATGAAGACACAAATTTTGTAATAAGGGGCTATGGGACCCAAAAGGAAATTAGTTTACCATATTCACATTTAAATGGTTCACATAAATGATAAATTCTAAGAAAATAAGGTGGCATGGGTTCATGAAGACACTTGGAAGCTTGTGGAGCCTTTGGTTGACTAGATTCCTTGCACACTTGGCATGATATTCATCCAAATTCGAACACATGGGTAATGTAACGCTATTGTATGGTGATGTGCTGTCAAATATCATATAATGATCCAATTAATCTGAATTATTAAAGGATATTAACTCCCATGGAAGAGGAAGAGACTAGAAGACAATATGTGCCACTTGGAAGGAGATCCCATGCACTCTATGACAACAAATGATGAAAGATTATATGACAAGTATGACAAATTCAGACCTGATTGCTGAAATATGACAAATATGACATGAAAGGGATAAAAATAGACACCAATAGGTCAAATTTGGGAGTTAGAGTCATCCATTCGAATTGGGGAAAGAATTGGATCATGAAGAGGAAGCCAAGTGTCATGAGAGTTACTAAACCACTAAGATGAGTTGAAGGAAGATCATGGAGGGAAATTTGACCTTAGGAGGCCTCATTAAGTTAATAAAAGGATTTCATTAGGAAGTAGAATATTATTTTTATCATTTTTTAATTGGCCTTTGTCATTTTGGAGAGATTTTGCTTGTCCATTGCACGGTGAGTGTAGAAGGAGCAAGTCGATAAGTCGGATCCTTGACTTAGTCGGCTGATCGACTAAGTCAGCTATCGTTCAAGTCGACTTATCGACTTGCTCCTTCTACCCATACGACAACGCCTGAAAACGTTGTCGATCTTATGTTCTCCGACTTAGACTCACCTCCCTGCCCTGACAATCCACCACTCACCCACACTTCCCCCAACCCAATCACTCCCGACCATTCGCCAACTCCATCACCACCACCATCTCCACCACCACCACCACCCCTTGACTCAGAGCAAGGCCCACCACAACCAGAAGTCGCAGTCATCCCACCTCCCCAACTAGAGAAACCATCAACCACTATCCCACAAACCAAAGATCTCGACTCGACTATTGCAGGTACATAGGTGCCGACACAAGCAAGAAAAGAAAAGCATAAGAAGAGGGAGGAGAAGCAGAAGAAGGAGCATCATGGACAGCCACCAAAGGTCTAGATCAAATTGAAGGATGCAAGCTTTCTGACCGACCTAGAGCTAGGACAACTCCTCAAGACCCTAGCAGGTGAAGCAAAGACGAGGAGCGAGCAAAGAAATAAGGAACTCAACGACAAGAACGAAGAATAGGTCAAGTTTCTCACCAAATGCTGAAACCTGGCCCATTCAGTCCTGCCGGGCCCTGTAGAGGCCGACACAGACAAACCGCTCGAAAGGGCATATCAGCTATTTGAGAGCATGGTGTCGGCACTCCAAGCTCACATTCAGGAAAAAAAGGAGGAACAAAAAGAAGAAACTGCTAGACTCCTAATGGCACAACACACCGCCTTCATTGAAGCTTATAAAGTGCTGCAAGATCACATGGAGGAGTCTGTCGTAACTGAAGAAATACTGAGAGACTAGCCTGCTTACTATAGGAAAGTCTATCAGCAATCTCGGCAGACTCGACAAGGGATCCAGGCATTGGAAATCCAGAAAACCACTGAGGAAGCACTAAGGACCACAATAGAAGAACAAATAGTGCTTGAAACAACCAAACTGTAGAGACTAGAGAGGGAAGCACATCAGTGGGTGCAGTAAGCTATCCCCAATTTAGAAAAAGTCAACATCATCTATCCGTAGATGAAACGACTTATAGAGACTGCAGAGGAGAAGGACCAATTTATGGGTCTCGACATGGAGAGGATAGTAGAAGTCTCCATTTCAGAAAAGATGTTGATCCTATCAAGCCTGACCACACTTACCATCGACATCCAGAAGATTTTGCAAAGTTGGACAGATTTCCAACATCACCTCGCAGTAACAGCACCATCCATTGTCGAAGTCTATGTACAGAAGTGACCAACCATCAGACTTCATAGCCCATGAAGACAAGGAAAATCACGGTAACTATTGAGACCACAAGAATTTTTTGTACCTCCCTGTTTCATCGGGACGAAGAAACGTTTTGTTCGTGGGGGAGATGTAGAAGGAGCAAGTCGATAAGTCGACTTGAACGATAGCCAACTTAGTCGATCAGCCGACTAAGTCGAGGAGCCGACTTAGTCGATCAGCTGACTAAGTCAGCCGACCGACTAAACTAGATATTAGGTCAGCCACCTAAGGTCGTGTCAATTCATCGAACCAACAGGTAGTTATTTTGTAACTGTTTTGTGAACATATATATTAGGCTGTTGAGCCAGATGAGAACTCAGTTCAGTTCTCTGTGTTGTATAGACTCATTCATGTAATATAATATATTAATTCACCTATTTGTTCTTATCTCTTGTCTCTATTTTATATGTATGTTTTAGTATGTATTATTGGTAACCTTATGTGATCTATGAGATTACAACAGTGAGTGTTCACTCTCCCTACTTGTGAACCAATTTCGAGGGAGTTGGATTCCGTTCCAAGTTGGTTGATGGAGAGGCCATTAATACCTCTCATTGGAGCTTAATTAAGGATATTAAGTTTCAGGTTGAAGGTTCATATAGTCAAATTCTCATATATCTCCCTATTCTCGCATTCCTTCTTCTCTATTCCCCCACACTCTCATGTTGATGGTGCACTTGTTAGAGCTTGCACTTTGATGAGGATATTTGGTGCCAAATATTGGGTATATGATGTATTTATCTATAATATTATTTCCATATTATCTATAATTCGAAATATCAAGAATACATATGTTAGAGGCTCGCATTCTCATGCTCTTGAATAACTAGTTTTCATGGATTTGGATTCAATATTGAAGTAGCTTTATATCAGATTTGTATGAGGACATTTCTATGAATTTGATGATTTTTGGGAAGCCATATATTATGTATATCTTTACTTTCATTACCATATTCTATTCATCTCTAAATCCAATAAACTCTTGTGTGAAAATTTTGCATTATCATGCCATTGTATCACTAGTTTTCATGGATTTTGGCTTCAATCCCGAAGTAGTTTTATATCAGATTTGTATGAGGTTTATTCTATGATTTTGATGGTTTTTTGAAAGCCATATATTAATTTTTAATCTATAACTTCATGTCCCTATGCTCTGTGGGTATAAACCAAAGAAATCCATATGTGAAACTCTTGCAATTCCATGCTACTAGTTCACTAGTTTTCATGTATTTGGCTCCCATACTGAATGAGTTGTATAAAAGACTAGTATGAAGGGATGTATATGGTGTTTAATCATTTTGGGGAAGAAATTTGTATTCTTTATATGTTCCATATATGTGAAATCCTTATCTAAACCTTTAACTCTACCTTTCATATGTCAAAATCGAGCTAGTTATGCAATTCCCCATAAGCAATTTCACTTAAAGTTATCAAACGAAAGTGGAACTCTATAACCACATTGCAGAAATAATAACAATGTGTAATTAATTTTGATAAGGTATTATACCAGTCCCTATACTCTTATTATAAATTTTATAGGGTTGTACATGAGTTAGGAATCCCTTTTGGCCTACACCCTAGGGGGGATTTCATCACAATTTCTTAGTCGTTTTCCCCTATTTGTCATCAGCCCCAAACGAAGTTTCAGAGGTATAAAGTCAGATAAAAAGTTTCCATAAACCACATTGGTATGTTTTAATACTCACCATAACCTTACATTTTAAATTCAGGGCCATTTGGTGAAAGTTGGAATCCTCTAGAGTCATAACTAGTTAAGCCCGAATTTGACCAATTTGTGCATTTCTCCAAAATTTACAAAAATGGATATTACAGTGGTATCATAGCATGTTACTTGCACCTATGCATTAATACCATCCATTGAAGAAAAAATTTCAGACATTTCTTAGCTTCACAATAGACCCACTATGCCCACTTTCCATCCTCCCCGACGAATGAAAGAAGATATTACAACCATAGATATCGAAGCATGCTACCAGGAGTATCAAGATTTGAGATGGTATATTCATGAAAGGTATTATTTCCAATAATATCTTGTCAAGTATGGATTTAGGAAAAAGAAGGAAAATTTGAACTCATTAAGGAACAATCAACAATCCACAAGTATGGAGGAGACCAAGGAGTCACCAAGTTCTGTGGGTGGTGAAGTAGAAAAAGTATTACATCAAGAGGATCGAAAGTCACTCCCAAGTGAATTTAAAAAATATGAGGAAACATCATATGAGAATTAATAAGAGTACCTTGAAACTATTTAAATAATTCCAAGGCACATTATACTATGTACATGGACCAAAGGGCATCTACTGATGGATGCTTGAACTGTGAAGGAGTACCTACTTATGGGTGCTCACAACTCTATGTTGGTTCAGATTTGAAAATGTTTCTACAAGACAAATTTCTCATGAGCATAAATATGAATACCTTCTAGCATCTAATGAAGAACCAAGGTTAACTTTCCCATCGCCACTTGAGCTTTAAGAAGTAGATCAAATCAAGAAGAAAGAATAAGAGGAGGTTCACTCCCATGAACCATCATTCATTAAAGGGTCTTCGAATATGAGTGAAATGAATATCCATTATTCCCTTAGCATACTCCATGACTCTAAAGCATTGGTATCAAATTCTTGTTGGAAAGTTTCTTTTTGGAGGAGCCATCCTTCCTTGAAAACATGGAGAAGATTCAAAGAGCAATGTGCACAATCGAAGGTAATTTCATGTCTTTCATTTTTTATAGAAACAATTTGGTTGATATTAATGAATGGTTAGATGAAGCATACTTGAATAATAATGAGGATATTCATAAGCTCAAAACTCAAAATGAGCAACTTCTTAAGAGTTTGCAAGATACTTGTTATTCCTCCTATGTTTCAAATTGTCATATGGTAGATTGCTTGGAGGATTCTCATGACATGAGGGATCATGAGAGACATGAAAAAATGAATGTTCTTGATTTTTTTCAAGATTATCTTGATTAGAGCCAATCACTTGTTGTGGTGGAAGAGGAACTTGAGTTGCATCTTGAAAATGGTTACACACTTTTTGAAGAAGTGCATGATTCCACTACCTTAGAACAAACCTATGAGGAAAGTTTTGAATTTTTGTAGGGAGGTGCATGTTCCCACCCCTATGTATCTTTCACATTATGAAAATTTTGCACTTTATGATCATTTGGATGATTTGGTTCTTTCTCCTACATCCTACACTTCCAAAATTTGCAGCATTCATCCTAATGAAGTATAGGTGAAAGGTTTCTTTTTTATGGTGCCACATGAGGAGTATGAAACACCTATATCTCCTTTTGACAATGAAATTAATAGAGAACATTATTGTTTACATTCTTATGACATGTATAGAGCCAATGACTAAAGCTTTTGCTTGTCCATTGCACGGTGAGTGTTCACTCTATCTGCTTGTGAACCAATTTTGAAGGTGTTGGATTCCTTTCGAAGTTGATTTAGGGAGGGGAAATTCATACCTCTCATTGGATATTAATTAAGGAAATTTAGTTGCAGGTTTAAGTTTCATAAAATCTTATTTTCATCTATCTCCTTGTTCTCTCATTCCTTCTTCTCCATTCCCCCACACTCTCATGTTGATGACACACTTGTTGGAGTGGTGCTTGCACTTTGATGAGGATATTTGGTGCCGAAGATTAGGTATATGATGTATGGATCTGTAATATTCTTTCCATATTCTCTGTAAGTCAAAATATCAGGAATACATATGTTAGAGGCTTGCATTCCCATGCTCTTGAATAACTAGTTTTCATGGATTTGGCTTCAATATTGAAGTAGCTTTATATCAGATTTGTATGAGGACGTTTATATGAGTTTTATGCTGTCGGGGAAGCCATATATTATGTAATTATCTGTACTTTCATTCCCATATTCTTTTAATCTCAAAATCCAAGAAACTCCTGTGTGAAAAGCTTGCATTCTCATACCATTGTATCACTAGTTTTCATGGATTTTGGCTTCAATCCTGAAGTAGTTTTATATCAGATTTGTATGATGGTTACTATATGAGTTTGATTATGTTTTTAAAGAAATATATTATGTGTTACTCTTTAATTTCATTTTCCTATTCTATGTGGGTCTAAATCCAAGAAATCCATATGTGAAACTCTTGCAATTCCATGCTACTAGTTCACTAGTTTTCATGTATTTGACTCCCATATTGAATGAGTTGTATACAAGACTTGTATGAAGGGATTTCTATGGTGTTTAATATTGTTGGGGAAGAAAGTTTTATTCTATATATTTTCCCTATATGTCACATCCTTATATGAACTTTTAACTCTACCTTTCATATGTCAAAATTGAACTAGTTATGTAATTTCCCCATAAGCAATTTCACTGAAAGTTATCAAACGGATGTGGAATTCTATAACAAGCTTGAAGAACTAATAAAAATGTGTAATTATATTCCATAAGGTATTATATCAGTCCCCATACTTATATCATTCCCCATACTCTTATTATAAATTTGGGAGTGTTGTACATGAGTTGGGAAGCCCTTTTGTCCTACACCTTAGGGGGGTTTCATCACAATTTCTTAGTCCTATTTCCCTTTTTTCATTAGCCCCAAACAGATTTGCATAGGTATAAAGTCAGATAAAAAGTTTCCATAAACCACATTGGTATGTTTTAAGAGACACTATATGCTTACATTTTAAATTCAAGACCATTTGGTGAAAGTTGGAACCCTTTAGAGTCATTACTAGTTAAGCCTGGATTTGCCTAATTTGTGCATTTCTCCAAAATTTCCAAAAAGGGACATTACACTAGAGAAAATCAAGGAAGTAATTGGAGAAACATGAAGATAATTTGACTATATTAGATGGTGAAGTCTGTTGACGACTATGTATAGGGATCCAATGGAGTAGATGGTGACATCTATTTTCGATTGTACAAAGGGATCGATTGGATCAGACGGTGAAGTTTGTTGTCATCTTTGTAGAAGGATTGATGGGAGAAGATGGTGATGTCTATTGTCAACTATAAATAAGGTTTTTCACGAGTAGATAGTTAAGTATATATTTTATTAAGTTTAGAATTCAAGTACTTGATTCAATACTACTTGGTTATTATTTTGTAAAGCAATGTTTCACTAATGGAGTTGAAATCATCGTAAATGGGAATACGACCATAAGACTAATAGAGGCATGCAAACCCCTGGTAACTAATTAGTAAAGTCAATTTGTAGGGTGGATGCCAGATTCTTGGCTGATAAAAATTGAGGGGGGGGGGGGAAGGAAACATTCCCAAGTCAAGTATAAAGGGGGGGGATGTTGAGTTAATATTGAATTAGTCATAGAGGAAGTAAATCAAATTTGGTTATTGTTGTAATAGACCGATGGAATTGGGAGGTATTTCTATGGTATTATTATGATGTAATCCTATAGGAGGTTATTCGTATTTTATTGTAATGTGTGCATGAATTTTCATATCAGGAACACTCGCTTATGGTCGAGGGTACACATGGTCGGTAGAGTCATGGCCGACCATGCCTTGTTGTTGTTGCCTAGAAAAATACTAGGTACCGACAGCAGGGATTCTCCCCAATAATCATTCTCAATTAGATCATTTATCATTTGGAATGGGGCATCCGTCCCAGTTGCGGCCCGACTACCGTAGAATTAAAGAAAGTTTTAAATTTGTTTTACCGGTTGCGGCCCGGTCTACCATTTATACAATTTTATATTTTAGTATGAGATGCAATTGCCTATGCTAAATGCAAATGAATGGCAAGTAAGAGACTCAACCCATGATGCGTAGGTTCTTACCTGTAATCTTATCCCTCTTACTTCTCAGTCACTATTAAGCAAATCTATCATATTCTAATCTATACTAATCTAGTCTAACCTATCCCCAGGGGAGCAGATATTTTATAACCTGAGTAATATACTATAATGCTGCAAGTAGAATCCTACAGGTAGCTGACAAATTCTACATACATAATCATAGCATAAAATATAAACAAAGATAGTTATGTCCGTTAATCACATTCATTACTCATTCATTGCACAAGATTCCAAATAGAAAAAAAAAACCATTCATAAACTACAGAAATAATTCAACAGGTTGGAACGATCTCATAGGTATGCAACAATCTAAAACAGAAATAGTTCACATTCAGCAGTCCACATAATCCATCTTGAAACTCATACAGTCCTTCCTCCAACAAAATTTTGGTTCTCTTTATTTATAAAAGAAGTAGTTCTAATACAAATAGCTTCAGCATGTATCAACTAGAAAAATTCCTCCTCTAATCTCTATTCTACCCCTATTTATACAAATTACATATGACTTTTAAGCTACCCTAGCCTCTTAGGATTCCTTAACTCTCCGATTACAAAATTTTGTCTTCTAGTGTACCCACTATGAAAATTGGAATAAATACAAAATATTACATAAAGTTGTCACATGGAGATAAAACAAATTCTTAGGTGGGCCCAACTGGTTTCTTAATAAAAACGCACCATGCATGTGCTTCCTCCCTGATAACTCAATAGTCTGCTGGCTCCAACAAACGTGCATTCAATTCATGTTTAGCTAGATGGGATTCTATCTCTTTCACCTTTGGTGAAGTCTGCCTCAACGACTCTTCAAAGAGATGTTTATGGACTGAAGCTTGCACAACCCATATTTTGATTGCTTCCTCACCAATGTTTTCAATCTTCAGAATGCTTTGCTCATATGTATGCAACTTGTCCTGGAGATTCTTTAAATGTTGATCTTGGTCTAGGAAATATTGAACCTGGGTTGCTTCTAAAGCTTGACATTTATTGTGTGTCTTGCACATCTTCTTGTAGAATTATTTACATTTTTCCACAGTCTTTTACACTCTTGTGTTTAATCTTTTTGTTGCTCTGCTGCTGAAATTCAAGAGTGTCAGCTCCATCTTCAATCCTCCTGTAGTCTTTTGGGGCATGTTGTCAGGAAAATTTTTGTTGGTTCTGATCCAAGTTAACTGATTTTGCATAAGTTATATAATTCTTGTTACCCTTTTCTGGAAATCTGATGACTCATTTTATATCTCCTTCAATATGGCCTATATCTTCTTAATATTATATATTTCTCCTACCAATTTCAACTGAACCTGATTTATTTTACTTTGCAATAAACAAGCTTGACTCCGGAATGGATTTACATCGGGTTTTTTTTCATTTTCCATCTTAAGTTGCTCCTCTAGAAGTATATTCTGAGTCTCTAGTTCTTCTGCTCTCTTGTCAATTGCAGCTTTATGCTCTTCCAACTCTGAAACCTTGAGTTCAATATTTCTCTTTTCTCCTTCAGTGATCGTAACTGACAGTGTTAATGCATCCTTGTATGATTCCAACATCTGGTATGCTTCCTTGAGTTTCTCAAACTCTGAAAAAGTATCTTCATATTTCCTTTTTAAATATTGACCCTCTCCTCTTTATTTTCTCAGAGTTTCCTTCATCTGGGACATCTTTTCTTTATATTTCTTAGCATCCTTGACCATCTTACTGGCATTAGCTGCATTGGCTTGGGGTGCTGCTACACCTGCCATTGTGAGAAGTCGAGGGTATTCATCAGTACTATGCATAATAGTCTCCTCAACCACCATGAATTTCACAGGTTGATCACCCATTTTCATCCTCTTTTCTTTTCTCCTCGCAATTATTTTCTTTTCCAAGTAAAAAATTATTGTGTTGACATTTGCTACAGCTTGTTCACGGGATGGAGTAAAAGGTATCAATCCAAGATCTACCAAGGGAGATGGGTTTCCTTTCATTGTGCTACTTGACGGGACAGAAGAATCTACTGAATTATCATGGGATTGGTCCTACTCTAGATCTTCTCGGTCTCGGTCTTCCCGCTTCTTCTTTTTAATCTCTTCAGCTGCCTTTTTCTGCCTCTTTCCTTGCTCGGTCACCTTCTTCCTTTCGTATCCTTTCATCCTCCTCCCTCTGCATCTGCTCTTCTTCTTCTTGTTTCTCCTATGCTTCCTCTTCTAATCATTTATGTGCTTCCTCTAATAATCTTTGGGCCTCCTCAGCCTCTTCATTCTACTTTTGTTGTTCAGTAGTCCCACTACTACCTCCTTTTCCTCCTACGGTCGTGATCTTTTTCTTGAACCTTTTGTTCATTGTGGTCATGTTACATGAATTGTTGTATATTACTTCCTCCTTATCCAAATGATGGGAGTATTTGTACTCCCACAGATGCATGGTATTTTGACACTTTGTCCCACGCATCGTTTCTTCAAAAACTCTTCTCCTCGAAATGAAAACTCTCAAGCTCTCTCAGGAAATCAGGAGCACTCTTTACCTTAGATAACTTATAACTACCAATACAAAATGGTAGTGGTGGATAGACGACTTTCTTACTGTCAAACAAAAATTTCCCAATCCCATCTATATACAGTTGCCTTACTACCTCTTTGTGAATAACATAATCTATGGCATACTTTGGTAGCAAGGAAGCAGCTTTGGATCCCCCATACATTCTTAAATACAGACCCTCCTTAGAGAAGAAAAACTCCCCATATCCTCTTACAAACTGCAGTGCTTCTTCAAACATGTAGTTGCAATATTCAAGAAAAATTAGCTTCTATAGTGGCATTAGAAAATTTTCATAGATGCTCTTATAGGAACTATAATACTTATGTGCCCATAAGATTTGATATGCAGAGTATATAGGAGTCATGGAGGGATCCCATTTGCAATTTAGTGCCAAGAAATGA
The DNA here is from genome assembly GCA_001517045.1 of Pseudotsuga menziesii. Lineage (NCBI taxonomy): Eukaryota > Viridiplantae > Streptophyta > Pinopsida > Pinales > Pinaceae > Pseudotsuga > Pseudotsuga menziesii. Next base: position 128,503 of record LPNX011191507.1, read on the forward strand.
TGTGTGCATAGGACACAGTCAATTAAGAAAGAGCTCATATAAAATTCTGACTTCCTCTAAGTTAGACCCCCAAGTGTTGCAACTATGCATGAAGATATACTGCTTGCCACGATGTCGACCCAGTTGAAAATAGTACCTTGCATGGCCACGTAATATATTAAAGGTATACAACTTATCTTATAAAATTTTCCATTGGCCCGACCAAATATTTGATTCAACATCAAGGCTAAGATTCGATATGGGATACGTAGGTTGGCAGATTCATATTCTCCTGAGGGATTTTGGTGAAACTACTTCCCAGATACCATCATTTTCTTTACAGAGTCAAACACATTTAAGTCCAAAACCTTTATCCATGTATCTATCATGTAAACCTAGGGTACAGGTAGATTGCATGCTTTAGTTATATATACAGGGATGTAAGTAGCAAAAACTTGTTTCTTTGTATTTTCCAGGATGATAGTGTTTGTATCTTCTAGTGGTAGAATCCAACCGATTACCTCGACACATGGGAATATTTCGGGGCGTGTAGAGACTTTCATGATAGCGGACTTCATTATATTGGCATACAATGGTATGTCTTCGAGGTTGGCCTTCAGAACAGCTTGGTCCTTAATCATATGATAAATTTGACCCCATCTAAATTTGGGCTCTACCACTGTGATGGATTTGGTTTCTTCATAAATAATCTGCAACTTAGGTAAGATCTCTACTTCTCGGTCATCTCCTAGGGCATGTGCCTTCTTCTTCCCTTTCTTAGACATGTTGTTGTATGAAGGCTAAGACTGTAAAAAACAAACCAAAACATGTCTTAGACTTATTTTGATCTCTATCATGCATGCATTATTAATAAAATATTAAGATGAACAAAGAAATTGTAAGGTAACGAATGAAACATGAGTTTTCATTTGAAATTACTGCATTTATCAATCCATCTATGAACATCGAAAAAAAGCTCTATAACGCAAGAAGGAGGTTCTCAAGCTACTCTAAAAACCAGAAAACGAATGATAAGTTACGACCACACTGATCCAAAATCAAACTCCTCACGTTGTGCGGGTCTTAGAACTTAGGTTTTAAAAGACACCAAACATTGTGGCCTACTGTAAAGAACCGGTCTGCACCCCCTATGAATGGGAAGCACCTCGCTCTTAAATAATCAACCAGGGATTCGTCCTGAGGAAACCAATGGGAACCAAAACCCCACAGTGACCTAGCAATTTTTAACAAAACAAATGGCCTGAGCTCAGGTCCAAGAAAAACCTCCCAAAAACCCTACCATGGCCAATGGTGGTATCCTACCCAAATAATCATCAAGCAGGGGAGGTGTGGTCGATGAAACATTCGACAGGTCGGAACCCCATTAATGATTAACTCTGACATGGTCTAGATGTTGAGGCTAGGCAGAACGGAGCGGATGGACAATCCTCTATGCTCCTACTAGTTAATAAGAACCATGAGGCTGCAGAAAAAGAACCCCGGGAAACCCTCAAGAGGTTGGACAAACCTAACTTCCAAATGGACAGTCCTGCTATGGTTCGGATATGGCTTTAAATACCGTGAATCGGGAAAATCCTAGTCCCGCAAAAACCTCAACAAACCCTATCACCCAAAACAAACTAGCAAAACCGTGACTAGGAAGAGGTTTGAATCCTACTTGGCAGCTTGTAGCTCGACGGTTGGTGAGAAAACAACACGTGCAATTTGTGAAGTCTGGGTAGCGATCGACAGCTTGGAGCACCTTAAACAGTAATGGTAATGACTGTAAAATCAACCCCCCCGAGGCTTAAATAGAAACAACTACGAAAAATAATTAAATGCGACAGCTGGTGATTAGACCTCCGATGGTGAAAACGTCGTTTGGCACCAAAAATTAATAAACCTTATCGGTAAGATCATCCGAATTGGCAAACAAAATGAAGAGTAAGCGATAGTGTCGGGTGGACCTTGGGAGCGAATCCGACATAATTGAATAACATTTGACTCTCCTACCATTGATAAGCCTATCGACAGGCTCTCTCTATCTCATCGCTGGTGAAAAAAAAAATCACCCGCGACGGCATCGACTCCACAACTTGAGTTCTTTTGATGGCCATCGCGGCAACTCAAAAAAAACTTATGCTTAATTAATCAAAAATCCCATAAGGAGAAAAACATAAGCGCACCGAACCAAACATAAGAGTTCTCCCGAGACCATCGGCACTAGCTAACCGAAGGTTATCGGCTACCAACAAACAATGCATCCAAGCACGTTGTCTTGCACATATGAATCTTGTCGACGTTGTCAGCACATCCTCCCAAAAAAAGCCCATCGAAACGAAAAGAAAAACCTCTGCCGATGCCATCAGCAAACTCACAAATTCCTTCCAAAACCTAATAAAAGAGTGGGCTAAAAATCAGATAAAAACGTGAGTTTCATGCTACGTCGGCCAGACTCAATGTGTTTAGCCAACATATCAGGTGGAAAACCTGAGTTTCAACTTTCAACAAAAAGTTCCTCTGACTCATAAAAAATAAAGCTAAATTACAAAAAAATCTTCAGAAAGCAGAGTCTAACTAGGGCAGCATAAAAACTAAAAATTAAAGGGGGGCCCCAAAATCACTAAAAATTTGGGGTAGTGGTTGCAGCAACAACAATTGTCTAGATTTGGCATAGGGGCATAATGGAGATGTATTTTGCTATTTTTCCCTCAAGAGATGGTTATCTAGGCTAAATCATGGTGTTTATGATGTGTATGTTGATATTGTTTTATTTGGTTAAATAAAGCCATACGCAGGAGCAAGCTTGGTGGGTGTGGAGCTGTGTTCAGTTTTTCGTGTTCTCGACGTTTTGATCTCTAGTATGAGATCATCATCTGGAGACCAATGGAAGTTGCTCAATTCCGTTTAAATATGGAAATTTTGTGCTTCATAAAATTTTTGAACTTATTTGTTTTTAATTGAGTGGGTTTGGTTTTTAAATATTTTATTAAGATGAATTAGGGTTTTTCTTTTTATTTTTATTGAAAAAAATTTCATAATAATTTTTATTAATAAAATTTTTTAAACCTACAAATTTTTTTTCTCTAATTAAAACAATAATTTAGTTTTAAGGTTTAAAAAAAAATATTCTTACCTATATGATATTAGGTTTTTCCTTTTTTATACAAATTTTTAATTATAAGGTTTTAATTTTTAATTAATTTATTTTGTTTTAATTCTTTTTTATAAAATTTTAATTTTTAAATACTTTGTTTTAATTTAGAATCTAAAGTTTTAAAGTTGATTATTAAGGTGTAAAAATGTATTTTGAAATTTCAAATTGAAGTTTTTATGATAAAGCTTTATCTAAATTTAAACATTAATTATTAGTTCAAGGCCCAGGTTCTAAAGTAGTTTTTTTTTAAAAATTTTATAAATTTAAAAGTTATAAAATCAATTATATATTGTCTATTAAAATTTTCTTTTTTGTCAAATTGTTTTAAGAACAAGAACTTTTGTTTCAAAAAGGTTATATTTTAATTTTTTATAGTTTAGGTTTAAATTAAATGTTATTTACATAAAAGTATTAAATAAAATGTTTTTATTTTATTTACTGTTATATATTTGTATTGTGTTAATAATGTTTGCTACGCCTTGGAATCAATACACATACTATTTCAGTATGCATTGGCATTTAAGTGTTTTATGGGAGGAAATGCTTGAATAAGGCAAGGGGGATTTGCTTACCGGCATAATTTCAAATAGAGATGCATTTACAACCCTCTAAGCAATGATTCATCACAAATTAACCTCACATACCCTTGAGTATATGACAATAGTTTGATAAATATGTACAATTGCATTGTTGTATATTGATGGACATGATGAATTTTGGTTCTACTGCATCATAATAATACTAGTATCGACGGACTTCTTTATGATAAAAAAAATTTATAGCACAAGCCTTGTGAGCCTTTTTGTATTATTTTCTAGGTAAATGTCTTTTTCATGACAATTTCTTATCTTGAAATGACTCTTGATATTAATGTTACTTTTCAGTAATATTAGATCTATAACTTCAATAATCACTATGGATTTTAAAGAAAAATGTGCTTTCTATTTTATGTGACATAAAAGTGTTGACCAATGGCATTGGCTGCTTTATGCACTTCCTGAACAAGGCTACCAATCTCATGGACCGCTTTTCGGTCATCTTGAATAGAAATGTATATTTTTCTTTCATTACACCTTGATGTCAAGACTTATGTTGAAGAAGGCAAAATCTTTTAAATGCTATAGAGATGCATTATATGAATTTATATTTTGTTTCAGCTATTCTAAATGTTCCTCAAGTGTTTGCATGTGGTATTCTTATAGGCATGATACTTGAATCTTGCAAACAATAATTTGGATCTTGAAACATGAAGTATTTATTGTATTTTGATAATCCTCTTTTAGTATCATCACGGAGTAAAATTGGGTAATTTACTAATTTGTTTGATCATTTCCTTGCCATTGAAATATGAATTTGAAAAGCTTGTGTAATGATGATTTTATCTCTTTAATCTTACATGGCCATTAACCAAGATAGCCTCACCACTCTAGGGGATTCCATTCTCATTTATGATACCTGACCATCAAGATATCAATATCTAGATTCACTCAATTGAACATAAGGAGATCAAGGAATAGAGTCACTTTATCAACCATAAGGTGATGGAGTAACATATAATCGAGTAACATATCCACTCAATACCCATATAGTAATGGTGGAATGGATATGCTCAATCGATGATATGGAGACAAAGGAACATATATTAAAATAATTAATTTCTGAGAAAAATTTGAAAGTTTTTTCTTTCCCCAATCCCACTTCATTGTGCCTATTTTACATCTATATTTTTTGTATTCACATTTAGGCAATGCTTCAGAAGTAACCAATGAAGGAATTTTTTTAGTGAGTTTGCATTTGCATCTAGACGAATTGATTCAAGCATAAGTAGTTTTGTAATATGTTACTTGGGGAAGCTTTATTAAATCTTGTTACACATGGTATGAGGTCAATTGTGTCACTGTGGATCAGGGAATATGTATTATTCGTGAGTTACCAAGAGTGAGTTACTGGTGAGTTACCAATTGTGGATGTGTCAATTTGTTATAGTTATTTTTCTTTCAATTTTAGTTTATTTATCATTATGTGGATTCATATAACATAATGAATTAAGTTGTAATATCCATTGTAACAAATTGTTCTATTGGAATATCCGTGACAATTTACAAATCATATTTGTATTATAGTAGTTTTCTTTTGATTTTTGTAGGAAATTGCAAGATCTAGGAGTTAGCGGAATAAACAAAAAAATTCAAATCCTAGCCATGGAAGATGAGTCCAAAGAAGAACCAAGGGGTAAATATGAACAATAATTTACAAAGCTGGAAATACAACTCGTTTATATCTTGTGTAATATGTCAATCCTAATAGGGGATCTAGAGAGAAATTTTGGACCTTTTGGTGATTTTGGTGGCTTTAACTTAGAGGCAAGATCAGAGGGGAAATTGAGAGACAAAGACGACCCAAAAAGGGAGTCAAGGAAAGAGAAAAATAAAGAGTATCCAAGTTCCAGTGACATTACCACTTCCCAACCGTTATTTAAGATAGAAGCGAAAGTGGATATCCAACCCTACCAAGGTGAGATTGATCCTTTAAAGTTGAATAATTGGTTGTAGAAATTAGAGTTCTATCTTACTATCCACAACATAGATGAGGAGCAAAATATTTCATTTGCTTGATTGAAATTATAAGGCCATGCATTAACTTGGTGTTAATGAGATAAATTGACCCAAGCTAACAGTAAGGAGAATGTCTTATTGCAAGTCTCACTTAGACTCGGTCACAATTGGTATGACAATATCTGACTTGTATGTGGGCACAATTGTTGCTAAGGTTTTCTTTTCAGTTTTTTGAATTTAAACTAACAAGGTCTATAACATATGCTAAGACCTAATAACAATTGCTAATTTACTCAAATAATTTAGATGTTAATCCGAATTAAACTTGATTAAATATTATTATAGCGTAAACATTTCCTGATCATGATCTATAATTAAATTAGATTATACAAAGTGAATAAATAGTGTTGAAACACATAGGAGCAAATTCTCTCTGTTTTCAACAAATTAAAATTTCAATGCAATATAAATACTAATAAATAATCATTATTTGACCTATAATATAGTCTTTGCATCTAGTTCTAGTCACTGAGAAATTAATTGACATTAATAACATACATAAAAATAATGCATATGCATAATACTTACAATCAACCACTTATCATCCACTGAATAAAAGAATAATCTCAAATGAACAGTAGAATCTCCAATAATGATTGGTCTTTCGGTCTTTCAATGCCTCGAAATATTAATATTACGATTTCTTTTATATAGGTCCAAAAGATTCGTTTCTCTTTAAATTCCTTCCCTTTTAAAGAAGAACCTTGAGGAACTTAAAGTAACTGCCTCAACTAACTAGTTACAACATTTTCTTAATACAAAATTTACAAAAGTTCCTTAACCTAAACTATCCTTGTATGATTTCCACATATGATGACTCTTGGTGATTTGAGAAACACTATCAGATTTCATATTTTTAATCTATATTTATCCATCGTATATTGTCTGAGATATGCCACATTTAAGGTCTTGATGTACTCTTTGAACATTTTTTTTTAACAGAAACAATGAAAGGAGGTGATATTAAACAGGTTGTGCACAACCATTCATTACACAAAAAAGAACCAATACTGAGAGTTCTTGCTGTTCGAAGGACACAAAACAAAAAATGGTCCAGAGGGGAGACCGAAGAACTCCACTTACAGTTTTTACATAAAATTGATGGATAGTGGTAGTATATACCCTAACATACTGCTGATTTAAAAGTAAACAAAAAAATATAAACAGAGAAAGTCATTGAGGATTTATCCTGGCTGCTTGACAAGTTGCTCCACAGAATCCTCCTGCATTGGTTGAGCTACAACAGGGATTTCATGGGCCTGACTAGATTGATTCATATTAACCAAACGTTGAAGATCTTCCTGGATTCTATCTAGTTTTCCCATCATCTCTCGGATGTTGGATTCAGTGTCATCAAGTCGCGAGTCATGATTGCTTATTTGATAGGAAGTGTAACTTACCACCTCACCCATATCCTTCACCTCTTGCACCAGTGCTTTGTTAGCCATTATGCCTATTGCCATCATATCATACAGGCGACGAAGATTCTTCTTCAAACTGCAATCCCCGCATTCTCATATGCTGGGTTCATTATGTCTTGCCAAGGGGAGCAAGAGATAAGGGCTAAGCGAGAAAGACTATTGACGGCACCTTCCAAATCTTGGACTTGTGAACCAGAAAAATCACTAAGGGCCGAGTGGAGAATACTGACTTCTCTCAAGAGAGCATCCCGGTCATCTTTGCACTTACAGGAAAGGGTACCAATAGTTCCTTCCTTCCAGCCAAAGCACTTACAACCTAAAACCAAATTGCTTTCAACTGAGAAAACCTCACCTTCAGAAAAACTGAGCCCAAGTCCCAAATTCAAACGCCACAGAGGACTGCCGTCGCTAGGAGAACAATGACAGGAGAAGAAGGCAGCAAGGGCACGCCTTTCTTTCATGAACACCCTGCAGAAAGGAAGAGACTCCCACAGTATCTCTGTAAGATATCCTTCACAACTCCTGAAATCACATTCAACATCGTCCTCTCCGGTGAGAAAACAGAGCAAGCAAGGTTTAGACCATTGTTTCTATGAGCTGCAGCGTAAGAATGGGGTCTGAAAGAAGTCATAGCAAAAAATAAGATAGGACCTGGAGTGTGCAAACTGCAAAGACCATTACTCTAGACAGGACTGGAGTTAATAACGTCAAGAATCGACGAGGGCAGGAGCACATGTGTCGATGGCATGAGAGGCGGTGGAGCAAGCCAAGAATGTGCTGGGATCTTGATTAACGTCCTTTGGATCATGATCATTTCCATGTTTAATGGATCACTTGTGCCATGATCTACGTTGGGATCCCATATATATAACATTCCCTAGCATCGAAACCTTGGAGATTATTTCTTTTGAGCATTGGTTAGTGGCCCTTCTATGCAAAAAATCCATTAGGGTATGGGTAAGGGGGGGGGGAATTGACCCCATTGAGCTTCAAATGCCCTTGTGGGAGAGAAGCCCCCTCATTTGCCATTTCATCGGCGATGACATTGTTTTTTCAAAGAATATGATAAAATTCATAACGGGGACAGAGCAGAGCGACAGCTTTGTCATACAAATGACGACATTTTTTCGAGCCTATAGTGCATCCATTAATCATTTTATATATGACATGTCTAGAGTCACCAAAAATTGCTACCTTGTCTAGATTTGAGTCAACGAGAATCCTCAATCCTTGCAGAAGGGCTGTCCACTCCGCCTCATTATTAGTCCTGCATCCAATTCCCCAAGCATAGGTTTGTTCAATTTTTCCTTTAGGATCCATGAGGATCCCTCCTGCACCTGCCACCCCTGGATTTCCCTTAGAGGCACCATCGAAGAAGAGCGAATATATATACTTTTCCCTAAGCCAAGCCATGAGTTCACTGCTGTTTTTCCTTATTTCCCATGTGTGCTTATTGTGAGGCTGCTTGCTGATTATGGTGTTGGACTGAGGGGAGTTCCTATCTTTTAGATAGATCTTACACCAAGAGGCATGAGGCTCCATGATATTTTCAGAGTGAGGAAAGCTGATACTCTTCGAGGTGAATTTTTCAGCTATCATCCCTACGGATTTGGAGACAATTCGTGTAGGAACCACTTTTTGATCTTTAAAGATAGCTCTATTTCTTGCTATTCATAGTTTCCAGTAGACATTCTTAGGAATGGTGTTCCATAGCCGCCTGAGAATGGGCTTATTTTTAAGAGAGCCAGAGAGGTTTTTGCCCCATTCATCAAGGAGCTGAGGAACTGATCTTGACGGGCTGAATGTCGATCCCTGAGGGAGAACACACTTCCAGACTTTCAAAGAAACACTACAGTGCATGAAAAGATGGATTGTTGTTTCTTCTTCATTATTGCATAGGGCACACCGAGAAGGACCATCTATCCCTCTTTTTCGAAGATTTTCAGCTGTGAGGAGTTTGTTGTGGATTAGGAGTGAGCAAAAAGAGTTAACTTTGGGGATGCTGTCCGGATGCCAAATTTTTTTCCATATGTGCTTACTTTCTACTAGTTCCACTGTAAGACTTTTGTATCCTTCTTTGACCGTATATTTCCCATTCTTACCCCAGCCAATACTATCCTTTTTTAGTCTCTTTGATTGGAGACATGCCCTACAGAGAAGTCATCAGAAGATACTTGGCTTCATCCAGATGGAGGGGGGGGGGGTTCAATTCTTTCCAGCCCACCTAGATTCCTTTCGGATTCCACAGAGAGAGGTCGTGAAAAGAGAGTAAGCCTTTGCTACTAGTCCATTCGGCCATGTCATTCATTCCCTAGAGAGATGAGAGGGGGGATTGCCCAAGAATTCTGCTTTCCCAAATATTGATCTTTTTTCCATTTCCCATAATCTAGTAGGAATGCGATTGGATTAGATTAAATGAGACTTTGCACAATTTCCAAAGAGAGGATCCCTTTCCTGTCCATTCTCCTTCTAGAATTTTTGACCTAGGCCTTTTGATATATTTTTTCCTGATTACTTCTTTCCACCATTCCTTACCGCCAGTAACCAATCTCCAAATCAGTTTTGCTCCCAGCGCTTTGTTCATTTGCTCCGGATCCCTGATTCCCAATCCTCCTCTGCATTTTGGTTTTTTGACAGTATCCCATTTGACCAAGTGAAATTTCTTTCTCTGAACCTTTCCCCCTTTCCAAAGGAATTTTCTAATTTCCTTATGTTGTTTATGACACTTTTAGGAGCAAGGATCATCGAACTGGAGTATATTGGATAGGAGGAGAGGATAGAGTGAATGAGAGTTACCTTTCCTTCTAGATTTAACCATTTAGAGCTCATAGAGTTGATTTTGTTCTTGATTTTTTGAATGATCGAGGTCCACATAGCTAAGGCACAAGTTTTTTTAACAATTGGGATGCCCAAGTAGGTGAAGTGAGTCCAGTTGTAGTTGACTTTGATATGCAGAATTTCAGATATGCTTCAAAGAGTTGTAATGTTGCAATTCCATTCAAATAGTTGGCACTTGTTCAGGTTAGCTGAACTTCCAGAGGAACGAAGGTAGAGGTATAAGGGTTTTAGGAAGTTTCTTGCAATTTGTGGGGAGGATATACCTAACAGGATAGTGTCATCAGCAAAGAGAGCATGGTTTATTGGATTGACTCTAGATCAGAAGAAAAGGCCTGGGAGTAAGCCTTCAGCTTGAAGTCTCGTGAGTCTCCTACTAAGAGAGTCCGCAACAATGATATAGAGGAAGGGGGAGAGGGGGCACCCTTGGCTTATTCCTCTGGAGGCTTTAAAGAAATTTGTGGGTCTCCCATTGATTGGGGGGGCTATCCAGGGAGAGTTTATGCAGGCTTGGACTTGGTTTATGAAGATAGGAGGGAACTCAATTTTTTTTTAAACTATCAAGATGAAGGAATGCCTGAGTCAATCAAAGGCATTTGCCATATCTAGTTTGATGGCCATACCTGGTTCCCCTCTCTTAGTGCTGGAATGGATAGATTCTTGAACCATAAGGATATTGTCATTGATTTGATGACCAGAGATGAAGCCTCCTTGATTGGGGGATATCAGAGACCGGACAATTGGCTTGAGTCTTAGAGATAGGAATTTAGAAAAGATTTTGTACGAGGCATTGCATAGAGAAATGGGTCTGAATATTTTGATGGAGGAGGGGTTTGCTTCTTTGGGGATTAAATCCAGGAAGGTGGAGTTTGTGGCTCCCCCCATTTTTCCTTTTGCCATCTAGGAGATTAGTCGCATGAGTTCCTTCTTTATTAGTGACCAGAAGGTTCTATAAAAGTGGATAGGGAAGCTATCGGGACCCGGGATTTTTTTGGATGAAGGGACCAGATGGCCTTCTTCACTTCTTCCTCAGTTATGGGGGCTTCAAGCTGTAAGGTTTCTTCTAGGTTGATCAGGGAAGGGATGTCCCAAACCATTTCATCCATGCATTCCTGAGCAACATTTTCCTCATCATTGTATAAATTTTCAAAAAAGCTTCTTACCTCCATACTTATAGCAGCTTGCCCAGTGATGAGAGAGTTGTCCTCGCTTCTGAGCTCCCTGATAGTGTTCCATCTCTATCTGTCCCTGCATAAATTTTGGAAGAATTTCGTATTTTGGTCACTTCCTTTGAGCCAGAGGACTCTCGCTCTCATTCTCCATTCTTACTCCTCCTGCCTTAGAATTGATTGTAGACTCTTCTCGAGTTCTATTTCTTTGAGGAGATGTTCTCTTGTGATTTCTGTCTCCTCCATCTTTGCTTGGTGGGATTCCATGCTTTTGACAATGTCCACTTTCTTTTTAGAGGGCTCTTGATAATGGAGTTTCACCCATGACTTGAGGGCTTGCTTGACTCTCTTAATTTTTTTCTCCCAGGAGAAGGCTGGAGTCCTAGGAATGAAGCAGTGCCAGGAATCCGCTATAATGTTTTTTACCCCATCAACATCAAGCCAGAGATGATTGTAGCATAAGGGGAGAGGGCCTAGATTTTCCAAAGGAGGGAAGAAAAGACAGATTGGCTTGTGATCAGAGGTGGCTGTGTAGAGGAGCTTGGACTCTGGATGAGAGGAGAGGATATGAGTGTTTACAAGCACCCTATCCAGGCGAGCAGCTATGTGAATGGGGCGAATTCTTTTGTTACTCCATGTGAAGGTGTTGTTTTTAGGTTTGATGTTCGATAGTGCCCAAAGAGAGATCAGGACTTCAAGCCTTACCCCAAAGGGATCCTTGACCTTTGTTCCTCCTTTTCGTTCTTTGACGGAGATGGTGACGTTGAAGTCGCCTGCTAAATAGCAAGGAAGAAACGTTTTGTTAGCACTTTTATCCTCAAGGTATTTCCAAAATTTGTCCTTCTGGGCTTGGATAGTTGGACCATATATGTTTCCAATCCAGAACATTTCTTTGGTCTCTTTGTTTTCTATCTTGACTAGCAGCCAGTTCTTATTTTCTATAGCCGAAAGCATTGCAAATTTGTCGGTGTCCCACCAGTTGAGAAGACCTCCTAAGGCACCCATTGAGCTGATGGCATACCCTTCTCCTTTAGGCCAAAAAGATTTTAGAGTGTCTATATTGTCTTCCACCGATTTTTTTGTCTCCTGGATAAGGAGGATTGAGGCTGATTCCATTGTTTTGAATCTTTTGATTACTTCTATTTTTTGGGAACCTCCTAATCCTCTACAGTTCTAGGAGACCAGCTTCATTATTTCTTAGCGTTGCGGAGTGCCCTTTCTTTTTCCTTTCTTTCCTCTTCTACAGAAAGAAGGTATTTGCTTGCCTGGGAATTTTTAACCAGGAAGTCTAGATTGGATTGCTTCCCTGCTGCTTTTTCCCTAGCTACTTCTTGTTCCCTTATTATCTTCCCTTTCTGGACTCCTCCGAGCAATATTTTGACTTGGATCGTGTGATTGAACCTTCTGATATTACTGTAGTTTCCTTCATTGCATTTGTTTGAGCTGCCTCCTCTTTCGGCTCTTTTGTTTTTCGCTGGGTTAGATATTCTACACTGACCTCTTGTTCTGAGGACGGGTCTTCTTCCCCATTCTCCTCTGGAGGCCCAGTCTATTTTTCTTCATTTTGAAGTGCTTCAAACCTATTTCCGGAGGCACTTTTTGCTGTAGCGTGAGGCTGCTTTGTTGCTGCACTTTTTTCTATTCTTTTCCCGCTTGCTACATTCTATCCTTCCTCCTGAACCCCTTCTTGAATGATTTTCTCTGGTTTTTTTGGGCAAGTTTTTGCAAAATGCCCATATTCATCGTAGTACTTGCATTTGAAGGGGATTTGTTCATAATCCATTGTTTGCAAATGGCTCCATCCGTCTATGGAGATATTGATGGATTTTGACAGCCCTTTCTCTAAATCTAGCTCCACACAGATACGGGCACATGAGAACATTGGGGGTTTTGGCTCTGACTTGTCCACGTATTTTTCCAGCATGTTTCCTATTGCTTTGAAGTCCTCATCATTCCAACAATGCAGAGGCAGGTGTGGAAGCTTTATCCAGACTGGAACTACCTTAGGTATGTCTTTCTCTGGGTTGAAGGAAAGATCCCATTTGTTCAAATACATTCCTCTTGGTCCCATGAAGTAGGGGCCGTTCCTGAAGATGAGATCCCTATCTTCCTTTTTCTCAAAGATGAAAGTGAAGTATCCTTTTCCACAGAAGATTTGTTGCACCTCCCCTTGAATGAGGGTTCTCCAGTTTTTATTTAACCATACTTCGACTAAGTGAGGGGATGTCCAAAACCCTGTGAACAAGCCGATGAGCCCTTTTTCAGAGAGATTAACATCTTTTCGCTTGGAGGCAACAGAGGAGAGCTTGAATTTCGGCACATCTGCACGTTTAACAAATCAAGGAGGGATGGACGACTGAAGAAGGTAGAGAAGCTACAATGATTTGGAAGTGGACATCGATGGAAGTTGGATCCGGAGGATCCATGGGAAGGCCGAGCAAGCTTGCGAACCCTAGCTCGCGCACCTGCAAAAAATCAAAACCCTACTCGCTAATAGCTATTGCAAAAATGTACTCTTTGAACATTATCATCATATAAAGTGGTGAATTTAACTTGTATAATAAAAAAATTGTTCAAAACCTCTTTATTAATCCCCTATGTCTCTTTGATGTTCTCTCTACTTTCATCTCAAGCCTATTCCACTTCATGTATCCACAACCAAATGAGCACAACTTGAATTAACTCATCCATATCATTCATGCCAAAGTTTTCCAATACATTGTCTACTAAATTCCATATTCTAAAGCATGCTTTGTTCACTACTAGAACATTTTCCTCAACTTCATCACAAGAAGAATTCCATGAACTAAGTAAGACTTGGGTCTTACCTTTATCCCTTTGATTAAATCTTGGAAGTGTCCCTGAGGCCTATGAATCATGATTCTATCAATCGATAACTTCCTCAAACATATTTTGAATTACATTCCTCTCATCAACTTAGCTAGTCAGCTTGGTTAAACTGTCATAACATTGTTGGACTTCATCCATCTATGTGAAAAAGTGCTTTTGAGCCCCCCTGAGAATTTCATTGGCTCATAATGCTTCATCCTTTGATATATTCAAATAATGTTTTCTCTCCTCAAGTTGAGTTTCTATAAAATGTAATCTTCCCTCCAGCTACTCAACTTTATGTACTTGATGTTCATGAGAATTGATCTTCTCCTCACATTTTGATTTTAGCCTCTCAATCTCCCACTAATGTTCTATCATTGGAGAAATCCTTTGAAGTTCATGTTGTTTGTGATTATCATTTTTTTGTTGTAGAGGAATGTATTCCATTTTATTCTTTTGTTTCTCAAAGTTGATCCTCTAAAAGAGCAATTTGAGTCTTGTGATTATATACAACAACATTTAATTCAGTGATTGTTATGGAATTATCCCTTGAAAAGACACTTAAAGTACATGTTGTGTCAATTGCATCCTTCTGTGGATCCATATTATCAATATTACATACAATCATATGATCTTATCCTTCCTTGCTCATGTTATCTTCAATATTTTTCCTCTTAGTGTATCTCTTAACAACACTTTTACACAACTTAAGAAGTAATCTCTTAGAAAAACAACGACATTATCAATACTAACCACTATAAGGGAAGAGTCATATAGTAATGTAGAAATAGGAATTCCAATATTTTCAGGAGAGGTCAGCATAGAAATATGTTGACTCGAACCTATCTTTTTCTAGATAAAGCACTAGCCTTCTCAACTTCTTAATTCCTCTTTTCTTCTTCTACTTGTTGCCTCAATTTTTCATCTTCGACTTCAGCTTATTTTTTTCTTTTCTCTTCTTTCTCTTTCCTCCTTCTTTCTTCCTCAACGTTCCTTTTCTCTTCCACATCTCTCTTATCATGTTCTGTTATTTTCCTTTTCTCCTCTTCATCATTCATTTTCTATTCTTCTTCTCCTCCGACATGTTCTTCAAATTTATTTTTCTTCTCCTCTGAGGATTTTCTTTTAGATTCCTCAGCAACTTGTTTTTTCATTTGTTTCATCTACTCTTATGCTTCTATGGAATTTTTGCTCCGAGGATTCTCTTTTATTAGCTTCATCTTATCTCTTTGACTTTATTTTATCCATATCACTAGCAAATTTTTCCACTCTCTCTGCTAATACTATCCTCATAGTAGTCTCTTGAACCATAGGCAGCTTTCCTTTGGTGATCATCTCCAATGTTTCTTAGCAGCTTTCCTTTGGTGATCATCTCCAATGTTTCTTGGAAAATAAGTTCATGTGGATTGGGATCATGTTTATATGTTGGGGCTAGTCCAATAGACTTGAAGTGATCCTCAATAACCTTTTTAGGGTAATTTTGTTTATGAATTCCTAAGCAAAGGCTGAGTTCTTTGAGGAAGGAATCATTTTCTTAGTGTGAGGGGAATTTTTCAGAGTGAACAACCCTACATTGATGTGGAATTTAGTCCATGATATTTTAGCATGAGTTGATAAAAAGTAAATAATTCCTTTTACCGCGATTTAGTAATCAAACTCCCTAAGGACTAACCTACTGAGAATGTATCTAGGAAAGAGATGTGGGGCCTTGGAGACACCCAAAACACTATTGTAGGTGAAGAAATCTTGGATGTACCATTCCCCAATATTTTACAATGCTTCCATGGATTATTAGGATAATCTTGGGAATTGTTGGTTAAAGATAATTGAGAACATGGGAGCCATGGAAATATTACATATGTCATAGAAATAAGCCTATAGTTGGATGACCATAATTCACAATAACACACATGCACATGTGGTAATATGGGGTTCCAATCCTATCCCATTTGAGGAAAATGATTTGAGGAGAAAATAGAATCAAGAAGGAAAAAATACATGTAAAAACTAGAGGTTTGTATTCCCTATACCTTTTTTATTGCCCTTGTGGAGCTTAGTGGGTTGAACGACAAGATGCTTTCCCAATTGAATTCTTATCATGTTTTAGTTATATGGTGGGACAGGGGAATCCATTCCAACTTGAAATGGGTAGAACCTCCTTTGTCGTACATCTTGCAAATCACAGATACTAGTATATGGTATGGGTACTTCAGGTATTGTATAGAGTACATACAGATCACCTTCTTTGAGAAGGAATTTTATTCCATCCACCCTTCCTTTAAGATTTCAACCATATTGGAGTTCTCTACTATGAAATTATTTAATAAATTATTATTAAATAAAACCTCATGTTTCTTCAATTTTAACATTCTACCAAATGCATCTGGCTACAGAAGAGCTATAGAAGCCTCAACTTCACTGACCACTGACTCATTTATTAGATCAATATGTTCAAACATGCATAGGACAACATAATTATATGGTAATAATGTTGGTATAGTAGTGATGGAATAGAGACCACTCTTTTTAATATTCTTGAACACATCCATGTCATCACCGTCCTTGGGGAAGTCCTAATTAACAAACATTTGGTACAGTTTTCCCCACTCGAGGTCATCGTAGAACCCTATAATATTGTTTGTGTTTGATAGCTTTACTGCTTCTACATCTTTCACAGGGTTATTAATTTCTTCTACTTCACCCTTTAGCACTACTCCCCTTCATCCATTTGCTTTTAACATTTGAATATTATAATGTGCAACATACACTAAAATTAGGAAAATTCAATTTGGTAGAAATAAATCAATACATGAATTCTAAATGCAAGTCAATTCTACATTAAACTTTGATCTCGTAATCGATGAAATTTGAGCAAGGGATTGGCTAGAGAAATTTTTTGGCTTCTTTGACAATTTAACCATGAATAATGGTGATATTCAATAGAGAATAGATCCCATTTAAAATTAAAAAAAAAACCTATCCTTTGTAATTAATGTCAATATGGAGGGAATTAATGTTGTATATCTTCTTGTGTGAAATGGACAATGGGTAGGATTTACCTGAAATGAAAAATTTGAAACACTAGATCAAAACACTCATGTCGGAATAGATTCATTGTGATAATATTCACAATGGCTAGTTCAAAAGGTCGATATAGGATAATCCAATATAACATTGACCAAGGGATTTTAGAAAAATACCATCAATAATCATCAATAACAACTGTATCAGATAAATTCAATGACATAAACACTATCCAAAAAAATGGATTCTAAAGATCTAGCACCATAAGACAATCGTATCGATCACGTGTTATCAAGAGTAATATATCAAGGTTCATAGGAGACTCTAATGTAGATTGGGTCTAAATATTCCTACCTAGAACTTATATTGGGTGACAATACATGTTCCCTTGACGAGACATATCTAATGACATGTTCTTGATGAGATATATTTGATAAGGTGTTCCCGATATCAGACTATTAAGTTTTGGAAAAGTGAAATACCTAAATGGATTGAAACTTATCTAGTGAATCCAATGAGGATAATTTGAATTGGTGGGCCCGATAAATACGTTGAGTGATTACAATCATGAATTTGTATTATTTTTTTTAACCATGGGAAGAGCAACCTCCCAAGAGTATATCCAACAGCCTGCAGTCATGAATTTGTATTATTAGGGTTCCCATGAAAATTATACTAAGGTAATGTCTGATGAGCCAATTTCGATGATTCGATTCCAATATTGGGCCATTGACTACCACAAAAGCTTATTATTGGTGAGACAATTCGATAAACCCGACGAAGGCCATGATGTGATCACTAATCAGAAGATTGCTAGTAGGAGTTCAATAAAGGAGATAACCCTAGTATTTTTGGTGGATAAACGTGATACAACAAGTCTGATAAAGTACATCGGGTGATTTCTATTAGAGATGTTGCATTAGAAATTTAAAAAGTTATCAATTATGAATAACCCAATACCATGAGCTTGAAATGAGAAGTTTGATAAGGCTATCTAAAGGAGTAATTTTAGTATGTTAAAATTAGTCTGACTAGGTAGATCTTATGCAATTAGACTAACGCGTATTAAGGCATTCATAACAATTAAAACATCTAAAAATTGATTAGTTCTCAACATTGATGCATTCTTAGAAAGAAAATTCATAAATCCCAAAATAGATAGATAATAAACCAAATAAATCACAATCATCATTAGTTTGAACCGATCAATAAAATTATCCATTACCATGGTATCAATAAGCAGCATAAATTAAAAATATCAAATGTGATTATAGTTAATAGTCTAATGTACCCAACAACCTCATTCAACCATATAGACCACAATGTACTCAATTTTTGTGTCTCGATTTACTCATTCATATTCAATTTCGTTTTTCATATTTCATTTAATTAAACAATGGAATAAAAATACATGGTCTCCCAAATTAACTCATGCATATATTTTAATTTACAAGAAGTTCAAACATAAAATATACAAGCCATGACATGCCAATCACTTTCATGCATTTCAACATTCATATACACATTTGTAAATTAGTAATTTAAACAGATACCATAATGCAAATATATCCATGCAATCTATACACATGTAGATATTTATATTTTAATTAAAATGATCTCCAAGTGGCTATAGGTGAAGGGAATTCCTCCCAGTCGTAGGCACTATCAAGCCAAGTATTACTTTGACAAGCCACCCTTGTGTTGGGGATATCAATGCATAAGTGCTAAGCATTTACCCATAGCTTATACTCAACTCAATGGTGCAGAAACCTCCTCCACAATTGTCCCAATCCTCAATTCTCCTTCCCCATCATCTTGCACAACACCAAGAACAAACTCCCTTCTCTAAGATAACAGTCCCTCGGTCAACCTCCAATTCCCGTTTAGTGCTCAAGCACAAGCTAGAAAAGAAGTCTCTTAATTGGGACTCCATGGCACTAGCTGCAAGCCATGTTTCTTTCAATCACAAGTATCCCAAGGATAATGGAATGGACAATTCAATTCAACATTGGCATATCCATTTCTCCATCATACGTACCGAACTGTGGTTGTCCAAAGAGATAGCAGGGATGGTGGTTAAATGAAAATACAAATTGTAGCAATGGATGAGGAACTAAACCCCTCTCAAGCTAAAATTCTCCCTTTTATAAGCATGGCTTATGTTTTCATGTGGATTTTCCACTTGGAATCCCATTTTTCCTATCTTAATACCCTACTTAATCTAGTTAAATAATTATTTATTTAAATCATGGCTCTCAATCATAGTTTAAGAAGTTGGGTTAGATGTCTAAGGCTAAGGATATAAGTTAAAGCTTACTAAGGTAATTTCCCTTAACCCACTATCACTTCCCCACTTGTGGATTCATATCCCCATCTCCTTCATCCCTCTTCCTCTGCAGCCATTGGTTTTTTTATATTTATATCAAAATGTGCATATTTACATAGTCTTGGTCATATTGACCAGTTGTTTATGGCTTTGAGCCTTTTACAACAATATTTACAAATTTACATCTGGGGTCATAAAATGGGGTATTATAAATAGAATCTCCAGGAATATGAAATCGAAGAATAATCAAAGTCAATTATAAAAGCATCATTATTGAGTAGATAAATGCAAGAACACATTGTAAAAGGATAATCAAAGTCAATGTCAATTGACCATTACCATAGAAAACACTAGGATCTACATACCTCTTCTTACAATATACTAAGTCCAAGTTTAGTTGGGGGGAATTAGATTTTCTTCCTTCTCAAGGAAGACCGTCAAATGGGAGTTGTTGTGGGTACAACACCTAGTTGGAAAGCCACATGAAGGAACTTAGACTAGAGGGTGATCCTCTAGTAACTAAATGGGAGGTTTTCAAAACCATTGTAAATCCCAATTCTTCCTTATTGAGTATGTAGAGGACTAATGGATTCATTGGAATTACTTTAGGCAAAATCAAGGGTCACTACAAGGAAAAGGCCCTGTAGAAGAGTTTATAGTGGAATCCCATAAAAAAAGAGGTTGAAAATCTGTTTATAGTAGAGGTTTCTAGTAGAGGTGAGCAAGAGGAGGTTTTAGCGGATATTTCTTAATCAATGCGTTTATACAAAAAAGCACCAGTATGTTTCCTACTATATCGCACCAGTGCAGACATAAATTAAAGTGCACCGAAACAGAGAAAATATATAAATCAATGAAAATTTAATTTAAAAACTCGTATTATTTAAAAAATTGTTCATTGGTGTGTTTATAGTATAACAACCCAGTGCGTTTAATATATCTAAACACACCATGCTTTCAAATTATATTTTAATAGGAAATCTAGTATTGGTGTGCATCATAATCGTAAATGAACCAGTGCATGTTTAATAAATAAACACACCACATTCTACTACAAAGAATCTCATTGCAAAATTCGTTTAAATTGCATTTACAAACCCTGCTTAACGGTGCGTCGATATAATATATATGCATCGGTCTGTTTGTATTCACCAAATGCACTAGTTGTAAACATTAAAAAATTCACCAAAAAATCCGTTAGTTTTTTTTAAAACCCTATTATCTGGTGCATCAGTTTTTCCTCCCGCGTCGATGTGCTTTAATTGAAACGCACTGGAACAGGGTTTAATAAAAAAACAAACCACAAGGTAAAATTCATTTTACCACTACTCGATGTGTTTTCTCCCAAGAGAACCAGTGTGAAACCTTACCCACTTGGACTCCCTAGCATCGATTGGTCCACGTGGACATATTCTTCATCAGTATTGGCTGCGGCTATTAGTTTGAATTTTGAAAAGCGGTGGTCAAAATTCAAATTTCCATACATTGCCAGGATGCCTCCTCGAAGGGTCATTCAACAAGTAAGTTGTTTCTTACCTCATAATTTTTTTTTTAACAAATTAACTTTTTGATTAAAGCCTTAATTTTATTTATTTAAAAAAAATAAAAATTCTTCGCGGTGCATTTGAGCCGTTCAGATTGCACCGAGATTCGGTGCACCCTAAAAAAATTTCAGTCCGCACTGCAAATGGTGCAAGATGAATGGATGGAACACTATATTTCCCCTAAATATAAATAAAAATATATAATTTGTGAACTAAAAACATAAACTATTAAAAAATAACTAAATTATACGGTGCTTTGAGCCATCAATTGAGCGCCTACCTGCTATGCTGGTGACTGAGATGCATATGCGCATGTTGGGGGCGATGATGCCCAAGAAGGGGAAACCTAAGATCTCATCTAGGATCACCTTAGATGTGATGTATATGTTGGACACTGAGGACTTCCATGCACCTGAGATGGTGCCATATCCATATACCGACTTGGACTAGAGAGGGTGCCCGGATATCTTGTTCACACTAGATGAACCACCTGATAATAGAGGTAATATTAATGTTATTTTTAAATTACTATAGTTTCATTTTATTCTCTTTATATTTAATGCAAATAAAATATGTTATAAATATTAATTTTTTAATGAAATTGTCTAATTATTATTATGTACTATAGATTTTGCATATATTGGCAGATTTGATGCAGAGGTTGGTCGATCTCCTCTCGCTGATGATGATGATGATATGGAGGATCAGGATCAGGATGATCCACATGAGGTGGTCGGTAGACATCCTGGTCACCGTCCATGTAGGCCCTAGGATAGGTAAATTCAAGATGTGGCAGACAGGTTGGACAAATTGTTGGCATATGTAGGTGTTTATCATGTGCATCCACATGACATTCGTGAGGACCTTGAGATTTTAGAGATATGGAGGATTAAATTAGAGGAAATTTCAACTCAAAATGGGCCTCCTAAAATGAACTAATAAAATAATAGTTAAAATAATAAAATAATATTTATTAATTTTGGAGGAAGAAAAGAAAAAAACTACTTTTTTGTTTGTATTTTTGACATATCTCCCTGTGTTTTTACTCAAATTTCGATCGGGAGAGCTCGTTGGATGCAGAATTAAATTACGCATCCAATGAGTACCCACTTGGCATACTTTTGGCGGACCCCGCTACCCCAAAAACAAGAAATACCTGAAAAAATGGAATGATGACATCATCATTCCGTTTTTTCAGGTATTTTTTGTTTTTGGGGTAGCGGGTTCCGTCAAAAGTATGCCGAGTGGGTACTCATTGGATGCGGATCCAACGAGCTCTCGCGATCGAAATTTGAGTAAAAACATAGGGAGATATGTCAAAAAGACAAACAAAAAAAGTAGTTTTTTTTATGATACCTATCCCCAAATTTATATTGAAAAAGTGTTTAAGACCTATACAGTATTTCAAATTTAAAGCAATTTTATTGGCTAACACATGATGACATGGAATTTGAATAAAAGTTAAAAGGCCCATTTTGAGTTGAAATTTCCTCTAATTCTCCTCATGATATGAGGTTGTTGATGCAGCATGTTTTAAATGTACACTTTCAATTGGATTCCTCCTTTGCATGTCCTCCTCCACCTCCTCCTCCCCCCTCCACCTTCGACATCTCATCCACCTTCGATGTCTTATCCAAGTCCTCATTCTCCACCTTTTTCATTATCCAGTCCTATAATCCTACTCGACCTTCCTCCCGATCCTACATCATCATCTCCTCTACTCATGCTCAATCGACCCTTTGGTCGTACTCATTAGCTCGACCATCCACCAGTTCCTCCACCCGTTTCGGTTTTAGAGATTTTGAGAGAGGGTCGTACACTTCGTCTTGATGGACCTATCCTTCCTACTCTTAGAACTCTTTTTCCTTTTGTTATAGGTATTGATGCCTCTCGTTCTATTGGAAAAGGTGTTGATATTTCCTCTAGCTCTATTGGTGGAGGTGATTATGCATCTAGATCTGGTAGGAGAGATAGAGATGATGTCTTTTCTAGCAGAGGTGGAGGAGATATGTTGTAGCATTTATTGCACTGGAAATATATTATTATATTTGACATATTGTATCATGACTTTGATATATATATATATATCATGTCTATGTTGATGTTTATCTATTTATGTGGTGAAAATGATGATCATGGAATGTTAAGTATGTTTATGTGTATTATTAGTTGTGTTAGATGATGTTTAAATATGTCAGTTGTATATGTTACATGAGCGTGATATAATGTTTATGACGGTATGCTCATGTTTATTTTCGGTTTTATGTTAATGATGGTATGATGGTGTTTATTTTTATGTTTCTGTTGAGGCCTAGAAAATCGCAGGTAACAATAGTAGGGATTCTCCCTAATAAACATTCTCAATTAGCTCATTATTGTTTGGTATGGGGAATCCTTCCGGTTTACGGTTCGACTAGTGTAGGTCAAGTAACGATTAAAATGTTTTACTGGTTTCATCCCGGTCCACCGTTTAGGTGTATTTTTTAGTTTTTTTATCTTTATATATGATGTGCAAGTGCCTAACTAAATGTAGGCGATAGAGATAATGAGGAGAATCACAATGTGATGCGCAGGTTCTTACCTCTTGTCTTACTTCTCTCGCTTCTAAATCATAAATAAAGAAAAACTAACTAAGACTAACTAACCTATCCCTAGGGAGAAATACTATAATTAATGGTGAGCAATGTATTGTATAACATGCATTAAGAAAAACTACAGATAGATGTTAAGATTTCTGAATACATGAATATCAATAGACAGATGAACAAAGAGATAGCTCATTGTGTTACAACTAATTTTACCTCACATGGTGGATCACACCTTTATGGCCTTCCCTGTCCCTCTGCAAACTATTTAGACCCCATGGACCATTTTTGTACCTTTGATGTTTCCAAGATCATCCCTAAAAACATGCATTATTTTCCATACGCGACTTTTAAACCTATTCTCGTGTATGTACGCGGATATGACCCTCAAACCCGCGTACATCAGGATGTGTGCAAAAGTCCAAATAGTTTTGGAGTTTTCCCTGATGTGGATCTGAGTCACTTGTCTCTTGGCCTTCCATATGCCTTGAGATTGCTCAGATTTGACCTTCCATTACCCCATAGAAGCACTATATAAGGAACCCTTTGGATACATTGAAGGGAGGAATTGAAGAGCAAGAAAACTATAGTCCATTGTTGCCAAAGCTTATACTTGAGTCTGCATCCCTTTGTCCCTTGGAGCACTTTGTGTTCTTCCCAAGCTTGCTTTTGCTTGTGAGCTTGCTATCGAGAGATGGAGGATTGAAGTGGTGGAGGCCCAGGTGGAGGACTCAGTTTCTCTAATTCGCAGGCATGCCGACAGAGGTTGTGACTATTGTAATCTATGATTTATATTAATAGAAATATCTTTTCCTGTCCAATAATGTGTATTTAAATGAGTATTGAATCCATGGATGCTTTTAAATGCTTGTATGTTATTGATTATATATGCTAGAGTAGGTCTAACACAATTATAAAGCATGCTTTTCTTGTTTGTTGAGTGTTGAGAGAGAAAATTGCTAATACAAGCGAGAGTGGAAAAGCTCAACGGGGATCTACATCAACCATCTGGAATAAGGTATGTTTCAAGATCCTTTAGTGTTAGATGTTTGGTTTCTCTTGCATATAGGAAAGGATTGATTTCTGCGGTTACTCTGTCTGTTGTGGTACCCCAAGCCATAGGAAGTTTTCTCCGTAACAAAATTGGGGACCATATTGGGGATGTTCCTTGTTTGTCTTTGGGGTTTAGGGGCACAATGTGCTTGATATTATTGACTTGCTCTTTTTTTCTCCTTGTTTCTGTGTTGCATTTTATAGTATGTTCATCCATTGACACTCCCTTTTATTGGTTTGACCCTTGGCCTACTTTTTACCACTGTCTTCTCTGTATACGCAGGTTTTTGGCCAAAAGTCGCGTACATACACGGATTTTTTGGCCAAAAGTCATGTGTACATGCAGGTTTTTGGCCAAAATCCACATATACATGCAGCTTTTTGGCCAAAAGTCGCATATATACACAGCTGTTCTTTAAACAGTCACGTACATCCTCCCTTTTGGTGAGTTTGATGTTGTGGGAAGTTGTTGGGTGGGTTGTAAGTGTGGTTGGGTCTTCCTTGGTTCTGATGTTGTCTGTTGGATGCTTCTTTTGTGACCAGATACCGTTTTTTCATTGATTTTTATTTGAAAGTAGTTTTAGTCATTTATCCTTTTTGTTTTTCCATTAGTGCATTACTCTTTTTTGTCTCGTTGTCTTGTTGGGCTTGTGTTTAATACTTGCTGCAGAGACTGAGAGTTTTAAATGACTTTTATTGCATTTTTCATTCTTTTATATTGAAAAATACAAGGTAGTTGCATTTTTTTTGCATATGGATTTGAGGAGGTATTTGCATTGGATTGCTTGGATGAGAGTTTTATTTAGGCTTTCGTATAAGAAGGATTGCATCAGCATTCGGAAAGGAATATATATTTATGCATATCATGTAGTGGCATACCCTATTTTTCATTTGACAAAGATTTCACTTAGCATTGTTTGTTATGGTGTACATATTTACTTCACTACTGAGTCATAACTTCATTAGTTGCATGATCATTTCCCTTTGAGTAATTACAACCAATTAAAATCAATGCATAATAAAATGAATTACACTCTTTTCTTTTATAGGGTGCATCAACAATATTAGGTTTTAGAGTCTTGGAATAGTTCATTGTGAGTTAATTCTCCAAGACTTCTAAACAACAACAAGTAGGTGTCTGTCCAGGTGAGAGTGTGAAATCCTTTATATAATTAGTGTTTCTCAGGATCCTCCTCTTACAAGCGAGTTAAGCATGAGGCAGTGTGAGCGGTTATGATTGGGATGACCCCTGGTTGTAACTGAGTAGCACCGAAGATATTTCCAGGATTGTATTCATATCTGGGGGCTCTTTTGAGAGCTTCGAGCTTTTCTACCCTACCCATATGGTCGATCCTACTTGCGACTTTCTGCCTGAGCATTGGTTATATTGAGGTGACCTTAGTTGTCTTATCTAGGTATCATAGGGGGTACTTGCAGACTCTTATTCTGTGAGTGTCCTGGCCAAGTAGAGGTCGAATAACATAGTCTCTTTATGCATTGAAGCTAAGGGCCACTATAATTGGTTATGTACCTTTACTTGTAGTGTATGGGAGTTTTGAGGCTCTCTTAGGGGAGACATACCTGCTGCATTCGGGAGCTCACATATCCTCCCCTTTTTTTGTTTGTATTTTGGCTGTATATTTTCTAAGGAGTGTGATCTTTGTGCGCTAATTGGCCTTTGGGATCGCATTTACTTGAGTATATTTATGCTCTCTTGAGTTTGAGTCCTTTTATTTTTGGCATGCCTGGTATCCTATCACCCGTCCTTGGTCCTAGTATGGACCTTGGTGTCAGACTTGGGGGCATCACAGCCCCTTACCGTGCTCATATATTTGGGAGTGGTCACATTCTGCCCTCTACTCCATTTGTGGAGGATGTTGACTCCCTTCTCTCAGTCTTTACACTGGTGGTCACCCTCATGAGGGTGGTAGTGGATGCCTGAACGTTAAGTCTACACCTTACTTTAATTTTTATGTCCCATCGTTCACCGCATTATTTCCTTTGGGTGCAGTTGTCATGATCATTCCTCCCTATATCCTATAGTTTGGATTCTTTATTGATTATTTCGGGTTGTTTTGGACTAATATGGTTGTCATGTAGGGTCCAATTTTTGTACACTCTCTACGAGGTTTCGACCCATTCGTTCCTATCATAGGTATTATGTCTGAACTGGCATACAAGTTAGGATATCACATCTACTTGCACTTATGCATTGCCTTATGACCATTCCATCTTAACCTTAGGTCGAACCCATTCCATGGTATCACGGAACCTTCATGCTGCTATTAGAAGTGATATTATGTGAATGGTAGAGCTTTCCTATACATGGGTGTCCTAGTTAGCTCCCTTTTGCATTTGGTACCCATGTTGTGAGTCCTCTCTTAGGTCCGGGAGTCCCTTTTAGTCCCACCATGTCCTTGAGAAAGAGCCTCATACTCCTCTTGAACTTTATGCTGGCATTTCCCCAAAACTCCCTTATGTCAAGTTGTAATTGCATTATCATGAGTTTTGCTTGCCTTATTGAGCCTTATACTGGCTTCCTGACTTTTATTATCAGCCATATAGCTCAATCTTGTCTCATGTCTAGACACACAGAGCCATTTTATATATCTTTTGCAGCTTGATTCCCCATTTTCACCGGGAGGGGACTTTCCCCCGAGTTTCGTTATCCTACACATGTTTCCTTGCATTGAGCATAGGTATGTTCCACTGCTTGGAACTAGTTTGTTTGCCCCTTGACACTCGTCTCCTCCTAGTTTGTAACTATAAAGCACTTTTATTCTTTTTCAAGATTTTCAAAATATTTGAAAAAGTCCAAAAAAATCAAAAAACCAAAAAGACAGACAGGAAAAGATGTTATCTTTGGTAGCATTCGAGTCATGTCGCCTTCGAACAGACACTATATATCACATCTGTTGGTTGGGTTAATAGTTTGACTTTAGGAGCTATACTCGTTTCTCTGAGTTTATCTCCGTCGACTGGTTAAGCTTCCAGTCCCTATGGAGCCTTTGTTGATGCCTCCTGTATCACATAGATGTCTCAGTTTTGTATATCGAGTCTATGTTGCCTACATTCAGTCACCATCCACCTTTATGCTCTTGTTCGAAGGAAGTTGAAACCTGAGTTGGCCATTCCTTAGTTCTCTTGACTTTGCATGTCGGCCATTCCTGGTATTGATACTGGTTCGTGCACATTATGATCAAGTCCTTCCACATTATACAGCCTTGCTGAGTACCTCGTGTTGGATGATGAGGGATGCATTAATGTCCTCCTTCCAGCGGATTTTATCCCATCGATTTCAGATCATTTATTTTGGGATAGGAATCTAGAGTCATTTTTGAGTGCCTTGAGACTTGCAGTCATCAGTGGCAGGTTCTCTTGCCATCAACAGTTTTTGGAATACATCAATTTCCTGTGATCAATGGATCCTCTCAAGTGTTCGACCTCAACACATTTATTCACACTTGTTAGTTTTCACTCTAGTACCTTGATTCCCATTTTCATTATCGGTGGGCGATCTCGTGTCTGTTAACGGTATACATCAATGACCAGTAATCAGAAGATGGACTACTATGTTCGACCTCGACACCTCTATTCACATAGTAGGACATGTACTCGTAGCGGATTGTGTAGAAGACCTTCCAGGTTGGTGGCATTTCATATATGCTACCTCCTTGATCGTGCCAGTGTTCATGAGATTTCAGCTCTCGTGACTTGATTCCAGTGTATGTCAGATATTTCCAGCCATTATGGAGATCTTGATCCATTATATATCTTCAGCTTTCATGGAGATCATGATTCTTTGTATATCTTCATCATGGAGATTTTTATCTATCTATATTGTACGTGGCGATGACCACACATGTCATATTTTGTATCATGCCTATTCATGTGCATTGTACTCTTATGTATCTGGGATTGCTATATCTACTTGTAGTTATGTGCAGAGTTTGATTATTGTATTATACTATTGGATGGCTGGTTCTTCCACCTGGTTCTTCATCACTCCACTTCTGGGATGGACTTATAATGTATTTCGGCCATCGTATCGCCCCTCTGACCTCGCACATCAGGGGGCATCTGTTATAGATGATTTTACCACACATGGTGGATCACACCTTTATGGCCTTCCATGCCCCTCTACAGACTCTTTAGACCCCATGGACCATTTTTGTACCTTTGATGTTTCCAATATCATCCCTAAAAACATGCATTATTTTCCATACGCGACTTTTAAACCTATTCTCACGTATGTACGCGGATATGACCCTCAAACCCGTGTACATCGGGATGTGTGCAAAAGGATAAATAGTTTTGGAGTTTTCCTTGATGTGGATCTGATTCACTTGTCTCTTGGCCTTCCATATGCCTTGAGATCGCTCGGATTTGACCTTCCATTACTGTTGTACAAGAATAAACACCTTATAACAGAAGGTCTAGGGTTACCAACATACTCATAAAACTTGCAGGCAATCGACTCTAGAGTACAGAAAAGGAAATAGGAGGATAGAAAAGACTCACCCGATACACGACGATTGATCCTAGCTTTGTCCTCTTCTACTCTGCTTGTCCTCCAAAGCCTTCTGGGATGCTTCTCCTTCACCTGTCAAGAGAAAATCCTCCAAATGCAAGATGATACATGTATATAAAATAGGTTAGATAAATCATATACAGGGTGCTTAATCATAAGTATTCATCAAACCATGATACATGAAAGACATTCAAGACACATATGGAAGAAGGATTCTCTTTATTAACAATAATGAATGAGTTCAGATTACAACCCAATGCCTGAGACAAGGACTCCTCTACAACCAAAGGATTCTGAGTTCCACTGCTCCAAAGACTTCTGAATAGACTCCACCAGCATAACTTTGCTCTCCAGTATCTATGATTAATACCCTCCCCAAGGCCTTTATTTATACTTGGTGAAATAAGGCAGTTTCGAGGGTTGAGGAGGTTGAGACAGTTAAGGTGATTATGGTTAAGGGCTTAACAAATCTCAGATAAACGTGATTTATTATTTTTAATGTCGAAGGAAGGTGTACGCAGGTATTAATACTAGAAACTCGCATATGACACACGAGATGCTCTAAGGGTAACCCGCGTACAAATCTGTACGCGAGATGCAATAACCGATACTCGCGTACAACCCACGAGTTGCATATAGAAAGAGTCGCGTACATAACTTGACATATTTAAAGGTAAAAATAACCAGCTGGATGGATGATAAATGTAGTTCATAATATGCCCATCTATAGTGTTTTAGGCAACCCTCAATCCATAAATGTCCTTTTGTGTGCCAACATAAGGAATGTCGGCACTCGAACGAAGAGGTGCCATTTAGGTGGATAACAATTACCCCATTGAAGCACTATATAAGGAACCCTTTGGATACATTGAAGGGGGGAATTGAAGAGCAAGAAAACTATAGTCCATTGTTGTCGGAGCTTATACTTGAGTCTACATCCCTTTGTCCCTTGGAGCACTTTGTGTTCTTCCCAAGCTTTCTTTTGCTTGTGAGCTTGCTATCGAGAGATGGAGGATTGAAGTGGTGGAGGCCCAGGCGGAGGACTCAGTTTCTCTGATTCGCAGACGTACTGACAGAGGTTGTCACTATTGTAATCTATGATTTATATTAATAAAAATATCTTTTCGTGTCCAATAATGTGTATTTAAATGAGTATTGAATCCATGGATGCTTTTAAGTGCTTGTATGTTATTGATTATATATTCTATAGTAGGTCTAACACAATTATATAGCATGCTTGTCTTGTTTGCTGAGTGTTGAGAGAGAAAATTGCTAATACAAGCAAGAGTGTAAAAGCTCAACGGGGATCTACATCAACCATCTGAAATAAGGTATGTTTCGAGATCCTTTAGTGTTAGATGTTTGGTTTTTCTTGCATATAGGAAATGATTGATTTCTGTGGTTACTTTATCTGTTGTGGTACCCCAAGCCATAGGAAGTTTTCTCCATAACACATTGTTAATTACTCAACTACAATTGTGGGAATTTCATAGAAATAAGCATGAGCACATTCAAAACATGAAAGAATTCATAAGTTAGAACTATCTCACAATTCATGGAAACACGCTGAAATAGAAACAGTTCACATCCAACCAGCCCATGTCAAACATTTGAAACTCCACAGTGCTTTCTCTAGCCGAAAAATATAACTCTTTATTATAAGATGAATTAGTTCTCCTTACAATAATATTCCACAAAGATGGTCTGAAAAAAGGTCCTCTTCTACCTAAAACTTGCCTATATTTATACAAAAAGCAAAAAGTTTTGGGCTGCCCCTCATTGCCTTTTAGGCTTCCCCAACCTTTCCTTTACAAAAATTTGTCCTTTAGCTTGTGAACAAAAAGATAAATATAATATATTACATTATTTATCAACATTCCAAAACATTCAACTAGGAGGGCCCACCTTGTTCGTTCATGAACTTTCTCCATACATTTGCCTCAACTACTATATTCTTGAAACTAGAAGGTTCGAGAAATTTGATAGTAATTTCGTGCTTAGCAGCCTGGGTTTTTATACCTGCTATCCTGGTAGGAATCAAGCGCAACTGGTCTTCTAGCAAGTGAATACTCACAGCTGCATGTGCTACTTTAGTCTTTAGTATCTTTTCGTCCAACTCCTTGACTTGCTATATGGCTTGTTCATCTTCGCTGCATCTGTCCTGTAAATGTTTCAATAACATTTCATGTTTTGGTAGTGCTTCAAATATCTTCGCAGTGGAGGTCTGACATCAATTAGAGGTTAGGAACACTCTCCTACAAAATTCAGCATAGGAACTCTATGTTTTCTTCACTGTCTTCTTTAATTCTTCTGCTGCATTACTGGCAAACTGAATCGGCTCGTATTCTTGCTTTATTGTCTCCTGATCTTTGACAAATATATCTATGGGAGATTCTTTGTTTTCTTCTACCCAAGCCATCCTTCCTCGCAGAGTCTCCAAAATATCCTGGGTTCTATCCAAAAAATATGAGGTTGTACTTACAATTTATTCTAATCTGATGTCTATTTGTTGGACATTAAATATTTCTTTCGTTATCTGCAGTTGTATTTGATGAATCTTCTTTCTAAGCATAATAGCATGCTTCTTTAAAGGTTCAATATCAACCTTCTGCTCCATAGCTGACTTCAGTGAAGTTGCAAGTGAACTCTTTTGTTCCTCCAATGATGCTATTTGAGTCTCATATAGCTTAGCCTTCCCTTCTGCGGTGGTCTTCTGCTCTTCTAGCTCTATCACTTTACTTTCTAATATGCTATTTTATTTATTTAGTTCTTCAACTGATAATTGAAGATGATTTTTCTTATCCTCCAAACTATGATATTGCAGTTGTAGTTTTCCCAACTCTACTGAGGTAGCCTGAGAATTTCTTTCCATATTTTCTGCAAATACTACTAGAGCATATGTATCTGCCTGTAAGGTTTGACATTGTGCCTTTGAAACTTTGACCTCACTGATCATGTCTTCATACTTTCTCTTCAGATTCTGGCTTTCACCCCTTTCCTTCTTCAAAGTTTCTTTCAGCTAGGCCACCCTTTTTCGAGACTGCTCGAGGTCAGTCATGATCTTATCAACATTGTCTTCAGTGGCTAGGGTTAGAGCTACCCCATCCCTTGCTAGTAATCTTGGATCCTTATGTGTACCGTGAACTCATGTTTTTTTAGTTACCATCCTTCCTGGTTTACCCCCAGTTTCCACCTTCTTTTCAGTTCTTTTGACAATCCTCTTTTTCTCTTTGTTGTAAAATATAGTGTTAAAATTTGGTACCTCTTCTCCTTCTGTAGGAATGAAAGGGATGAAATCAATTCCAAAAGTTGACACTGAACCTTCTCCTACTGTACTGCTAGAAGGAAAAATAGGTTCTAATGGGTTACTATCAGACTGAGCCTATTCTTGGTCCATAGGGTCTTGTCCTTCTAATGTATCTGATGTCGATCCTTCAGCTGTCATCTCTATTTGTTTTTTTTCTTTATGGAAACCTTCTAATCTGAAACCTTCACTTTCTGCCTTATTTTTTTTGGATTTCATCTTCTTCTTTTCTTGTCTTTTCTTCTTCAACCTTCTTTGTTGCTTCTTCAACAGCTTGTTTCTTTTATTCCTCTTCTGTTCTCAACCAATTCTTTGCTTCCTGTACAATTCTATTATCCTCCTCCTCTCTCTTCTTAGCTTCTTCTTCTTCTTTCCTTTTCAATTTCTCCGCAGCTTTTCCTTTACCACCCACAGTTGTTATTTTTTGCTTAAATCTTTTTCTTAGGGCTGTCATGTTCTTAGCATTGTGGAAAGTCTCCTCATCTTTGTCCCAAAAATCTGTGTATTCAAAATGAACTCCAGCTTCTTTGCAATACTCAGCTACTTTTTCCTCAGATTCATTTCTATGGAAGTTCATTTCACTGAAGTGAAAGTATTCCAATTCGTTGAGAAATTCTACTCGAGTCTTCACCCTTGAAAATTTGTAACTTCCAAAGAAAAAAGGCACTGCAAGATATATTGCCTTTTTCTATTCAAAAAGGAAATTCCTGACTCCATCAATATATAACTATCTAACAGCTTCTTTATGGAGTACATAATCAGTAGCATATCTCAGGAGCGGAGAAGGGGCTCTCGAACCGCCATACATTCCTACATATAAGCCATCCTCTATTAAATAATAACTTCCATATTCTTGCATGACCTTGAAATATTCTGCTGACATGCAATTGCATTCTTCCAAGAAAATCAAAGTGTACAAAGGCATGATAAAATTCTCACAAATATCTTTATAATAGCTGTAATATTAATGAACCCAAAATAACTTGTAGGCAGCATATACTGGAGTTCGGTCCTTATCCCAAAGACACTTTAATGCAAGGAAAGGTTCAGTGCACAGAATGCAATCAATTAAAATAGAGCTCATGTAAAATTCAGACTTCTTTTGGGATATGGTTCCCAATGCTACGCTTATGCATGTCGACAAGCTGTTGGATACTATGCTTGCCCAGTTAAAAATAGTCCCTTGTGTAGCAAGGTAATAAATAACAGGTATCCAACCCAGGTTAAAACTTTTCCCATTAGCTCTTCCAAAGATTCTGTTCATCATTAAAGCGATGAACCTATATGGAGTATGGAGAGTTGATGTCCCATACTCTCCAAAAGTCCTTGTCCGAAAATTTCTACCCAGGATCATCATTTTATTCACTGTCTCTACCAAGTCCAGACCTAACTCCTTTAACCAACCTTCAGTTAGATAAGTCTGCGGTGATGGTATATGATATGCCATTAACACATAAGCAGGGTTTTATGTGGCATAACCTTGCTTCTCGGTATTTGATAGGATCATCCTTGTTACATCTGCCCTAGGCAGAATCCAACCTATCACTTCCGAACATGGAAAAAGCTCAGGCCTGGTAGCCACTTTCATCAGGGCTGACCTCTCAATATTTACATATATGTGCATGTCTTCAAA
Organism: Pseudotsuga menziesii; assembly: GCA_001517045.1. NCBI lineage: Eukaryota > Viridiplantae > Streptophyta > Pinopsida > Pinales > Pinaceae > Pseudotsuga > Pseudotsuga menziesii. The sequence goes on from LPNX011191507.1 coordinate 162,511, forward strand.
ACCAGCACCAGGGACACTTTGGCTTGAAGTCATTCTATACACTTCTCCCCACTTGTATTCTGGTTCAACCCCAATATTAGCTTTAGTGTCTTCATAAATTACTTCTACCATAGTTATCACTTCTACTTCAGTTTCTTCTTCAGCCACTTGGGATTTCTTCTTATGTTTCCTTGGCATATTGTTGTACTGGAAATAAACCTGTAACAGTCATGCAACGTGGTTTCAGTCTAACTATCTCTAGCAACTGGTATAGTGATAAACAAGAAAACATACAATTATTACCATTTCTTCAATATGCATACTGGAATTCAAATTCAATACCAAATCCTTTTGAATGAGAGGTTTTTAAACAACTTTCAAAATATTTATGGTTCCCAAACCTGCCCAAAAATCTGCTCGCTCAAACCCTAAACTCTTCCAACTTCATAAAAGCTATATGGGCACCTCGACTAAGTCAAAACTCACCCCATTGTTTGCTTCAAATACAAAACTCTAAAACCCTAATCAGCTACGCGACCCTCCTTCATCCCAAGGGAAACTACTGCTACGGTTTTCTAACCCTAGGCTAAAAATGTAACAACCAAGAACAGGGTGGTGCATACAGTGAAATGCCTGTCTGCACTGTGCCCTAAACCCTCGCAATGCTATCCCAAATGCACTCATAACGCATAGTAGAGGACAGATTGAAACTCCCTGACCAAAAAGAAACACTCATGGCCAATGGGATGAAACCCTAGTAAAAGGATAAAAATCACCACAGTGAAGTCACAAAATGCAAAAGAAACCTAACCCCACTGTGGTAAACTAACCCTATCCACTTGGCGGTTAAACATTAACAAACCAAGAAAACCAAAACCATGAATAGATCCTACCTGACAATGATGATACAGGAAACCTAGACGGGAGCACCTTCCATGGGCGCAGAGAAGGACGAAAGGAAGCTTGACAGCTGCGTAATCAACAGGTTGGACGACTTCTACGATGAGAATGACAAGTAATAACCCAAAACAACGTTATATATATCTCGACTCGGAAGAGAACTAGCGGCGAGAAAAATCTTTTAAACCGCGCATCGGACACATAGTCCTGAGGATGCCTGCAATATCGGATGAGAACAAAACTACGAACCCGGCATCGCGTAGAAAAACAAATATTGAAAATAGGAGGCACTAGTCTCTTCAGAATCGACAAATAAAACAAGGATCTTTCGGATCAGCTCAATACTAACCCCCTTCAATGTCGGGCGGGAAACAGACTAACAAATCTAGTTTGATCCAGATAACCAACCCGACCGTGAGATTTCCCATTTAAATGGTTATCGAAAAAGGATAGCTGAAGGGACATCCGATCCATAGGATCCACTCTCCACTAAGACTCCAGAACCTCAGAATACCAACTCCGAGAGGATAGACAAACTCACTCTGAGAGGATAGGATCCACTCTGTGCTTTAGATCTCAGAAGGCTCCTGATAAAGCTAGTGAAATGTTCCTCCGCAACATCGGAAGACTAGTCAACTAAGCATCCGCTATCAAAACACTAGTTGACTAAGCATTCGATACACACATGCAAAAGGACTAAGTTTTTTCGAAAAATTTCTAAGCCCGGAGCAAACCTTGGCAAAAATAAAACATTCCTAGGCCAGTTTGAAACTAAAAAAAAACAAGAGGGGACCCTAAAAATGAATTTTTTTTGGGGGGAAAGTTGCAGCTGCAAAAATTGGCGACTACCTAGTGGACACAGATCTATGAACAACTTATTCTTTGATAAAACAGAATATTTTGATGGTGCCATTTTACTATATTTCTTCAAGATATCTAGATTCCTAAATGTAATATTTATGCACTTTAACTATTGATGATAGTCCAAGTTTAAGAAGGGGAACCAAGATTTCAAAGTCTGGATAACTCTTCTGAGGCCGAGAATATGAGTTTTATTTTACCTTTTCCTTTGGGTGGCTTCCAACTTAGACACCACAGGATCATAACATATGGTAAATAGATATATCCATTTGTTCCTCATTTCCATGCCAATTTGCACTTTTTTATGCTTCTGGACTTTAGTCCTTTTGAGTCCTCCCGATTGCTTTCTTTCTGAATTTTAATTCAGGATCCTCTATCCATAGTTTCCTTTTGTGTGAGATATATTTAATTTTAACTCACCAACGAAGAAGAGCTTTGGCAATCATATTCATACTGATATGGTTCCAGCATGTGTTTTGATACATAATGCTTTTTAGGAGATTTTGACCTTCGTTAGCCTTTTGGATTTCAATTTATGGCATGGGATCATTTTAATATAATACATTGTTTACCTTGCTTCCTTTCCATGGGTCTTTTGCTGTTACCCGCTAGGATAGTTTTTAATGTGAGATAAATGGAGCCTAAAAAATAGTACTCTGGACTTTTCTATCCTTAGTTATTTCACAGGGATTAAGCAGGACTTCAATGTGTTCATAACCATTTAGAAAATCTGCTAATCTTGAAGAATTTTTATTTTATTTTAAACATTATACGAGCCAATAGTAGGAAGTATCATGATTAAATATTTCAACTTATCCAGAACTTTGATGAACTCCATACAACCAAAAGTCGTGCTGATTTATTGAAACATAAGCAAACAAAAAATTACAATCAATCAAACTCTAAGCAAGTAAAAAAAACAACTAAAGCTAATCTAAAGTAAGAAACAAATCAAATTGTTTATTTATGTACAAGAAAACAAAATAAAAAACCATTAAGAAAAATACGGCTTGAGAACTAAACCATTTACTGGTAAGTTCTCCTCCCACCCCTCTAAGTATTGCAACTTGTACGTCGAGGGGCCTAGATTTTCTACAATTTGAAAAGGGCCTACCCATAACTCCTAAAATTTAGCGTGCTTTACCTTTTCATCATGCGGGTGATCCCACTTAAGAACCAGATCCCCTACTTTGAACTCTGTTTTCCCAGCTTTGTGTTTGTCAAACCAACGCTTCACCATTTCCTGTTGATGCTTAAACATTTCTCGGGATTTGGAACTAGACTCCTCTGACTTCAACAGATTATAAATTCGGATTTGCAGAATTTCATTATCACTACCCCTAGACTCCTGGGATAGTATGGAAGATGGAAATAGAATATTAGGAGGAAGGACAACTTCTTTCCCATAAGGAGTTCTTGGGTGTGACTCTATCAGCCCAGAGTGCATTAGGTAGAGCTAGATGCCAGCTCCTTTGATTTTCTATCATTTTTTTCTTTAAAATTCTAATCAATTTTTTGTTTGTAGATTCTGCCAAACCATTTCCTTGTGGGTAATAATTTGCAGAATAGTGCAGCTTAATTCCCATTTCATTAGCGAATGCAGTTAATCTAATAGAAGAAAAATAAAAAGCATTGTCAAAAACCAGGGAAATTGGAACTGCACACCTGGTCATAATATGGTTCTGCAAGAAATCCATAACTGCATCTTCATTTAGTTTCTGTAGCGGTATGGCTTCTACCCATATGGTGAAATAATCAGTTGCTGTTAGAATATACTTGTGCTGCAATGAGGAATTTGGGTTTATTTCTCCGATAATGTTGATTCCCCATTGTTCAAATGGTTCTGAGATAATCACGGGTTTCAAGGGTCCCGCTACTTTAGCTTGTCTCCCACCGCTTCTTTGGAAAGTATCACACTTTCTAACATGAGCATGAGCATCTCTAAACAACGTTGGCCAATAATATCCAGCTCTGAGAATATTATGTGCTATCGTGTCTCCAAAAAAGTGACCTCCAATAGGTCCATCATGTAATTCTGCTATGACCTTCTTTGCATCTTCTTATTCCAAGCATTTGAGAAAGACTCCATCGTAGTTCTTTCTGAAAAGCACTCCATCAATAATATGATATAAAACTGATTTTAGACATAATGCCCTTCTTTTCTTGGGAATCCAATGCTCTGGCAAATACCCTTCTTGGAGATAATGGACTAGATCCCGATACCAGGAGTCTGGAGCTATAAATAGAGGACATACATCCACCATTTGTAGTTCAGCTTCATTATCCCAGCTACTATCTTCATTGTTTTGACCCTCAACCATTAGTTTACAAAGTCCTTGTCCCTTAACTATAGTCCCTGGCTTGAATTCAAGATCATATTCTTGTAAAGCAGTCATCGAGTTACCTCTTCTCTCTCCCAGTTCTTTCTGCACAAAAAGGTATCATACTGTTGGGTGTGGGACTATTAGTTTGGTGCGATTCTTAAGTATGTATGGCCTGAATTGATTTACTACCTTAAAAAATGCGTAAGCTTGTTTATCAACCGTGGGATATTTCAATTCAGCCCCTTGAAGATCAGTGCTCATAAATGATATGGGGTACTCATCTCCCCTATCTTCTTTCTATGTAAGCATAGCTACTAATGAATCATCGAAAGCAAAAGTGTACAGAATAAAATCCTTTTCAAAATTTGGACTTTTGAGTGATGGTGCATGAGCAACAGATGTTTTTATCTTGCTGAATGCATTCTTCTCCACATCAGTCCATTTGAACTGCACACTCTGCTTAACCATTTGCTGCAAAGGTTTGACGATTTGAGCAAAGTCTAGTACAAACATTCGCACAAAATTTATTGTCCCCATAAAATATTGCATACCTTTTTTGTTTTGGGGTAAAGGGATCTGCTCTATGGCTCTAATCCTCTCCAGGTATATGGAGATCCCTTTTTTAGAAATGACATGACCCAGCAGCTTTCCTTCTGTGACTGCAAACACACATTTCTTCGAATTTAATGAAATGCCATATTTCTGGCAATGCTACAAAATCTGTTTCAAATGAAATGCATGCTCTTCTCTCTTCTTTTAAAATATTGTAACATCATCTAGATAAACCACAACACTACGTCCAATTAGACCGTGGAAAGCTATATCCATAGCCCTCTGGAACGTTTCTCTATCATTGATAAGTCCAAAGGGCATCCTCCTATATGCAAAATTTCCCCACTTGGTTCTGAAAGTGGTCTTGATTATGTCCTCTTTTGCTACTAATACTTGATTGTAACCAGAAAATCCATCCAATAGAGAGAACAGTTCAGAACCTGAGACCATCTGTAGTATTTGTTCCATGGGTGGGACATGATAATTATGTTTATCTGATGCACGAGTAAGATTTCTGAAATCTACGCAAAGTCTGATCTCACTAGATTTTTTCGCATTGGTACCAAATTAGAGACCCATTATGAATGTCTAACTTTAAATATAATTTTAGCATCTAGCATATTTTTCACTTCGCTTTGAATTAATGGTTCAATCTTTGGATGCATTTTTATCAGAGGCTGCTGATACGGTTTGACTCCAACCTTGATTGGAATCACATGTTGTATAATTTTGGTGTCATACGTCTTTAGGTCTTCGTATGTCCAAGAAAATACATCCTTATATTGTCTGAATAAGCTGATGAATTTACTCCTTTTATCGGGTGAACAACACTTTCCCAAATTTACATATTTGGGTTCAGCTTTAGTCCCTAAATTTATCAGCTCGAATTGTAAAGATGAGCTACAAGTCTTGACATCCGTTGGATTTCTGAACTTATTGTCTAAATCAAACATCTGTTCCAAGGTTCTAACTCCTTTTGGAATGAAATTCCTGAACTTTAATTTCTCTTGATGTTCTTCGTCATCTATTATTGCTCCTTTGAAAGTATCATCATTCATTAAACACTCCAAGATTTGCTGATCATTGTCAAAAACCCTTGGATTTGTGATTTTATCTGGAATAGAAGGCCTGAAAAGTAATTCAATAGAGCATTTATTGTTTGAAGGTACTAATATTGCAGCTGAGGTAGCTAATAAATCAACTGCTGCATTCTTTAATCTAGGAATTGACACAATATTGAATGCATGAAAATTTATCTGTAAATCCCAAACTTCATTTTGGTAAGCTTTCAAATGTGGTGAAATACAATGTATTTTGTTCCAAGTTTGTTTAACAACGATTTCAAAATCTCCATATACTTTTAGATTTTTTACTTTCAATTCTATTGCTTTTTTAAGTCCCTGAACTAGTTCTTCCTATTCGACTGTGTTATTTGTGCATTCGAATTCTAACCTACATGAAAGAAAATGTTTTTTTTTTTTTTCTGGATCAATCAGGACACAACCAACCCCTGATCCTTCCAATGTTTTAGAACCATCAAAATACAGAATCCAAAAACTTTCTACTCCTACTAGATTTGAATTGCTAACTACATCTGAAACTAAATCTACCATGTTACAATCAAACCCATTAGCCCGTGAGAATTGAAGGAGATCGGGCTGGATATCAGGTATAATGTTGGCTTCTTCAACTTGGTAATTTCCCGGTTCTAGTTCAATGAAATAGTTTACCAACACAGAGTTTACTAGTTCATTTTTCCCTTTTAACTGAGTCACATTATATTTCATTTGAGGCTCTCTTAACACTTTTAACTAATTTTGACATCCCTTAAAAGGAAACCACAAATGTGACCAATCTGATGCAAAATATCCTTCTAACCTTGCTGACCAATCCCGACTCAAAACCAAACCATAATCATCCAGGATATTTGCTACGACAATGTCTATGTACTGACATACCCTCTCATCTACGGATAAACGGATCAAAACATATTCCATTTCTCCTATTACTTTTACTGTTGTTATGTCTAATTGAAGAACTTGGCCTATGGTAGGTTTAGGTTGACTATTTATTTGCTTGCAGGCTGAAAGTGGCATAACATTGATTGATGCTCCTGAGTCCACTAAAAAGTTATGCACATTATAGTTGAAAATCTAAAAGGTTAGAAGAAATGATAGAATTTTATACTTATATTTTCCTCCTAAACTCACCTCACTAATCTCTTCATCAGGTTGGTTGTCAATGGGAGGCTCCTTATCGGGTGTCTCAAGTGATTTTAAAATCTTCTCTTTTGTTGAGGTAAATTGCACATTTCAAGCAATGATATATTTGCTTTAGCCCTTTTAGTGTCTTCCACAACATCATATCTCATCTCATGTTCCTTGATATTCTTCTTCACATTTTTAGGTTTTATCTTCAGTAGGATTTACAGGTGTATTGACTTTCTTAGGATCTTGACTTGAAATGACAAATTCAGGTATTTTAATAGTTGAAGCATTGTTTTGTATCTTCTTCATATTTTCTATCTTTGGAAGTATTGAGTTATCTTCTTTTAATGGATTCTGACTTCTTGTTGTTACATTAGTCTCTGGTGTTTCTTCTTTGTCAGGGAGGTCTTCATCTTCCATATTAAACATAGAAACACAGTCCCATAAAACCAAGGTATCTTCCTCTTGTGTTTCTGTAGGTTCATGATATTTCCCTTTCACCTCCTCAGTTTCTATTAGCTTGGAATCCAATAATTGGATCATTACTGATGTCATAGAATTAATCCACTGTGGGAAATTCTTCTCAGAATGAGGTTGTTGATGGAAAGTGCAAAAATTATCCATTCCTACATCAGTCAAATTCATTGCTGAAGGCTATGTGGAGGAGGTTTAGGAAGTGACTGTTGTCTTTTTTTTTTTTTTAATAAGGCTTGTATTGTTTATGAGCCTCCTTTTCTTTTTCTAAATCAATCACCCGATTTGATAGCTTCTACATCATCTTTACCATCCCATCTAACTCCTGTGATTGTTCATCCTTATGTTTAGTTAATAATAATGGATTTTTGTCTCCATAAGTTCTTTCATCTGACTGTGTAGGATAGTGCTCTATACTCTCCAATTCTGCCTCTACCTTCTCGGCTTCTTCATAGGTTTCTACCAGTCTAACCGATCTCTTGGAAAACATGGCTAGATATGGACCGAGGGTTGAGGTATAGTACACAATCAGGGCATGCTTAGATGGTTTGTCAGCCGCACTGAAGTTGTTTAGGTAAGCAGCAAATCTTTGAGTGAAGTTATGTACTTTTTCTTTCTTTTCCTTCTTTAGAGAAATTAACCCTTTCATTAAAGCTACATGATTTTTCTGGATTCCGTATTTGCTTCGGAATAGTCTCTCAAATATATTCCACTTTGTGATCGAATTTGCGGGTAAGGCAAAGTACCATGAAGCTTATTTTCCTTTCAGGGTATGAGGAAACAATCTACAGACTACATCTTCATGTTCTGTTGCTCGTAGCCCCTCTAAAGCCAAATAAAAACTGCAAATGATCATCTACAAGAATTCCTTCACTTGGTTCAAATTTGGGTAACATTTTGTCAAAACATTGAGGTAAATCATGTAATGGAGGTGTCATATTTAAAGGAGATCTATATCTCCAAGGAGGTTGTGGAGGTGGCTGATTTTCATTTACATTGGCCATGATTCTTAGTGGTGTATGAGGTGGGGACTGAACAGGGATATGAAAAGGTCAACAGTCAGGGGAATCTGGTCCCAATTGATCCAAAGGTTGGTCAACTTCTTGTAAGGCTATTTCTACCAACTCTTCAAGATCTTCTACCAACACCAAGTCTTCCAATTAAGGACAGTCCTTCCTCTGATACTCTCTTCTAGGTAGGACAGAGATAATAGGTAATCCTCCAATATTCTTCGCATTTGCCCTGGTAATCCTCCTTAAATCATCAACCACTTCGTTATAAATGGGATAAAGATACCCCTTTCCCTTTTCTTCAAAAATGGGTTTCTGAGGTAAACTGGTTTCAGAACTGTCACTGGTGTAGTAATCTCGAGAAAGCAGAATTCCTTGGCCATCCATGCACTGGTGGACCTCCTTCTAGCACCAAATCTGTTGAGTCCTGGAAAATCATAGGTAACAACAGTAGGGATACTGCCCAATAAACGTTCCCAATTAGCTCATTATTGTTTGGTATGGGGAATCCATTCGGTTTACGGTCCGACTACCGTAGGTCAAGTAACAGTTAAAATGTTTTACCGGTTTCGAACCGGTCCACCGTTTAGGTGTATTTTTTAGTTTTTTATCTTTATGTATGATGTGCAAGATTTCTAACTAAATGTAGGTGATAGAGATAACGAGGAGGATCACAATGTGATGCGCATGTTCTTACCTCTCATCTTACCTCTCTCGCTTCTAAATCATAAATAAAGAAAAGCTAACTAAGACTAACTAACCTATCCCTTGGGAGCAATACTGTAATTAATGGTGAGCAATGTATTGTACAACATGCATTAAGAAAAACTACAGATAGTTGTTAACATTTCTGAATACATGAATATCAATAGACAGATGAACAAAGAGATAGGTCATTATTAATTAAAACATTCATTACTCAACTACGATTGCGGGAATTTCATATAAATAAACAGGAGCACATTCACAACATGAAAGAATTCATAAGTTAGAATAATCTCACAGTTCATGGAAACAAGCTGAAATAGAAATAGTTCACATCCAACCAGCCCATGTCAAACATTTGAAACTCCACAGTGCTTTCTCCAGCCGAAAAATATAACTCTTTATTATAAGATGAATTAGTTCTCCTTACAATAATATTCCACAAATATGGTTTGAAAAAAGGTCCTCTTCTACCTAAAACTTTCCTATATTTATACAAAAAGCAAAAAAAATTGGGCTTCCCCTCATTGCCTTTTAGGCTTTCCCAACCTTTCCTTTACAAAAATTTGTCCTTTAGCTTGTGAACAAAAATATAAATATAATATATTACATTATTTATCAACATTCCAAAACATTCAACTAGGAGGGCCCACCTTGTTCGTTCATGAACTTTCTCCATACATTTGCCTCGGTTGCTATATTCTCGAAACCAGAAGGTTCAAGAAATTTGATAGTAATTTTGTGCTAAGCATCCTGGGTTTTTATACCCACTATCCTGGCAGGAATCAAGCACAACTGGTCTTCTAGCAAGTGAATACTCACAGCTGCATGTGCTACTTCAGTCTTTAGTATCTTTTCGTCCAACTCCTTGACTTGCTGGATGGCTTGTTCATATTCGCTGCATATGTCCTATAAATGTTTCAAAAAAAATTCATGTTCTGGCAGTGCTTCCAATCTCTTCGCAGGGGAGGTCTGACATTGATTATAGTTTAGGAGCACCCTCCTACAAAATTCAGCACAGACACTCTATGTTTTCTTCATTGTCTTCTTTAATTCTTCTGCTGCGTTACTGGCAAACTCAATCAGCTAGTATTCTTGATTTATTCTCTCCTGATCTTTGAAAAATATATCTGTGGGAGATTCTTTTTTTGCTTCTACCCAAGCCATCCTTCCTTTCAGAGTCTCCAAAATATCTTGGGTTCTATCAAAAAAATATGAGGTTGTACTTACAATTTCATCTAATCTAATGTCTATTTGTTGGACTTTAAATCTTTCTTCCGCTATCTGTAGTTGTATTTGATGAATCTTATTTCTAATCATAAGAGAATGCTTCTTTAAAGGTTCAATATCAACCTTCTACTCCATAGCTGACTTCAGTGAAGTTGCAAGTGAACTCTTTTGTTCCTCCAAGGCTGCTATTTGAGTCTCACATAGCTTAGCCTTCCCTTCTGCGGTGGTCTTCTGCTCTTCTGGCTCTATCACTTTACCTTCTAATCTTCTCTTTTATTTATTTAGTTCTTCAACTGATAATTGAAGATGATTTTTCTTAGCCTCCAAACTCTAATATTTCAGCTGTAGTTTTCCCAACTCTACTAAGGTAGCTCGAGAATTTCTCTCCATATTTTCTGCATATACTACAAGAGCATCTTTATCTTCCTGCAAGGTTTGACATTCTGCCTTTAGAACTTTGACCTCACCGATCGTGTCTTCATACTTTCTCTTTAGATTCTGGCTTTCACCCCTTTCCTTCTTCAAAGTTTCTTTCAGTTGGGCCACCCTTTTATGAGACTGCTCGAGGTCAGTCATGATCCTATCCACATTGTCTTTAGTGGCTAGGGTTAGAGCTACCCCATCCCTCGCTAGTAATCATGGATCCTTATGTGTACCGTGAACTACTATTTTGTCAGTTACCATCCTTCCTGGTTTACCCCTAGTGTCCACCTTCTTTTCAGTTCTTTTGACAATCCTCTTTTTCTCTTTGTCGTTAAATATAGTGTTAAAATATGGTACCTCTTCTCCTTCCATAGGCATGAAAGGGATCAAATCAATTCTAGAAGTTGACACTAAACCTTATCCTACTGTACTACCAGAAGGAACACCGGGTTCTAATGGGTTACTATCAAACTTAGCCTATTCTTGGTCCGTAGGGTCTTGTCCTTCTAATGTCTTTATTCTCAATCCTTCAGCTATCATCTATGTTTGTTGTTTTTCTTTATGGACACCTTCTAATCTGAAACCTTCACTTTCTGCCTGCTTTTTTCAGATTTCATATTCTTCTTTTCTTGTCTTTTCTTCTTTAACCTTCTTTGCTGTCTTTTTAGCATCTCATTTCTTTTCTTCCTCTTCTGTTCTCAGCCAATTCTCTACTTCCTATACAAGTTTGTTAGCCTCCTCCTCTCTCTTCTTGGCTTCTTCTTCTTCTTTCCTTTTCAATTTCTCCACAGCTTTTCCTTTACCACCCATAGTTGTTATTTTTTGATTAAATCTTTTTCTTAGGCATGTCATGTTCTTAGCATTGTAGAAAGTCTCCTCATCTTTGTCCCAAAAATTTGTGTATTCAAAATGAACTCCATCTTATTTGTAATACTCAACTACTTTCTCGGAGTCATTTCTATGGAATTTCATTTCGCCAAAGTGAAAGTATTCCAATTCCTTGATAAATTCTACTCCAGTCTTCACCCTTGAAAATTTGCAACTTCCAACGAAAAAAGGCACTGCAAGATATACTGCCTTTTTTTGTTCAAATAGGAAATTCCCTACTCCATGAATATATAATTGTCTAACAGCTTCTTTATGGAGTACATAATCGATAGTATATCTCAGGAACAGAGAAGGGGCTCTCGAAGCGCCATTCATTCTTACATATAAGCCATCCTCTGTTACAGAATAACTTCCATATTCTTGCATGACCTTGAAATATTCTGCTGACATGCAATTGCATTCTTCCAAGAAAATCAGAGTGTATAAATGCATGATAAAATTCTCACAAATCTCTTTATAATAGCTGTAATATTTATGAGCCCAAAATAACTTGTAGGCAGCATATACTAGAGCTCAGTCCTTATCCCAATGACACTTTAATGTAGGGAAAGGTTGAGTTCATAGAATGCAATCAATAAAAATAGAGCTCATGTAAAATTCAAACTTCTTTTGGGATACTCCTCCTAATGCTGCACTTATGCATGCCGACAAGCTGTTGGATACTATGCTTTCCCAGTTAAAAATAGTCCCTTATGTAGCAACATAATAAATAACAGGTATCCAACCCAGCTTAAAACGTTTCCCATTATCTCTTCCAAATATTATGTTCAACATTAAAGCGATGAACCTATATGGAGTACGGAGAGTTCATGTCTCATACTTTCCAAAAGGCCTTGTCTAGAAATTTCTTCCCAGGATCATCATTTTCTTCACTATCTCTACCAAGTCTAGACCTAACTCCTTTAACCAACCTTCAGTTAGATAAGTCTGTGGTGATGGTAGATGATATGCCATTGACACATAAGTAGGGATATATGCGGCATAACCTTGCTGGGTATTCGCTAGGATCATCCTTGTTACATCTGCCCTGGGTATAATCCAACCTATCATTTACAAACATGGAAAAATATCAGGCCTAGTAGACACTTTCATCAGGGATGACCTCTCAATATTTGCATATATGTGCATGTATTTAAAACTAGTATCAGGGACACTTTGGCTTGAAATCATTCTATACACTTCTCCCCACTTGTATTCTGGTTCAACCCCAGTATTAGCTTTAGTGTCTTCATAAATGACTTCTACTTTGGTTATCACTTCTACTTCAGGTTCTTATTCAGCCACTTGGGATTTCTTCTTCTGTTTCCTTAGCATATTGTTGTACTGGAAATCAACCTGTAACAGTCATGCAACATGGTTTCAGTCTAACTATCTCTAGCAACTGGTATAGTGATAAACAAGAAAACATACAATTATTACCATTTCTTCAATATGCATACTGGAATTCAAAGTCAATACCACAGCCTTCTGAATGAGAGGTTTTTAAACAACTTTCAAAATATTTATGCTTCCCAAACCTGCCCAAAAATCTGCTCGCTCAAACCCTAAACTTTTCCAACTTCATAAAACCTATATGGGCACCTCTATTCAGGCAAAACTCACCCTGCCGTTTGCTTCAAATACAAAACTCTAAAACCCTAATTAGCTGCGCAACCCTCCTGCATCCCAAGGGAAACTACTGCTATGGTTTTCTAACCTGAGGCTAAAAATGTAACAACCAAGAACAGGGTGGTGAAGATGGAAAAACGCCTGTCTCCATCATGCCCTAAACCCCCGCAATTCTATCCTAGATGCACTCATAACACACAGTAGCAGACAGACTGAAACTCCTTGTCCAAAAAGAAATGCTCACAGCCAATGGGATGAAACCCTAGTAAAAGGATAAAAATCACCGCAGGGAAGCCACAAAATGCAAAAGAAACCTAACCCCATCGTGGAAACCTAACCCTATCCACTTGGTGATTAAACATTAACAAAACAAGAAAACCAAAACCATGAATAGATCCTACCTGGAAACGACGATACATGAAACTTGGATGGGAGCACCTTCTGTGGGCGCAGAGAAGGACGAATGGAAGCTTGACAGCAGCATAATCAATAGGTCGAACGGCTTCTTCGATGAAAATGACAAGTAATAACCCAAAACGGTGTTATATGGACCTCGACCAGGCGGAGAACTAGCAGCGGGAAAAATCTTTTTAACCACGCATCAGACACATAGTCCTGAGGATGTCCACAATATCAGATGAGAATGGAACTACGAACCCAGCATTGCGTAGAAAAACAAATATCGGAAATCGGAGGCACTAGTTTCTTCAGAATCGGCGGATAAAACAAGGAGCTTTCAGATCAGCTCAAGACTAACTCCTCACAACGTCGGGCGGGAAACAGACTAATAAATCTGGTTTGATCCGAAAAACCAACCCAACTGCAAGATTTCCCACTTAAACGATTATCGAAAAAGGATAGCTGAAGGGACATCTGATCCATCGGAGCCACCCTATACTAAGACGTCGGAACCTCACCAAACCAACTCCGAGAGGATAGACAAACTCACTCCTGATGCTGTGCTTTAGATCTCGGAAGGCTCCCGATAAAACCAATCATAAAGCTAGTGAAATGTTCCTCCCCAACATCGGAAGACTAGTCAACTAAGCATCCGCTATTGGAACGCTAGTTGACTGAGCATCCGATACAAACATGCAAAAAGACTAAGTTTTTTCAGAAATTTCTGAGCCCAGAGCAAACCTTGGCAAATATAAAACATTCCTAGGCCGGTTTGAAACTAAAACAAAACAAGGGGGAGACACTAAAAATGAAAAAAAAATTGGGGGAAAGTTGTCGCTACAACAATTTCTTATATTCTTACAATGATAATAATGTATGTTTATGTTTATGTCATGAGAATGATGATGATGCATTTACGTTTTTGTTAAAACTTATGGTTATGTTTATTTTAGTATGATGATGTTTATGTTTAATTTTATGATGACATGATCATGATGTTTATGTTTGTTATGTGTTGAAAATGATGATGATCATATGCTTATGTACGAAAATAAACTTGTACTATTCAAAATCATGTGGGTCCTTAAATCACCAAGTTTTTATTTAGTCAACAAAAACATCGCAAATTGTATCGTAAATTATGGATGAATTTTTGGCAACTCTATGATTTATGATTGTTGTATAATTTGTCATAGTATCATGTTTATAATTTTTTAATAGTTTGTCATAGTATTATGTTTATGTAATTTTTTATTTTTATATTGTGTTCATATTGTTCTTATCTAATTTCTATGGATATTATAATTTATTGTAATTTTTAATAATATAGTAATATTTGTCATAATATTATACATATATAATAATATATTTATTTGTTGCGACTATGTGTTGAGCATTACGAAAAAAATATAATATGATTTTAATAAGAAAATTAACACTTCATCGTATAATGTTGTGTATAACTTAATTTTATATTTAAACGATAAAAATAAATGAATCTTGTTTAATTTATAAGTCTAATTGACAAACATCATAACAAAAAATCAAGTATTACCATGTAATATTATTATAATATATGAATATGACCATGACAAAAAATGTAAATATGAACATCAATATAACCCATCATTTTATCATTGAACATTAATTTTTTTTGACACTAACTCACCTTACAATGATAAATATCAAAGCTATAGTCGAAAGAAAGACAAATACTTAATTAAAAGAACATTTTTTCACAATTGTAAACCCAAAAGTTGCATTCTTCAAACTTATTAATTATTGTCAATCATGATGATCTTCATTATATAATATAACTTTAGGCCATATTCAAGGAACACATTTTATACCCTCTAAAAATGAGGTTTAAAGCTAGCTAGTGTTCAAAATATTGCAATTAATTATTGATGCAACAATGTTATTATTTTTAAAGGATTGTTGTATTACTTTGCTAATATTATTTTTTGAAAATTTTATTTAATAACATTAGAATATTTTGGAATTAAATAATAATTTCAAAACTATGCAAGATTTAAGATATCAAATATTCATGTAATTTGAGTTTGTCAATGGATATATCTAATTTCTAAAATAGTATAGATTCATATTAGTTATATAAATCATTAGATTAACATAAGATTATTTTATTATAAATTTACATTAATTAATAAAATCTAAATCAATTATTATATATACAAATCAAAACTACATACATATTTACAAACCATAAAATAAGGTGAATACACATTAAGCATACATCTAATTTGTTAACTTATTCATATAAATCCTTATTGTCTCCACCAATTCTAAGATGGAGTTTAACCTCTTAGAAATGAAGAGATGCAGAAGTTCAATCCAACTTAATTAATATAACATATTTACTTAAAGCCATTTTTTTCTCCTAAATAAGATTCCATACCTACACCATCATCCTTAAAAGACATTTTTTCCTCTCTTTTTCCATTCAAAACAATTTTCAAACATTATAACAAAAGTGCCATAACCTAATGCAATTTATTTTTAGCATTATAATTTATAACAAAAACACCATGAAATACAAACAATCAATATTGATGGAGAAATTAGGGACCACCAAAAATTTTCTTGTAAATTCCATTGTTATCAAGGCCATAAATTAAATCATTGTAAAGCACCTTAACTTTTCTTGTAAGTTACATTGTTATCAAGGCCATAAATTAAGTCATTGTTATTAAGGCTATAAATTAATTGAACTTAATATAATCATATAGTAAAAAAAACATTACATTAATATAACATAAATGCCATAAATTAATGCAATTATAATTCTTAGCATTATTCATAACAAACAAATCATAAAATACAAGCATTATTTCAATATTAATATAGAGATTAAAGAACACCTTCAAGTCCAGAAGAATATGTTAGCCTTTACTTTCACAAAAATAAATTAAAATTGAATCATGTAAGTTGTTTGGTTTATTTATATGTATGCACAAGACATAATATGAGTAATTTGGACAATGACATATAGTCATTCCATACAATCATAAATTGCTTCAAAGGCATAAACCATATTTCGAATCATATTGAATGCTGACCAACTGAAATTGCATCCAGTAATCAACTTTTTATTTTCACCATCATAACATGAAAAACAAACAATATAATTGGACAATCAAAGATAACAGTAACAAAATGATATATCAATCTGTAAATAATGAAATAAAACATGTACATGTCACTCTACATTGCCATCACCCTCATTATCTTCTTCGGTTGTCATGCTAACATTTTTGTTCTAAAAAACATGTTTAGATATAGGGTCATGTCTTAATATGAACCACCAATATCTATCCAACACATCTGGAAAAAAGAACACTTGGTTGCAGTGTTTTGGGAAAACATTAGGCTCCTTACTTTCATTCCACACCTTTCTAGTGTTGATACATATCAACCCACTATCACAATATTCCTTTACGTTATTCTTGTTGAATGTGTCTTACCACCTACACTTAACATAACACATTGGAAAGATGACAAGTCCACTTGAATGATCTCTTGTATCTTTTTGGCATAACCCAACATCCCTCCTATCAGGTTTTGATCATGGTGGCTAGCATGACTATATTGGTTGAACTCCACTTCCACCTCAAAATATTGTGTAACACACCCATCATCAGCATCCTCGGTGCGAAAATCATGTCCATAAACCCACAAATATGGGAATGAATGCACCTACACAAAAAGGTAACAAATGATGGTGTCATAGGTCTAATAACCCAAACATTAATATATTAAATATAGATGTTACAATTCAAAGTTGCATTATAATTTTAGAAATGTACATAAATATTTTATTACCGAGTTGTTGCATTTGATCCCAATGTTTAGGGAATCCTACTCTTCAGGCAATTAACAAATGGATGCACCATATTTCTCTTTGGCCTGGTCTGCAACTCAACTGTTGGGACAGATCATTGACATATTTTCTTTTAGATGATCTAGAAAAGGCATGCTTCTACCATGAAAATGCATGAATTCTTTTGTGTCAATGTCCCATTTCCTCCTCTTCTCTTCATACTATGTGACCCACAACTGTGTTGCCTATGCATTGTAAATAATGAATTTATTGATTGCATCAATTTCTGAATTTGTTGTTGTATTCATGGAAACAAAACCACATTCAGTACATATGGGATGGAATATATATTTTGAAGTTTGTTGTGAATAGTTATTATGTGGAAAAGTGAAGATCGAAATATAAGTGACTTACTCCTTAGAAAGCGCATGTTTTCTTTCGTTTCCAGTAACTCCCCTTCCCATTTGTCCTCATCGCGTCCATCATCCCAAATCACTATGCATGGTGTGTCGTTGATTTTCTTGATGTACTCACTGGAATAATAGAAAAACTCATATACTATGCTCCCCTATAATATATATCCCTAGGGTTTTTCCCTCTATTAAACAAATCCCTTTAATTTTTTCATGTACCTCTCCAAGAAGAACATCCAGCAACATGACACCACCTCAACCAATTTAACTTCATCAACTAGGTGAATTAGAGGATGAATATACAATTCCATGAAATTTGATGACATTTCCTTCTCAAACATACCAACGATCTCTGATATCTCTTGACGCCGGTGGGGAATGCTAGCAATGTAAATCTCCTTTGACTTGATCCATCGTACAAATGCATATAGTCTACATATGGCATGCTACAGATCATTGGGAAAGTCATGATTCACACACCCATGCACACGCAACAGATAATGAAACTACAAAGTAAACACAAACAAATAATTTCATTTTAACTTGTGAGGTAAAATATATAAAAGAATAATAAAAACATTTTTTGGACATTATACGTATCCTTAGAAGATTGAGATGGTCACGTTATTTCAAACCCATCAACTTTTCATTTGTAGTGAAGCAAAGTCTTAGAGAAGACCCATAACAAGAAGGCGCCTTCACACCCAATATAACTTCCTTTCCCAAATTAATATCTTCTTTATTCAAAACCCATGGGACATCACCTTTTTTAAATGAAAAAGATTGGCCATCGTCTCCTCTGTTTTCTTGTCTTGGTCAATGCTTTTTTTTAATATTTGAAGAAATAAGATCTTTCCTAACTTTCAACTTGTCACATTTTTTGGATGATATGTGATGCCACAAAGAACATGAAACATTTTTAAATATATGTATGGGATCAAGTAAGTGAGAAATCTTAAGATGCTTCCAATATGGGAGCTCATAAAATATTCATATTGACTTCTTTTTGTGTATATAACTATGTGAACCATTTCCAATATGTTTAAAATTTTCATGTGATTACATTTATTGGTTGTGTAATGTTATTAATAATTTGAATATTTTTTTATTGTAGGGAAAAACATATGCCCTGACCTACAAGAAGAGAATGGCATGGATTCATTCAGATGGTTGATCCTGAAAGAGAGCAGATCAGGAGGTTCCTATGTTTCTTCGGAATAAGACAGAATAGAAGCCCTAATTCTATTCAAAGAAATGTAAAGACTCATGAAGGTAATGTATTTATCTTAATTATATTCATATATGTGTTAGATATTGAAGAGTATGAGTCTCCATGATGGAGGACTAAATTTTATGATTCCCACATCCTAGATGTTGAGAGGGAGAAGCTAGATTTGCTAGCTCCTGGAAAACCAATGGAACTGGTTAATTAAACTCCTTCTATGTAGAAAATTGCATGGTTCTCATATTCAAAAGGAATATATATGTTAGAATATTGAATGATTCTTAAGTTTAGAGGTGTAACTGTCATTAGATAATAAAAAAATTCTATTGAGAAAATGTTCAGTAGATTTCCTGAAAGGATTCAAGAACAATGGATTATAAATCCATGATCACATAAATAAAGATAAATCTGATTCTTATTTAGATTTGTAGGATCCCATAGAGGTTAGATATATCTATACAGGTCCCAGGACTAGTTATATACTTTACAGTCAATACATAGATATGTACAGCAAAGCATGTGTTGTGTGACCTACTTGGTACATGTGTATGTGGATTCATACATGTATCGGTCAATGAAGGTAAGTTTCACGAATATATGAATTCTGAATAATACAGTGATCAATAAATATCACATCAATGATGTTTCTCAAATACAGCATATTGTAAAACAATAATACTTTACAAATTTCCTAGTTATTTATATCCAAGACATGGTGCAAAAAGGAGTTGTGTAACTCTTGTAAATATCCATGGATGAGCATAATTGTTAGCATATTTACTAGACCTCTATTTGGAATGAGCATGGTATAATATTAAATATTCTTTTAGTTGAAAAGGGAGTATTATTGTATCTTCACAGGCAACAGTAGTTAAAAGTCCCCAAAATAGTTAGTCATGATGCATGACTCGGGAATCCAAGGGTTGTGATATCTTGTGGAGAAAATTCACTTGAAGAGAGACATAGTCAAAGTCTTGAAGACTATTGGATACTCAAGAAGAGTAATACTCTATATTGTTGTCATGTCCCCACCCTTCTACTAGAGAGAGGACGCGACTAATGCTGCTAGCAATCCGGGCAAACTAGCCCCATGAACATTATATAAAATGCAAGAAACTTAAAGACTTCCACAGCTGTATAAAATATTCAATCTACAGTAGAAGCATACACATTCAAGCCTTCACATACATGAATGATTCATACTGTTATCAACCCAAATGGTACTTCTCCGTCCGAGTATCGATACTGCATTTGTTGGCACACAAAAGGACACTTATGGATTGAAGGTTGCCTAAAACACTATATATGGGCATGACATGAGATACATTCACTCTCTACCTAGCTTGCCATTTTTACCTTTTTACATGTTGATTGTTGTACGCAACTCTTTCCATAGCAACTCACGTACATACGCGACTATCTCCACAACATACCGCGTACTGTACGCGAGTATTATTTTTACAACCCGCGTACAGATCTGTACGCATGTTCCCTTATAGCAACCCGCATGTCATATGCGGGTTGCCAGTATCAATACCCGCGTACGCTTCTATTCGACAATTAAAATAATAAAACACAATTAATGGAGATTTGTTAAGCCTTAAACATTAACTATCTTAACTGTCTCAACCTCCTCAACCTTCGAAACTGCTCTATTTTCCTAAGTATAAATAGAGGCCTTGGGGAGGGCATTAATCAATCATACTTGGAGAGCAAAGTTATGCTGATGGTATATCTTCAGAAGTATTTGGAGCAGCAGAACTCAGAATCCTTTGGTTGCAGAGGAGTCCTTGTTTCAAACGTTGGGTTGTACACTTATCTCATTCACTATTGTTAATAAAGAGAATCCTTCTTCCAACTTTGTGTTGAGTCTCTTTCATGTATCATGGTTTGATGAATATTTATTATTAAGCACTCTATATATTGTTTATCTAACTTGTCTTATATACATGTATAAGATTGTACTTGGAGGATTTTCTCTTTGCAGGTGAAGGAGGTGCATCCCTGAAAGCTTTGGAGAGGAGTAGAGCGGGAGAAGATAAAGCTTGGATCAACCATCGTTAATTGGGTGAGTCCATCATATCTTCCTATTTCCTTTATGTACTTTAAAGCTAATTGTCTGCAAGTTTTAAGAGTACGTTGGTAACCCCAGACCCTCGGTTATAAGGGTGTTTATTCCTTAACAACAGAACTGGTGACTCTACTGGGGATCCGAGACTGTTGTGGGTTATTTCTTTTTACCGTTGCCCAGTCTTTGCCTTGAGTTTGTGTGTGGTATCCTGTCTTGGTTCATTCTTAGGATAGTGTTTGAAGACCTTGAAAAAATTTCTTTTTATTATAAAATTTTGTACCTATAAGCGGGTTGCTCTTGCATACAGTTGCGTACAAAGGCCTGCATACACAGGTTGCTCTCTAGGACAGTCGCGTACAATACACGGGTTGCCCTTATACACAGTCGCATACAAGCCTTAGCATTTGAATTTTTGGGTTAGGGTTTGCTTGTCCCTGTCCCTTTATAAAATTTGTTTGCTGGATGGTCTTCCTTATAAGCATTATACTATCAGTTTGATGACCTTATTGGCCACATCTTGTGCTTTCTTGTAAAGCCCTTGAGTTTATTTTGCTTGGATTGTCTTCTGTTTGCAATTTGAAGTGGATTTTCCTGTTTTGGGTTATAGGTTTAAGTGTTGGTTGTCCGAATCAATGATTAGGGTTCTGGACACTCTTTTTTCCATTCTATCTTTGGATAGTGATTGGTTTGCCACTTACCTTTGTGTGATCTCAGTGATATCTTGTCATTGTGCCCGCCCAAGCTAGGGTTCCAAGTATTTCCTTGTTGGTTGATATTTGGTCTTATTAATCTGTTTTACTTTGCTTTGCTTGCTTTATACAGTTGTTTGAATTCAAGCATACTCAAGTTTTGTGCATTTAGGTGCATAGTAGTATTTGAGCATTTTAAAAAGTGAAAAGAAAACATTTTGAAGATTTTGCATGTGATTTTGCATAGAGTAGTTTTACTTTCAGTTTTTAAAATATAATCTCAAAAAACTACAAAAATATAGTCTTAGTTTTCTCTTTATCATTGCATTTTCATCAATTTATATTTACAAAAAGAAAAAAAAAAGTTTGTTTTAGTAGTGATAATTTGCTTTGAGAACATACACCTTTGCTTTCTACATTTCTTATCGAGTCAAAAACATCATAGTCCTTCACTCCACTTCCTTCTGAGTAAAGAAATAGCCCTTAAAATGAACGCAATAATTAAAATTTACTAGTAATTTTTATTTTTTAGGGTCATTCACCTACTAGCTTAGGCTAGACTTGTGGGCTAGGAAGTGTAAACTTCCCATAAGTTTTAAAATTCAGACATAGTGGACCATTCAATAGGTAAATCCTTATCTTTATCGATTGTATCTGGGAAGCTCCTCTCAAACGGGAGTCAAGCACGAGGCCGCGTGGAGGCACTGGACTGATAACCCTCTGATTCCTTGTCGAAACCTAAATAAGGACTTTTACGCATCTGGGGATTCTGTCCTAGACAGAGTTTCGGGCTCAGCTACCCTACCCATGCGTACAAGTCAATATTGCAACTATCCCCCCAGACTGTTGGTATAGCTAAGGTATCCTTTAGTCTCTTGACATTTAGGGTTCATACCTAGGTGAACCGGAAGGCTATTTTTGGTTCACCTTGGACAGGATTGGAAGGTAACCCTTGTTGAAAGTGTAGGAGGGCGGTGGGTGATTCCTCCACTTGTGCCTAAGAACCTCTTCAAGGACGCCAAGTAACTGTTTTTCAGCTTTCTTCGGGAAAGCATATCTTTTACCCTTGCTGACTGTTGAGACTCTAGGAATTTTCGTAGTGATTGCTCTGTGGTTTGTCTGTGTTTAGCCGACCTTAGGGTTTGAATTGTCAAATTTACAATCATGGAGGACCAACCTATTAGAAGGTCACGAAGGTTGCAAAACCTTCCTCCTCTCATCACATTGGAACCTCCACCTCCACCTCAAAGGAGAAGGACGGTTCATTTGAACTGATAGGAGTAAGTGAAGTTCCAGGTGAACTAGCACTTAGAGCTAACCATTTTGATTTTAATACAGTTGAGATAGAAGACTTGCAGGATGATGAGTTTGAAAGGAATTTTAACACACCCTTGACTGACTTAAACGATACTGTGATCGTCCAGGTTAGGCCATTTGATTCACCTGTTTTAGGTGTCCATGTGGCCAGGATAATGTCTACTACGGGAGAAAGTTCTTTTGCTTTCACCTCAGCCTTTCCGGCTGAAGGGGTACTACCTCCCCCGGTAAGTACCCCTAGATCTAGAAGGCCTACTATGCCATTGACTCCAGCGAGCCGGGCGGTCCAACCATTGGTTCCCATAATCCTAGAAGGTGCTTCTGGTGACATGGTTACTGGGATCCCCAGTATACCTATTGTTCCTTCTTCCTTTGCACATAGTGCCCAGAGTGATCCGGTAGGATCCTCAGCTTTCATCCAAGGATTTCCTTGGAATGGGGGGCATATTCCCCCATCCACTCCATACGTAGGCCCATCACCTTCTTATGTAGGAGTGCAGTTTGGAAACACTACCTCTTACGAGCAAGGTTTCCAAACTCTGGTCTCGGCCCCGTTCACGAGCTCTCCCTTTTCGTTGTTTAGCAGAGGGATACCTGCTCCCTTTTTTCAAACCCCAGTTTCGACTAGGACGGCCCAAACCTCGTATACTGCACCTCCTACTCACAATCCTATGGCTTACGGATGGAATCCATTTCAAAGTAATCCATATACTTCAAAACTGGTGATAGGGGGAAACCCCACCTTTACATATGGGTATTCGGGGGCAAGTCCCTCTAATCCCCAGACTGGCAGTTTTAGTGCCCCGGTGCGACCCAAGCTTCCTTTTTTGACAACATTAAACTTGCTAGATTTGTCAAAATTGATGAATGACCCGGTGAGGCATGACTCCTCGTGGCCACCTGTTCCCACCAAATTGCCATCGAACATGCCTAAATTCGAGGGTAAAGTTGGTGAAGATCCTAGGGCTCATGCCACCACTTTTCATTTATGGTGTTCTTCTAATTTGTTGAATGAAGATTCAGTTAGGTTGAGGTTGTTCCAAAGATCCTTAATGAATATTGCAACAAAATGGTACATTGAATTGCCTTCTGTTGCGTTCAGTAGTTTTTGGGACTTGGCTAGTGCATTCCTTAGCCACTTTAAGCTTCTGGTCCGATACGATTTCGGAACGAACTTGTTATCTACCTTTAGGAAAAACAAGGCTACCCACATCTCTGATCATATCCAAGAGTGGAGGAGGTGAAAGTTTGGAAATTGAACCCAGTGATAGATTAATTTTACTCACAACAATTAACAATTGATCATGCAAAATCACTCACAAAAGAGACTGAAAATTGGAGCTGAACACTAAACTGTATTAAATCGTTCTACAATAGCCAACCCTGTAACATAATAGGTTGATGAATAAATAACATACATCATGGATTTGAATGCATGAGGAGCAATTCGAATCTAGCATAAAGCAGGCTTACTAAAAATAAGCAAATCCCCCATAGGTGTAAAAAGTTGATCCCAAATCTGTCATGGAGCTCACGAATTAGCAAAATGGCTTAGGCAAGCTAAAGAGTGGTGGAATGGCAGCTCAACATGCTTTTTCATGGAGAAAAGAGTGGAGGATGAAGAGGACAAAAAACTAGTTCACCTCACCTAGTCTAGCTTTTCTATTTGCCTTAAAACACTGAAAAAGCAGGGAATAAAGCAGAAAAAGAAGAAGGGCGCCTAGGAGGCCAGGAATAAAGTAGATTTGATTCCTTGGGGTTTCCCATGCACTACATGAGTCAAATAAGGAAATTTTGACCACTATGGATAGGTAATAGACAACTTGCACAAGGTGGGACACATGAACTAGGCTAATAAGACATAAATAATTAAATTAATGTCTAAATGGATAAACTATGGGTTCATTATTCTAACACCCCCCCTTAAGCCTGACTTATGAGTAATATATCAGAAAATTATAGGGCCTAGCAACAAGGCTTAGTCACCCTTTACATACTGCATGTCCATTTAAAACAAGGAAAAAGGCAAAACCAACTTGGGAAAATCCTCCCTTAAACATGGACTGTAAAACAAAATTGTAGAATCTTGTCTTCACTCATGCTTCACAGCATGATCATCAATCCCTAGCAGTGATTTGAGATTTCTAAAGGTCTTCTCACAAAATGCTTTGGTGAAGATATCAGCTACTTGTTCTGAAGATGAACAGAAGAGTAGGTGAATGGTGCCATCATGCACAAGTTCTCTGATGTAGTGCATATGGATCTCAATGTGTCTGGTTCTATGCTTCTGAACTGGATCTTTGCATATTCGAATGGTACTCTGGTTATCACAATAGATGGTAGTTGAGTACTCTGGTTCGAAGCCACACTCTCCAAGTAAACCCTGCAACCATAAACATTGAGTTGCTGCATTAACAACTCCTCTGTACTCTGCTTCTGTAGATGAGAGTGCAATGGCACTATGTTTCTTGCTTGACCAGCTGATTGGCCCTTATGCAAGCATGAACACATATCCTAAAGTGGACTTTCTGTCTGTGCTATCACCTGCCCAATCACTGTCAGTAAATCCAATCAAATCAAGATCAGATTTTGCTTTATAGAAGATCCCATGTGTCCTTGTTCCCTAAACAAAGTTAAGGATTCTTTTGGCTGCTTTCCAATGGATCTCTTGAGGCTGATCCATGTATCTAGAAGCCACACTTACTCTATAACAAAGATCAGGTATAGTATGTGTCAGATACAACAAACATCCAATCAATTGCCTATATAGTGTATTGTTTACCATAGGTGAAGAATCAGCTTCTTCCAGCTTCACTCCTGAAAGGAAAGGAGTTTTGCTTGCTTTGCAATCCTTCATTCTAAATTTGTTCAGTAATTCCAAGGCATATTTGGACTAGTGCACCTTGATTCCAGCTTTGGTTTGAGCAATCTCAAGCCCCAAAAATTTACTTAAGAGCCCCAAATCTGTCATGGAGAAGGCTTGGTTCATAGCTCCTTTTAAGGAATCAATCTCAGCCTTTGAGCTTCCTGTAATGAGGAGGTTATAAACATATAACACAATGATCATTAATGAACCATTAACTAACTTCAAATAGACATTTGGATCTGATTTGCACTAAACAAAATTCAGTGATATCAAGAAGCTATCGATCTTGGCATACCAAGCCCTGGGGGCTTGCTTTAGCTCATACAATGACTTTCTCAACCTGCACACAAGAGAAGGGTTAGTAGCAAAACCTTGAGGCTGCTGCATATATATCTCTTCAGTGAGATTTCCATTCAAGAAGGCACATTTTACATCCATGTGATGTACCTCCCATTGCCTTGAGGCTGCAATGGCTAAGGCTAGCCTGATGGAATCCATCTTTGCCACTGGGGAAAAAGTCTCATTGTAATCTATGCCATGAACCTGTGAGTAGCCCTTGGCTACCAATCCATCCTTGTACTTCAGTGGTGAACCATCAGCAGCAAATTTGGTCTTATAGACCCACTTACACTGTACTAGTTTTCTCCCTGGGGGAAGATCCACTAGCTCCCATGTGTTGCTCTTCTAGAGTGAGCTGAACTCCTCCTTCATGGTTGTTTGCCATCTTGGATCTCTTGCTGCTTCTTCATATGTTTGAGGATCAGACTCCACCATCAAATATCATTTTTCAGCAAACATAGGATCCTTCATGCACAGACCACTCTCAAATTGAGATCTAGTCCTTCTTGTGTCATTGGGATCCCCAGCTAGCTCACCTACTGCATGTAGTGTCTTGGATGCCCATTTTGGCCTTGTAGGGCTGTTAGGGTCTGAAATAAACTCATCTCCATTAGACAAATCAGAATCAACATGTTCAACAAACTCTTTACTTACTTCTTGAGGTTCAGGTGGTGAAGAGGCTTCACCAACTTCCACTGCTGCAAGGGGTTCTTCTTCAAACTGAACACACCTTTCGATGAAGTCTTTATTTGTGCTCAAATTTATCAGTTTGTACCCTTTTGAATCTTCATAGTATCCAACAAAAAGACACTCTTGGCTTTGGGGCTGCAAATCCTTCCTCTTCTCTGTTGGAATTCTAGCCCAAGCCTTTGAGCCAAAAATCCTGAAATGGGTCACATCTGGCTTGTGCCCACTCCATGCTTCGAAGGGAGTCATGCCATCAAGCTGTTTGTGAGGCACCCTATTCTGAATATAGGCTGCACAGTTGATAGCTTCGGCCCAGTACTTTGGCGGCAAGGTTTTGGCCTCCATCATGCATGTTTCCATCTCCTTCAGTGATATGTTCTTCCTCTCGGCAACACCATTTTGCTGTGGTGTGTAAGGGATAGAATGATGCATCTGAAAACCTGCATCTGCACAATAATTAATAAACTCAGACTTGACATACTCACCACCATTGTCAGATCTCAGGGCCTTGAGTTTCCTTCCAGAATGGTTTTCAACCAAAGCCTTAAAGACTTTGAATAGGCCAAAAACTTCAGACTTGTGTTTCAGGAAGTGAACCCAGCAATACCTAGAAAAGTCATCAATGAAATTCAATGCATATTTGGCCTGACTCATGGACATATGAGGGAATGGGCCAGCAACATCACTGTGGATCAGCTCGAGGGGTGCAGAGGTTCTCTCATGACTAGCTCTCTCAAATTTGTGCTCTGGGTGTTTTCCTAGGATACAACCTTGGCAGACTCCTTTGGAAAATTTTATCTTGGTGTTGTAAAGGAAAGTATCCTATGGCTAGGGTTTAAGAGGCCATCAACGTACTGGGGTTGAAAGAGAGATGCACAATGTTCAGCAAGCATATAACAGCAAGTTTCAGAGATGAGAAAGATCCATACCTGATTAACTGAAGGTTGGTCCAAGCTTTCTCTTCAATCCTCCTCTTGCTCGTCTCGCTCCAAGAGACCTGCAAAACAAGTTATACCTTCCTCAAACCATTATGACCACATATAAA
>LPNX011191524.1:8326-35004 GCA_001517045.1 Pseudotsuga menziesii
TGACATCTATCCAACATAAGTCTGCGCCATTTGTAATGATCCTTTAACATGGAGTATATTGTCCAATAATCAAAGTATAGTTCCATGGTCTTGTAGATATATTCCTGAAATGTTTTGACAACAATTCTAGAGAATACTGCAGGTGCATTTTTTAATCCAAAAGGCATAACCTTGTAAGCAAATGAACCAAATTCACACACAAAGGTTGTCTTCTTCTGGTCTTCTTTAGCTATTGGAACTTGGTTATAACCTAAGAATCCATCTATAAATGAGTAGCACTCATGTCCTGCAACCTCATTTAAGATTTCATCTGCATAAGGAGTCGGAAATGGGTCTAAGAGTGTCACTTTGTTTAGTTCTCTGAAGTCGACACAGATTCTTAGTTTGGTCGGATCATGTTTCTTAGGCTGTACAACCATTGGACTTTCCCATTCTAATTGGTCAATAGGATAGATGGTGCATGCTGCAAGGATGTTATCAAATTCCTTTTTTACTATCTCTTTGTATTTGTGAGCTAGTTTATATGGACTTTTCTTCACAGGTCGAACATCAGGTTTAGTATCAATCTTCATTTCTCCCATTTCGTGGACTAAGCCTTTGAGGTATTTATAATCTCTAGAAAATACATCTTGGAAATCCTTTATTAATTTCACTATCTCTGTGGTCTACTCTTCACTCCAGTAGTCACCAATCTTTGCCATTTTTGGTCGATCATCATTTGAGATGTCGAATTCTCTAGTTTTGACTTTAGCATCTAGCCATTCTGGTGCTTTGGTTTCATTGATCGATCGGATTCCTTGTTTAAACTATGAGAATGTGGTAGGGAAGTCAGCTGCAGTCATTCTATCAGTATCCTATTTGTCGGTTGTTTCCACTTTAAGGATTGTACAAATAGGTTGGGTCGTTTCGACATGGTTGGATTTCCATCTAAAGCTTTTTCCTTCTGTGTTTTCATTTTCTAACTGTAGTCTTGTCAACTTTGGTTTTGTCCTTGTTTGTAGATTGTTACATTTCATTGTCTGTCAATGATCTTTTAAGGCTTTGTTTTCGGTCAGCTATATAAATTATTTAATTTGTTTTGATGTTTCGACCAAGTTTTCATTTTGTGGTATAAAGTTGAAATCTTTAATGACATTTTCCTTGAGTTCATGCCAAAGGAATGTTTCACCTCTATCTTTTTCCATCTTATACCATTTTTTTGGTAAGTCAACGAGGGTTGATGCGAACAAGTGTGGCCATGATCGTTCATCCTTGTATCCAAGTCTTCTCCACTCTTTTTCACATGTTTTAATATGATCTTCTAGGTTCTGTTCTTGAGTGAATATAGGTATCTAAGCTTGTTGGGTTAACTTCTTTCCTCCAAACCTTTCGACAAAGTAAGTCGAAGCTGTTGTCCAGGTCTGCAGTCTCATCTGATGGGTATCCCTCCATCGAGCAGCTTGTCCTATAAAAGTTTCTACTAGGCTTTGAAGTTGGCCATGTTCACCAATATTTTTGGAAACTTGTTCTACATGCATGACTGGTGATTCCCTTTCCTTGTATCCTGGTATCTGTGTAGTATTTACATTGGTAGGTTGTAAGCTAGGGTATTCCCTAATTTTCTTCTCAAATATTTTTGGGACAATGGACACTATGAAGCACTGTTGGGTGGGATTTTTCTACACTTTTTGAATAGTCCAGTGCCCTATTACTTGTGTTTCATAGTTATTGATCTCCCAATCATATAATTCAGTGTCTGAATTATAACCAAGTGAGTCTTGGTTGCCTAATTGAAGTTCTCCATGGATATTTTGTTCTGTATAATCTGCATTGTTTTGGATCTGGTAGAGTTGTCGGACATAGAATTCGTCGTCGATAGGTTCAGTCCAAGGTTCTCCTTGAGATGGATGAATGGGTACAATGACCTTTTGTCCATTTCCTTTTAGTTTGATCCTCTCTTTGTCTAGGGATATCGATGCTTTCATATTTCTACCCCAAGGTCGACCTACTAACGCTGGGAAGGAACTGGATCCTTCTTGAGGGTCAATGATTTCGAAGTCGACCTTGGTCGAGATTCCTTTTATAGTTGTGTCAATGTTCTTCCAGACTCCAATAGGTTCAATTAGGCCCTGGTCAGCTAGTTTCAGGTATATTCCTGACTCATGTAGTCGAAGTCTGCCCATTTGTTCCCATGTGTCATGAGTCATGATGTTTACTTGTGATCCAAAGTCGAGCACTACTTGTCGGACATGGTATCCTTCGATTTCCAGGTTGACAAGTGGGTCGGAATCACCCTTGTCTTTTTTATTTAAGCTGCATATGTTCTTTGTTTGTTTTTCAGAGTTGTTACATTTTATTTCATATAGCAAATCAATGAACTGAGATACTAAGTTGTCTTTTTGTATGAGCTAGATTAATTCGTTTATTGTGTTATGTCGAGTATCATGAACTTGTTCTTGTCGTCCAATTTCTTTGAATACATTGGTTGCTTCTTTGTATGTTTGTTTTTCTTTCAGTGGATCAAGATATACAGTTTTCTCTTTTATTTTTCTGATTCTTGGGTTATCACTGCCTATTTTTGTTCCTTGTCGAGTTACAATATGCAAATTTTTTGTATTTATTACATCATTTATTTGCACACAGAAGAAGACATTAACATTTTTCTTTGTATTTATTTTTTCCAACATGGTAGGGAAATCCTCTAGTGAGTGATCCCCTACTCCACAATGAGTACAAATTTGAGGTCAGTTCTGTCTTTATATGGACAGTTTGCATACCAATGGCCTTCCTTATAACATGTAAAGCACTGGATGGGTCAACACGATCGGTTGTCGTGATTCCCAGGGAATAGACCTCTTCCTCCGTAGCCTCCATGTCGATTGTCGTATCGACACTCTTATCATCAACCATCATATCTCTGACCATTATGATCGTTTGCTAAATTATTTTGCTCGTTGTGTTGTGCAACTGCATTAGTTTGGTAGACTTCCTGATAATTTTGTTGATTCTTTAGGTTCAAATGACAGTCGGTCGTATTATGATTTTTGGTTTTGCATATTGCACACTAGGATGCCTTGCCATTATTCATGTTGAACAAGAATTCTTTTGTCAAGTGGTCCCCATGTTCCTAACAGATATCACAAAAAGATTTCCTCTGCATGAATCGAAGGTCTTGTTAGCTGTATTCCTGTCGATAGTTGTCTTTGGAGTGTCCGGCCATCAAGCACTTTGTGTACCAGATCTCCTGATTCTTGAGGTTTAACTCCTTTAAAGACTTTTGTACACTCTCGAGATGTTCTTCCAATCTGTGGTCAGTGGGGTAAGCGGGTATGTCCTCGTCGATCTCCACTTGAAGAGATTTTGTTAACGCATCTTCATAAGATTTGAATGTTTCTATACTGATGTGTCAGTGCACTTTTTGAGATAACCCTGCAAGAAACCACTGGATTAGTAACTGTTCATTTATAACATAGTCTAGCTAGCTCAGAAGGTCTTTCCAACACTTATCATAGTCGCGGATAGTTTCCCTTGGCTTCTGTGATGTTGTTTTTAGTTTTTTCACTGCCAGGTGTTTGGCATCTGGAGTTTTGAAAAATGATAGATATTGCTCCTTGATATTGCCTTTGGTTTCTCTAGGATATATTTCCAAAAATTTCATATACCACATCAATTCCCTTTTCCTCAAGGCACCGGTGAACTGTGCCATTTGTCTATCTTCATCTGTAACTTGGTTGGCCTCCGAAGTTGACTCACAAACAAACTAGTGTCATCTAGGGTGCCCATCCCCCTCATATAGAAGAATGTGAGATGATCTGTGAGCCATGTAGAAATCACTGTCACTACTCTCAGGAGGTGGGGGTGGGAGTGAGGGTGGTGGGGTTATTGGTTTATTTGTCTCTGCAGGACTATGGTCAACAGAACTTTCGTTCCCGTCGGTTGTTGATTTTTCGTCGACTGAAAGTCAGTTGATGTCAAATTCTACTGTCGATGGCCCACTGCAACTATTTGTCTGCAATTCTGAATGTTCTATGTCTTCTAAAGCTGTATTTGGCAGGGGGGTCCTCCTTCATGTGTTGATAAGAGTAAGTGGATACTTCAGTTGTAGGGTACCGCTTGAAAGGTAATCCAATTCCCTTCCTCTGGTCGACGAATAATGAGGTGTCGTCTAGTGTATGTTTTGTCATCTAGTCGACTCCATATACCAAAGTCACCAGTTCATAGTCAGAGGTCCTCTTAGACAATAGTATGTATCCAAGTACGTGGATTCAATGGAGAGAGGGTTGTTCCTTCATGGGGATCTCTTAATTGGAGAGCTTCTGGTTGCTCTATCCATAATTCTTCCTCCGTAGGGGACACCTCTTGTTCGACACCTTCTTCATGTCGGTCATGACTCGACTCTGGCAGATTCTCTTCCTGGCCGGTCGCCCTATGACTCCTTCCTCTATGCAACTCTAAGGCTCTTTATCTTCTTGCTTCCCTCCTCTATTGTCTCTCTTCCCTCTCTATTTTTTGAATGTCCGACATACCTTCGTGTGATACTATTCTCTTGAGTTCCTTTTTGGTCGACTTCTCATTACTAGTGAATGGTATCTATTTCTAGTCGACTAGAATCCACTCTACTCTATCTCGACATATGACCAGCTACCCCCCCATAGCCTACCTGACCCTTTTAGAAATATCAGATAGTTCAGTCTATTTGCTTAGGAAGTATTCCCACTCCCTTTCTGCAATGAATTTTTCCCACTTCCTTTGCTTCTCCACCCAGTTAGAGTTTCATGGCAGTTCATGAAGTGATGGACAAGGTTCGACAATATGTCCTACTCCCTTCTCAATCAAGAATTTGAACAGCAAGGTCAGTAAGGAGCACAGAAATTGCTTGGTGAGATCTGTGTAAAATTTCTCCTTGACGGTTACCACCGAAGTTCTGTCTTCGACTACTTGCTCCTCACAGAAGTCATCGGCTATTTTCTTGAACCAATCTGACAAGTTTGTCTACCTCCTCGGATCAGTTTTTCCAGCAACTATTGTTCTTTAGTCCTTTCTGGATTTCTCATCCAGGAGTTTCTTCAGAAGTTGGGGCACTGATTCTACAAACTTTTCATGTGTTTCGATGAAGAATATTTCTTTTGCTTGTGTGATTGTTAATATGTTCCTTCGTGTGTAATTCTACAAATAGTTTGCAATTTTACGTTCCCACCAGTCCTTAATCTCCTGCTCTGGTATCATCTGTTTGCATGCATTTCAGACATGTACTGCTAACATCGGAACCAATGTTGTAATCTCACAGATCACATAAGGTTACCCATAATACATACTAAAACATACATATAAAACAGAGACAAGAGATAAGAACAAATAGGTGGATTAATAGATTATATTACATGAATGAGTCCATACAACATAGAGAACTGAATTGAGTTCTCATCTAGCTCAACAGCCTAATATATATGATTACAAAACAGTTACAAAATAACAACCTGTCAGTTCAGTGAACCGACACGACCTTAGGTGGCTGAACTAATCTCTAGTGTAGTCGGCCGACCGACTTAGTCGGCTGATCTACTAAGTCCGCTCATCAACTTAGTTGGCTAATCGACTAAGTCGGCTATCGTTCAAGTCAACTTATCGACTTGCTCCTTCTACACATTTCTAGAGGGAGATGAGGCTCAAAGCCTTACACCAGAAGAAATTGGTCAAGGCCAAGAAGATCGTTGTTGATTCAGTCATGGATCAACTTGTACCACAAGTGTCTTCCCTAAAGACACCAAAAGAGATGTTTGATTCCTTGACCAAGCTATTTGAAGGAAATAACATACATCAGAATATGACCTTAAGAAATAAATTGAAGAGGTAAAAGAAGAAGTGAAGAATGCAGAAATGGTGATAGCCACCTTGAATGGGCTCCCAGGATCATGGGATTCATTCATGCGAGGAATGTGTGCCAGAAGGAAGTGATTAATTTCAGCTGACTCTAAGAAGAAGAAGACGGGAGAAATTTAAGATCAAGCTCTCACCATTCAAAGAAGATCCCTCAAGCGATGAGGAATATGAAGAACTCAATTCTTGAAGAACCTCTTATCCATCTTATCCTTTGGATAAGAAATGATGATTTCATGAATGAAGAAGATGAGGAAGCAGAATGATCAAGGAGTCTACCCACGAAACAAATAAAAGATAAGCATTGAATTGTCATTTCATGATATTTTTTTGTATTCAGTTGATGTGTTATGCATGATAGAATGTTTGCATAAATAATAGTATGCATTTGATGAGTAAGTAGCTCATGGTTCTATACACCTCTCCATTGCTACTTATCTAGAATGAAAACTCGTTGCTGACATATTGGATTAGCACACAATATCAATGATGTCATCTAGAAATTTTTCGTGAGATATGGATGAATGTTGTATTGGCTAAAAAGTTGCATGATGCATAAGAATTTGTCATTATGTATATGTTCTATGAAATGGTTCTAACCATGCTACTAGTGCATTTGAATTTTAAGAAAGGTCTTGTACAACCTCCTACAAGAAAAGAAGGATGAGACTTGTTCTAAATAACAAGTGATGAGATTTCAAGATTCACTCCAATAAATCTGAAGCTCCCAGGGTCAGAGACATCGTGACAGAAGAAAGAGCTTTAGAGAGTGGTAGATCCACCTCGAAGGATGAATACCACCATGGGTACGAGAGATAACTCAATATGAAGAAAAGAATGGTGAGACTTCCAAACCAAATTATGATCAAATAGTAATAGTCGATCATGGGGAATGATGTCTATGATATGGTTTCAAGATCTGAAGGGAAGTCTGTAGTATATTCCATATGGATCTACCAGAATAAGTGTACAAAGCAAGGTTCATGGTTTACCTCAGAAAGTATAGACTATGACATGACATACTCTATTGATCAGACCCAATAGAAGTATATATCAACAATAGAACCACCTGTACAGAATGAAGAGGGAAGATGATACTCCACTTTAGGGGGAGTGACTACAGAAGATATCTGAGTTCGACATGATACGACATGATGGATAGCTTCCTGATGGATCAAGACTTTACCAAGAGTAAATTGTGTTCCAAACTTCAAGGTTGAATGTAGAAGACTAGGATATGTTGATGATATGACAAGACAAACTCATAGAATATGATATGATGAAGGAATACTAAACTGATGTTTGGGATATAGTACTCAAACAAGAAAGCAAGAATTTGGTATCTTCCAAATGGATTTGCAAGATAAAATATGTTGCTGATAGAAGTAAGGAAAGGCTTGTGGCTAGAGGTTTCTATTAGAAAGAGGGAATTAATTTTGAGGAGACACTTACTCCAGGAAGCAAGGTACACTTCCTTCAGAACTATCATGGTAGTTTCTTCCATGATGAAGTAAACACAAGCCTTCCTTAATGGTATGATTGAGGAAGAGTTTTACATTGAATAGTCAAGAGGATTTGAAGTTGAAGATAGATAGACTCACGTATGCAAGTTGAAGAAGGCCCTCTATGGCTTGAAGCAAGCTCCCAGAGCTTGGTATGGAAGAATAGATAGTTTCCTGACGAGCATGGGCTTTTCCAAGAGTAAATTCAATCTATTTCTAATAGGAAATGAGAAACAGATTGTAGAATGCAAGAAGAAGTTTGCTGAAGAATTTAGACCTTGGTCTAATACTTTATTTCCTAGGTCTAGAAGTATGAAGGAATCTTTCTCAATCAAGGAAAGTATGCAGTGCAAGTTTTGAAAAGATTTGATATGTTTGAATGAAAATCCATGGCCACACCTATGGATTCCAACCTAAAGTTATTAGTTGACGACTCATCAGAGTTAGTGGATGTGACTCAATACAGATAGATTATTGGGTCATTGATGTACTTAACAAATACCAGACCAGACATTTGTTTCGCTGTGAACACCTTGAGTCAATATCTAGTTCAACCAAGACAGGTTCACCTGATAGCCGCAAAACATGTGATGAGATATTTGAAAGGGACTATAGACTTTGGTCTACACTATGATGGAAACCATGACTACATATTGTATGGCTATATAGATGCAGATTGGGCTAGAAGTATCTCAGACAGGAAAATCACATCAGGTAGATGCTTTTGTTTGGGGTCTGTTATGAGTTCATGGTTTAGAATGAAACAGTCCAGTGTTTCTCTTAGCACAGCTGAAGCAGAATACATAGCAGATTGCTTTGCTAAGTTTTGAAGCCATGTCGCTTTCGAAGCTGATATCAGGTCTCTTTGACCTGAAGATGGATACTACAATGATTATATGTGATAACCATAGTTGTGATGACAGAGAAACCTATGTTCTATTGTAACACATAGAAATACGGTATTTCTACATACGAGATAAGATGTAGATGATGATGTTTCAGTATTTACATACTGTAGATACAGATGATGGTGATTTAGTATTTCTATACTGAATATAGAGATGATGATGCTTTCAGTATTTCTATACTAAAGATATAGATGATGATGCTTTCAGTATTCACATACTGGAGATACAGATGGTGATCATTCAGTATTCACATACTGAATATGTAGATGATGATGGTTTAGATGATGATGTGCTGAAAAAGCCTCTGTCCCGAGTAAAGTTTGAAAACTTTCGAGACAAGCTTGGTGTTGTTCGGAAATACCTTCCTTGAAAGGGGGAGTAGTGATGTTGCAGTGGGATTGTATCATCCCTGGGCACTTTCCCTAAAGTGATCCGGTGACCTCGGTCCTCAAGAATGAAGAGGGATTGTATCATCCTGGGAAATCTATCAAGAAACGATCTGGTGACTTCAATCCTTGAGAATGTAGTGGGATTGCATCATCCTTGAACTTCAATTCAGAAAGGTATCCAGAGGCTTTGGTCCCTGAGAGTGTGGCAGGATTGCATCATCCTTGAACTTCAGTTCAGAAAGGTATCCAGAGGCTTCAGTCCCTAAGAGTGTGGCAGGATTGCATCATCCTTGAACTTCAGTTCAGAAAGGTATCCGGAGGCTTCAGTCCCCGAGAGTGTGGCAGGATTGCATCATCCTTGAAATTCGGTTCAGAAAGGTATCTAGAGGCTTCAGTCTCTGAGAGTGTGGTAGGATTGCATCATCCTTGGACCTAGTCCTAAAGTGATAGGGACTGATTATCCCGTAATCAATCCGGTGGCTTCGGTCCCTGAGAATGTGGTCGAATTGCATCATCCTTGGACCTAGTCCTAAAGTGATAGGGACTAAGTATCCTGTAATCAATCTAGTGACTTCGGTTGTCGAGAATCTCGTAGCATTGTATCATCCTTGGACTTAGGTCCAAAAGTGATCCAAATAATTTCATCTTCGTGTTGTGGATTATAGGTTGTTGATGATGATGACATACTGATCAAAAGATCAAAATGTGATGATGATGATGTTGTTGATCAAAAGGTCAAAGTGCTGAAGATGTTGTTGTTGATCAAAAATTCAAAGAGCTAAAGATGTTGTTGTTGATCGAAAGGTCAAAGAGCTGAAGATGTTGTTGCTAATCGAAGATGTCAAAGTTGTTGCTGATCGAAGTAAAATTGTTGATATTGTTGAAGACTGAAGATTGAAGATGAAGACTACATGATGTTGAAAAGCTTCCAATGATTTATAGATGTGTTACCCTGATGATGTTGATGATGTCCTCTATCTATCTTCTACTATGTTTGTTGTTGATGTTGTAGAATACCCTTCTCATTAAGGGGGATTGTTGAAATATTGTAACTTCAAAGAATATTCTATATGTACTTTTTGTGGTCCCCAATGGTCCTACTAGGTGAACCACTTGTATTACTTTGTACCCCAATGCTTCTAATCAGAAGAACTAATAAGTCTCATTAGGTTGTCCCCTCAAATTGTAAAGGTGGGTCATTAGCACCCCAGTTGTGGTTACTTGAGCCTACATGTTTAACTCGAGCCTACATGATTAACTTGAGCCTACATGTTGGAATTAATTATTAAAGTGAATGGATGAATATAAATAGAGGTGTGGCACTCCTCATTTGGAAAACACACACTCACTTGTATAGCACATTAGTGAAGGAGAGAGAAGTAGCTGGAGAAGGAGAAGGATCAGTCTTTGATCAGTCATTTGGTTTTACCTTTTATCTTTATGGGGCATCTATATTGAGGAAGCTTTTGCTAAGTTTTTCTCTTTAGGGTTTTCCCAGGATAAATATTTGTGTTCTTTTTGTATGGTTGTATGTGTCTATCTTTCAATGATCTTTTGGCTTATGGTTATGTTGTTATGATGCTAAATGTTTTAAGATTTGATATAACCATTAAAAATTTAACAAACAATGGGATCAATTCTAAAGTTAGTATTTACATTATAGACATTATGTACAATTGTGCTGGAGAATGGCACAGATGTAAGATGATTTTTCTAATATTGTTTTTGCACATTCGTTGCTGGCGAAACATCAGCAAGTAGGTCTCCAAAGAAAGCATCAA
Organism: Pseudotsuga menziesii; assembly: GCA_001517045.1. Classification (NCBI taxonomy): domain Eukaryota; kingdom Viridiplantae; phylum Streptophyta; class Pinopsida; order Pinales; family Pinaceae; genus Pseudotsuga; species Pseudotsuga menziesii. The sequence goes on from LPNX011191524.1 coordinate 18,763, forward strand.
ATGTAAAATTTTCAATTTGATTATCAAAAAAGGAGGCAAGTTCATTGGAACCATTGAGATCGGTTACAGTTTGTTTCATGAATGGTTCTCTGTCAACTTTGAGTTTGTTAGGATGCCCGTTAAGGGGTAACCATAGGTGAGACCAATCTGTAGGAAAGTAACCTTTTAGTTTTTCTAACCAATCTTGACTTAACCTCATACCGTAAGTCTTTGGGATATCTGCAATCACAATATCAATAGTCTGATGAATTAGGGGATCTACAGATAATCTGAGCAGACCATTCCTCGGTATTCCTACAACTTTGACTTTGGATCTGTCTAATTGTACAATTTGAATAGGATAGGTTTCCCATGTAGCATTCAACTTTTTGCATACAGAAAGGGGCATGTGTTATTATTGTAATCTCACATATCACATAAGGTTATAAATAATACATACCAAAACATGCATACATAACAGAGACAAGAGATAAGAACAAGTAGATGAATTAACAGATTATATTAACATGAATGGGTCCATACAATACAGAGAACTAAACCAAGTTCTCTTCTGACACGACAAAACAGTTACAAAATAACTACCTGTCGGTTCGGTGAACTGACACGACCTTAGGCATCTAACCTAATCTCTAGTTTAGTCGGCCAACCGACTTAGTCAACCGATCGACTAAGTCAGCTATCGTTCAACTTGACTTACTGACTTGCTCCTCCAACATCTCCGCCATGAAAAAAACGTTTCTTCATCTCGAAGAAACAGGGAGGTACAAAAATATTCCTGTCTGTCTTAGTAGTCATTATGATGTGCTTGGTCTTCATGGGCTGTGAAGTATGATGGTCAGTCTTTTTTGTACACAGACTTCGACAATTGCTGGGGCTGTCACTACTAGGTGATGTTGGAAATCCGTCCAACTTTGCAAGGTTTTCTGGATGTTGATGGTGCATGTAGTCAGACTTGATAAGATTGGCATCTTCTCTGAAATGGAGATTTTAGCTATTCTCCCCATGTCGGGACCCATAAATCGTCCCTTCTCCCTTGCAGTCTCTATAAGTCATTTCATTTGTGGGCAGATGATGTCAAATTTTTCTAAGTTGGGGATAGCTTGGTGCACCCACTGATGAGCTTCCCGCTCGAGTTTCTACAGTTTAGTTGTCTCCAGCACTATTTGATTCTCAATTGTGCTTCTAAGTACTATATCAGTGGTCTTACTCTTCTCAAGTGCTTGGATCTCCTGTTGGGTCTTCCTGGTTTGTTGATAGGCCTTCCCGTAGTAAGTAGGCCAATCTTGTAGTATTTCTTCCATGATAACAGACTCTTCCATGTGATCTTGTAACACTTTGTAGGATTCAGAAAAGGCAGTGTGCTGCGCCATCAGCAGTCGGACAGTTTCTTCTTTTTTCTCCTCCTTTGTTTCCTGAATCTGTGCTTGGAGTGCCGACACCATGCTTTCAAATAGATGATAATCTCTTTTGAGAAATTTGTCGGTTTCAACCTATACTAGTCTTGGAATTACTGATTGTGCAATGTTTCTACATTTGTTGAGGAACTTGACCTGTTCTTCATCCTTGTTGTCGATTTCCTTACGTCTCTGCGGGATCCTTGTCTTTGCTTCGACTGCTAGGGTTTTCAGGAGTTGTCATAGCTCTGCATCAGTCAGTGTGGTTGCATCTTTCAATTTTCTATGGACCTTTGATGGATGTCCATGATGCTCCTTCTTCTGTTTATCCTTCTTCTTCTTATGCTTTTTCGTTTCTATTTGTGTCGGCACCTGTGTACCTGCAAAAGTCGAGTCGGGATTTTCGGTTTGTTGTATAGCAGTGGTTGATGGTTTCTCTACTTGGGGAGGTGGGATGACTGCTTCCTCTAATTGGTTAGATGTAGGGGGTGCAGAAGTGGATGCACTTGGTGCTGATGGTTGAGGTGGGGGTAGTTCTGGTACAGCTGTTTGGATCAGGGGTTCTGAGTCAGGGGGTGGTGGTGCTGGTGATGGGGTTGGGGAATGGTCGGGTGTGATTGGGTTGCTAGAATTGTAGATGAGTGGTGGGTTGTCAGTCTAAGGGTTTGAATCCAATTTGAAGAAGGGTTGGTTGATTTCTTGATTTATGTCTTTGATATTTTCTTCTTCTTCTCCTCCGGTCGAATCAGTGGCTAGTAGGTGGGGTTCTGGTACAATCGGAGTAATAGTCGAGGTCTGAGTCCAACATCTAGCAACTTCATCTTCCTTGTATAGATTTCTCTCAAAGGTCAAAGTGATAGTTGCAAAGATATTTGGTTTGTGGGGTATTTGGCCAATTTTGGGCATTGGTAGTGGGTACCAACCGACTTCGAAGAGAGGTGATTTTGTATAGAGCTTTTGCACCTGGGTGAAGATTGTAAGCAATTTTTCTATGTAATCCTAGAGGTCTCTGTCCTTGTCGAACTTCTCTTTCACAGCTTCCGACATAGCACTTTTGCACAAGTTGAGTGGGCTTATCAAATGTTGTTCTAGCATTTGATCCTTTGTTCCTTTTGTCAGGGATGGAGGTGGAGGCGCAGACCCAAGATCTAGGATGTTTTCAGGCATCGACGTGTGGGTGATCTTGGCTTTCGTTGTTTGTTCTTATCCTCTTTCTTGTAGCTGCTATCTCTTTCAAAAAATTTCTTATAATGTCTTTTGTGATAGCATATTCTGGGTTTTTTGGTTATGTCTCTCCCCTTGGCTCCTTGGTCAGGATGAGACTTTCTTTAGCCGGAGTGATTATTTGCTTCTCTGCTTATGTTTCTTTTGTCTATGGTTCTACCCTCTATGCTGTCGGAGGTTTGATGATTATTTGAAGTTGGCCGGCGTGTTCGACCGGTGTCTCCTCCGACACAAAGGTACTAATGTAGAGGTTCAGCTCATAATACTCTTCTTTCTCCTGGTCTCTTAACCGCTGCTCGATTGAGAAGTTGGTTTCCTTGGCCTTCGCTGGAATTTGTATTTTTGTCCCAGCTTGTTGAGACAGTTCCCGAAAGATATGTTTGATCGAAGGATAATAATCAAGGGCCTTTGCATTTGATTTTTTGCCCTACATGTACCACACTGATGTATGGTCGAGCTCTATCTAGATGTGGGACTTTTTCGATAGACTTTGTCAGATGTTTTGAGGCACCCTCCATCTAGTCATGTGGACTTTTAGTTGTTGGAGCCAGTTCTCCAACTGCACTTTTCCATCTTCAAGTTCCTTGAAGCTTCCTTTCTGGGATAATGGTTTGAATCTCCACATGTGGAACCTTGTCGATTCTTGAAAAATTTAGTTTCCTTCAGGGAAAATATGGTACATGACCATCCATAGTATGAGGGATGGGAACCTGATGATTCCTCCCATCTCTTGGCATCTTTCACAGATGGTCTTGACCATGTCGGCAACATATTCAACCCATCTGTATATCTTTCCATTTGTTGCAATGGTGTTGACAGCCTCTAACATGTCCAATTTGAGGTCGCTGCCTTGACCTACCAGGGTGAGTGTGATGGCTATTATTTTGGCCAAAATATGTGGCATTCGGGCTGTGATTTGACTAATCATGAACCCCTTCAAGTTTTTTCCCGAAGCCAACCCTGTTAGTTCTTCAAACAGTCCCTCTTTAATACCGACTGGTACTGGGTCTCCTTTTTTTGAAAGTCTTGTTAGCTTAGAGATGACTTCCCCAGAGATGTCGACCGGTTGGTTGAAGTAAAATCGGTCGTTGTGGTACCGGCTAATGATAAACTTGACGGCTATTTCTTTTGTGCCACCGAAACTGACCATGAGCGGTGCATTGACATAGCTGAAGATGGTACTGTATTTTATTTTCTCTGTAGCTTGAGTAGGCTTCTTGTCAACATAAGGCCATTGTTTCATCTCGGTCCATATGTTTTGCCATGAGCCCTCCTGCACCTTAGCATTATTAATGTTCTTTAGCCTCTTGACTAAAGGTGTTTCTACAGTTTGTAATTCCTTGGATTTGGCTGAGGCTCTAGTCTGTTTGGGTGCCATCTTGTCGGTTTGGTGGTCGATTTCACTAATGTATTCTTAGCTTTCAGTCATCTAGATGCTATGATGCTCTCTCTATATGAATTGCAGTGAATGATCCTTTAGTGGTTCAGTATTTATAGGGGACGCATTGGATGTTTTCGTCGAGAAGTGTATTAATGGCGGACATGATGTTCCAGCTGGAACACTTGAGTGTGCGTTAATGGCGAATTGGCTTTGGTGCTCGAGGTCATGAATGCACGATGGGACTCTCGAGGTCGTCGGTCGATGTCGGTTATGAAAATGGTTGACGGAGTTATGTCAATGGGCATGATGTCGGTTGTCAAAGTGGTGATTTCCTGTCATAGTTTTCTACATGTACGATAATATTTTTCTATTTGGATTTTTAGATTTTTATAGTTTTTGTTTAACTGTTATGGTCGTTATATGATTTTTTTTCTTTTTCTTTTTATTTGTTTATTTTAGTTTCTGTAGCATTTTAGTCAATCTCCATTAACGAGTTTCTGAAATACTATGCCTTGTAACGTTCTTAGTCGGACTGATCCATTGGTATGTATCTCTTCGACAACATAGGGTCCCATCCATTCTGTATGTAGCTTTTTAGGTTTACCTTTTACCTGACTATCATATAATAAAGCAAGATCTCCCACCGACAAGTTTTTGTTTTTAATGTTTCTGTCATGCCATGTTTTTTGTTGTTGTTTTTGAATTTCTTGATGTTGCATCACAAGTAGTCATTGTTCTTCTAGTTTACTCAGTTGTAGTAGTCGATACTTTCTTCCTTGTTCAACATTGACATGTAGGATCTCTACAATAATAGGTGTCTATTGTCGGAAGTGTAATGGAGCTACTACTTCTTTTCCATAGACTAGTCGAAAGGGGGTTTGGTTGATCAAGCATTTTTATGCTAATCTGTATGCCCATAATACTGCAGGTATTTTCTCATTCCAGTCATCCTTATCAGCATTACATATTTTGGTTAGTCCTTTTGTTAATGTTTTATTAAATGCTTCAATTGGTCCATTCGACTGAGGATGGTATGTTGTACTCTGATGATGATTGATTTGGAATTGGTCGATTATGGTTTTGATAGTTTTAATGATGAAGTGTGTTCCCTGGTCACTAATTAAGGTTAGTGGACATCCAAATCTGGTAATAATATTCTAATAGATGAATTTAGTAGCTATCTCACTGGAACATGTGTCAACTGGTTCTGCCTCTGCCCATTTGGTTACATATTCGACTGCAGTTATGATATACCTCGTGCCTGTCCTTTTTGTTGGTATAGGAAATGGTCCTATGAAGTCTATGGCCCAAATTTCAAATGTAAAACTTGGTTTTATTGATATCAAAGGAATTTTTGTGCTAGGAAGGGGTCAACCTAGTCATTGACATCTATCACATTGACTTACAAAAATTTTGCAATCTTTGTAAAGTGTCGGCCACCATAACCCTGACTGTTGGATTTTCTTTGCAGTTGTGTCTGCTTGGAAACGTCCTCCTGCGGGTCCATAATGTGCTTCATGCATAATGTTGTCTCTTTCACATTCCAATACACACCTTCTGAGGATGTCATCTAATCCCATCTTGTAAATAAATCCATTTATAAGACTGTATGGTGTAGCTTTCATAGCTAGGATTTGTTTCTTCTTCATACTCATTCCTTTTGGTGCTTGTCCATCTTCTAAAAACTAGGCTATTTCCTCTAACTCTGCTGGGACTGCTTCTATATGAAATAGATGTGCATCTGGTAAGTCATCTTCGACTCCTGTCGGCTCCTCTCTTGTGTCGATTTGAGATAAATGGTTGGGACCAACATTTAACTTACCTGGTCTGACAACAACTTCGAATTCGAAATCTTGGAATAGTAGTAGCCATCGAAAAATCATTCCATGATGTAGTGGTTTATTGACGAGATATTTAAGTGCCTGATGGTCTGTATAGAATATAAATGGGTTAGCTAGAAGATAATGTCGATATTTTTGTAATGCAAAATACCATTCCTAATGCTTCTCTCTATGCTGTCGAATAATTTCTTTCAGCCTCGTTTAATTTTCCGCTACTGTAAACTATAGGATAATCAATTCCATCATCTCCTGATTGAGTTAGGATTTCTCCTATTGCTAGGCCTAATGCATCAATATGAACATGGAATTTGATTTACCAGTCTAGAAACCTTAGGATTGGTGCTTCGACTAGTTTTCTTTTTAATTTTTCAAATGATATATGCCACTCTTCTTTCCAGTTGAACTTTTTATATTCCCTTAATAGTTATTCGAGTGGATAGGTCATATCTGAATAATATCTTATGAATTTTCCGTAATATCTTGTGTGGCCAAGTAACACCCTGACTTGTTTTGGGTTTACTGGTGGTTTTAGGTCGAGGATAATTTTGATTTTTGCAAAGTCGGCCTTAATACCTTCTTTACAAACAATGTTCCCTAATGATATCCCTATGGGGGTCACAAATATGCATTTCCTGATGTTCAAGGATAGTTGAATTTGTTGACATCTCTCCAAAATAAGCTTTAGCCACATGCAATGGTCCTTTAACATGGAGTATATTGTCCAATTGTCAAAGTAGACTGCCATGGTCTTGTAAATATATTCTTGAAATTTTTTGACAAGAATTCTAGAAAATACTGCAGGTGCATTTTTAATCCAAAAGGCATAACCTTATAAGAAAATGAGCCAAATTTACATACAAATGTTGTTTTTTTCTGATCCTCTTTAGCTATTGGCACTTGGTTATAACCTGAGAACCCATCTGTAAATGAGTAGCATTCATGCCCTGCAACCTCATTTAATATTTCATCTGCATAAGGAGTTGGAAATGGGTCTGTCAGTGTGACTTTATTTAGTTCTCTGAAGTCGACACAAATTCTTAGTTTGGTCATATCATGTTTCTTAGGCTGTACAACCATTGGACTTTCCCACTCTGATTGGTCATTAGGATAGATGATGTTTTCTCCCAGCATGTTATCAATTTCCTTTTTTACTATCTCTTTGTATTTGTGAGCTAGCTTATATGGCCTTTTCTTCACAGGTCGAACATCAAGTTTAGTGTCAATCTTCATTTCTCCCATTTCATGGACTAAACCTTTGAGATCTGTATAATCTCTAGCAAATACATCCTGGAATTCTTTTAATAGGTTCACTACTTCTGGTGTCTATTCTTCATTCCAATAGTCTCCAATATTGGCCATTTTTGGTCGGTCGTCATTTGAGATGTCAACTTCTCTGGTTTTGACTTCAGCATCTAGCCATTCTGGAGCTTTGGCTTCATTGATTGGTCGACTTCCTTCCTTAAACTATGAGAATGTGGCAAGAAAGTCAGTTGCAGTCATTCTATCAGTATCCTCTTTGTCAGTTGTTTCAACTTTGAATACTGTATGAATAGGTGTCATTTCGACATGGTTTGATTTCCATCTGAAGCTTTTCCCTTTTGTATTTTTGTTTTCTAACTGTAGTCTTGTCGACTGTGGTATTGTCCTAGTTTGTATACTGTTACATTTCAATGTCTGTTAGTTATCTTTTAAGGGTTTGTTTTCTGTCGGCTGCATAAATTCTTTAATTTGTTTTGTTGTTTCGACCAAGTTTTCATTTTGTGGTATAAAGTTGAAATATTTAATGAAATTTTCTCTGAGTTCATGCCATAGGAAGTTTTTACACCTAGCTTCTTCCATTTTATACCATTTTTTTGGTAAGTCAGTAAGGGTTGATGGAAACAGGTGTGGCCATGCTCATTCATCTTTGTATCCAAGTTTTCTCCATTCTTTTTCACATGTCTTTATATGGTCTTCTGGATTCTGACCTTGAGTGAATATGGGTATCTGAGCTTGTTTAGTTAACTTCTTTCCTCCAAACCTTTCGACAAATTAATTCAAAGCTGATGACCAAGTCTGCAATCTTGTCTAATGGGTATCCCATTATCTAGCAGCTTGTCCTGTAAAAGTTTCTACTAGGCTTTGAAGTCGACCATGTTCACCAATAATTTTGGACACTTGTTCTATGTGCATGAATGGTGACTCTCTTTCTTTGTATCTGGGTATTTGTGTGTTACTTATATTTGCTAGTTTTAGAGTAGGGTATTCCCTAACTTTTCTTTCAAATATTTTTGGGACAATGGACACTATGAATCACTGTTGGGTGGAATTTTTCTGTACTTTTTGGATAGTCCAGCACCCTCTTTCTTTTGTTTCATAGTTCTCAACTTCCCAATCATATAATTCTGCATCTGAATTATATCTGACTGAGTCTTGGTTGCCTAAATGAAGTTCCCCATAGATATTAGGTTCTGTATAAGCTGCAATGTTTTGCATCTAATAAAGTTGTCGGATGTCGACTTCTTCATCGATAGGTTCAGTCCAAGGTTCTCCTTGGGATGGATGAATAGATACAATGACCTTTTTCTGTTTCCTTTCAATTTTATTCTTTCATTGTCTAGGGATATCAACGCTTTCATCTTTCTACCCCAAGGTCGACCTACTAACGTTGGGAAGGAACTGGATCCTTCCTTAGGGTCAATGATTTCGAAGTCGACTTTGGTTGATATTCCTTATATCGTTGTATCAACATTTTTCCAGACTCCAATATTTTCAATTAGGCCCTGGTTGGCTATTTTGAGGTATATACCTGATTCATATAGTCGAGGTCTGCCCAGTTGTTCCCAAGTGTCACGAGTCATGATTTTTACTTGTGATCCGAATTCGAGCACAACTTGTCGGACATGGTATCCTTCAATTTCTAGGTCGACAAGTGGGTCGGCATCACTTTTATCTTTTTGATTTAAACTGCAGATATTCTTTGTTTGTTTTTCATTGTTGTTGTGTTTTATTTCATATAGAAAATCGATGAACTGGGATACTGAGTTGTCTTTTTATACGAGTTGTATTAATTATTTTATTGTGTTATGTCAATTGTCATTAACCTCTTCCTGTCATGCAAATTCTTTGAATAGATTCGTTGCCTCTTTATATGTTTGTTTTTCTTTAAGTAGATCAGGGTAGACATTCTTTTCTTTTATTTTGCTGATTTTTTGGGTTATCACTTCCTATTTTTGTCCCTTGTCAGGTTACGATATGCAAATTATTTGTGTTTATTACATCAATTTTTTTTCCCGCACGACAAGACATTAACATTTTTCTTTTTATTTATTTTTTCCAGCATGGTAGGGCAATCCTCTAATGAGTGATCCCCTACGCCACAACTAGTACAAAATTTGAGGTTAGTTCTGTCGTTATATGGAAAATATACATAGCGATGTTCCTCCTTATAACATGTAAAGCATTGGATGGGTCGACGTGGTCGGTTGTCTCGATTTCCAGAGAATCGACCTCGACCTCCGTAACCTCCATGTCGATCGTCATGCTGGCGCTCGTATCTTCGACCTTCATATCTCTGATTGTTTTGATCATTTGGTAAGTTGTTTTGCTCATTATTTTGTGCAACTGCAGTGTTCTGGTAGACTGCATGATAATTCTATCGATTCTTTAGGTTCACATGGTGGCTGTGTTATGATTTTTAGTTTCATAGATTGCACACCAAGATGCCTTGCCGTTCTTCAAGTTGAACGAGCAATCTTTTGTCAAGTGGTCCCCATGCTCTTGGCAGATGTTACAAAAACATTTCATCTACATGAATTGAATGTCCTGTCGGCTGATTTCTTGTCAATAGTTGTCTTTTGAGTGTCCGGCGATCGAGCACTTTGTGCACCGGATATCCTGATTTTTAAGTTTTAATTCTTTTAAGGACTTCTGTATGATCTCAAATTGTTCTTCTATTCTGTGATCGGTGGAGTATGCGGGTATGTCCTCATCCATTTCTACTTGAATATTTTGTAAGCGTGTCTTCGTAAGTCTTGAATGTCTCCAGAATTATATGTCAGCAAATTTTCTGTGATAAACCTGTGAGAAACCACTGGATTAATAATTGTTCATCTATAACATAGTCTAGTTGGCTAAGAAGGTATTTCCATCACTTATCATAATCACGGACAGTTTCTCCTGGCTTCTATGATGTTGTTTTTAGTTTCTTCACCGCTAGATGTTTTTCATTTGGAGTTTTGAAAAATGATAGAAATTGCGCTTTGATCTCAGCATTGGTTGCTTGAGGTTGTCTTTCAGAAAAGGTCATATACCAAGTTAATGCTCTTTTCCTCAAGGGACCGATGAACTATGCCATTTTCTTGTCTTCATCCATAACTTGGTTATCCTCCCAAGTCGACTCATAGACAAACCAGTGTTGTCTGGGGTCCTCATCCCCCTCATATAGAGGAATGTGTGCTAACCCATGACCCATTTCAAAATCACTGTCACTGTTGGAAGGTGATGGAGGTGGGGGTGGGGGTGGTGGAGGTAGTGGTGTTATTGGTTTATTCGTATCTGCGGAACTATGGTCGACAGAACTCTCATTCCCATTGGTTGTTTTGGTTGTCGATTATTCTTTGACTAGTAGTCTATTAGTGTCGAATTCTTCTATCAATGTCCCACTGCAACTATTTGTCTGCATTTCTGAATGTTCTGTGTCCTCCAAAGTTGTATTTGGTAGGGGGGTGCTCCTTCATGTGTCAGTAAAAGTAAGTGGATACTTCGGTTGGAGGGTGCCGCTTGAAGCGTAACCCAATTTCCTTCTACTGGTCGATGGATAATTGATGTCTACTAATGTATGTCTCATCATCTAGTCGAATCCATATACCAAAGTCATCGGCTCCTAGTCTGAGGTCTTCTTCAAGAATGGTTAGTATCCGAGTACGTGGATATGTCTGAGAGATAGGTTTTACTTCTTGGGGAGCTTCTAGTTGGAGAGATTCTCTCTTCTCTATCCACAATTCATCATCCCTAGGGGAAGCCACTTCTTCCACACCCTCTTCTTATCAGTCATGAACCGACTCCAACAAATCTCTTTCCTAGTCGGTCACCCTAGTACTCATTCCTCTCTGTAGCACTAAATCTCTTTCTCTTCTTTCTTCCATACCTTTTAGCCTCTTCTCCCTCTCTATTTTCTGAATGTCCACCATACCTTTATGTGACACTGTCTTCTCGACTTCCTTTTTAGGTTGAATTCTCATTATTGGTGATTGGTATCTCCTTTAGTCGACTAGAATCCACTCCAATTTATCCCAACATATGACCAACTACCCCCCCATATCCTACCTGACACCTTCGAAAGCCTAGATAGTTCTGTCTACTTGCTTAAGAAGTATTCCCACTCCCTTTCGGCAATGAATTTTTCCCACCTCTTTGGCTTTTCTACCCAGTTAGGGTTTAATGGCAGTTCATGAAGTGATGGATGAGGTTCAACAATATGATCCACTCCCTTCTCGATCAAGAACTTAAATAGCAAGGTCGATAAGGAACACAGAAATTGATCGGTGAGGTCTATGTAAAATTTCTCCTTGACAGTTTCCACTGAAGTTCTGTCTTCTACTACTTGGTCCTTGCAGAAATTATCGGTGATTTTTTCAAACCACTTCGACAAGTTTGTTCTTCCCCCTCGGATCAGTTTTTCTAGCAACTGCTGATATTTAGTTCCTTTTGGCTTTTTCATCCAGGAGTTTCTTCAGAAGTTAGGGCACTGATTCTATAAACTTCTCATGTTTTTCTATAAAGAATCTTTCCTTTGCTTGTGCTAACATCAATCTGTTTCTTTGTGTGTAATTCTGCAAATAAGTTGCAATTTTACGTTCCCACCAGTCCTTAATCTCCTATTTTGATATCATCTGTTTGCATACATCTCAGACATGTACTACCGGCAACGGAACCAATGTTGTAATCTCACAGATCACATAAGGTTATCAATAATACATACCAAAACATACATACATAACAAAGACAAGAAATAAGAACAAGTAGATGAATTAACAGATTATATTAACATGAATGGGTCCATACAATATAGAGAACTGAACTGAGTTCTCTTCTAGCTCAACAGCCTAATATATATGATTACAAAATAGTTACAAAATAACTACCTGTCGATTCGGTTAACCGACACGACCTTAGGTGGCCGACCTAATATCTAGTTTAGTCGGCCAACTGACTTAGTCGGCCGATCGACTAAGTTGGCTATTGTTCAAGTCGACTTACCGACTTGCTCCTCCAACAGTTATCAACCCAAATGGCACTTCTCCATCCAAGTTCCAACATTCCTTATCTTGGTACACAAAAGGACATCTTAGGATTGAAGTTTTCCAAAACACTATAGATGGGCATGACTTGGGATGCATCTACCTTTGAACCAGCTTGCCATATTATTTTTCTAAGTGTTAAGTTGCATACGCGACTATCTCCATTGCAACTCACATATGTATGGGACTATTTCTGTTGACAACTCGCATACTATACTCAACTATTTATATTGCAACCCGCGTACATCAGCGTATGTGGGTTTCCTTTAAATAAACTCGCGTGTCATACGCAAGTTGCCTATATTAATAGTTGCGTACATCTTGATTCGACATTAAAAATATAAAACATGATTAATGGAGATTAGTTGGGCCCTAATCATTAACTATCCTAACTGTTTCAACCTCCTCAACCTTCGAAACCACTCTATTTTCCAAAGTATAAATAGAGGCCTTGGGGAGGTCATTAATCAATTAAGATTGGAGAGAAAAGTTATGCTGGTGGTATACCTTTAGAAGTCTTGGAGAAGCAAAACTCAGATTCCTTTGGTTGTAGAGGAGTCCTTGTCTCAGAATATGGGTTGCACTCTTATCTCATTCACTGATTGTTAATAAAGAGAATTCTTCTTCCAACATTGTGTTGAGTCTCTTTCATGTATCATGGTTAATGAATATTCTTGATTATGTATTGAATATATTGTTTATATAACCTCTTATATATACATGTATAAGATATTACTTGGAGAATTTTCTCTTTACAGGTGAAGGAGGTGCATCCCTGGAAGCTTTGGAGAGAAGAAGAATGGAAGAAGATCAAGCTTGGATCAACCATCAGTAATCAGGTAAGTCAAGACTTTCTTCCTATTTTCTTTCTGTTCTCTATTAAAGATTATTATTTGCAAGGTTAGTAGTAAGTTGGTAACCCCAGACCCTAGGTTACAAGGGTGCTTAATCCTGAACAACAACATGACATTAGATGAAGCACCTAAGTCTACCATGCAGTTATGCACATTCCTGTTAAATATTTCAAAAGTAAGTAAGAAGGGTGCAGTGCCCTTGCTTCCAAGATTTGGATGGTTTGATCAGGGGGAAGAGTCAAGATTGTTATTCTCAGCTTCTCTATGTTGTTTCATTATCATGCTTTTAGGAAAGGAATCCCTTAAGGAAGGGATTTTGAGAAGTTCAAATAAAGATATATTTTCCTTAACTCTCTTCAAGACCTCGAACAAATTGTATTCTGGTTCAGAAATGAGAGTGTCTTTCTGAGTTTGAGTTTTACCTTTGTTGAGAGCTTGCATCATAGGTGTTGATTCCTACAGACGTGGTCCTTTAGATCTATTATTGTGAGTGTGCTGTAGGTTGAAAACTGTGTCAGGTTTTTCTTCCTCTTCTTTTTAAAACAAACTCATGGTGCTGACATCTGGTCATCTTCCTCTTCCTCTTTGGGAGGTTGTGTATATTGAATTGGATGATCTTCAGAGCATTCAAGAATATCTGGTGTTCCTGCAGCTAAGGCATTCAAGATAGAAAATATCTCTTCTGAGGTGAATCCATCGCAAGGATTTGGAGGTGGTGGATATTGACGGGGTTGGTTGGGTCTCCTAAAAGCTGGCCTATTAAATCTCCTTTTGTTCTATTGATTTTCATTGTTTTTTTTCTTGAGATATACCATCTAATTAGACATTCTTTGGATGACTTCTTCACTTCACTCATGTTGAACGGATCTTGTCTGGTAGCAGTAGGTTTAGGAGAACTGTCGTTTTTCCTGTGCGAGGTGGATGCTTGTTCAGATGTGGTGTCAGGTTTGTCCTTGAGAAAGAACATGTCCCTTTCAATTTGTATGGCTTCTAAGAAGGCATCTTGCAAGGACTCCTTGTGGGCCCTTTTAACCCACACGGCTATTTGGGTCGGGAGACCCTTAATATAATATGCTACCAGTAACTCCTTAATAGGAAGTAGCATACTTGGGATCCTATTCTTTAAATATGAAAACTGGTGATTGTAATATTTGACTCTTTCTTTACCCTTAGTCTTCATGGAAGAAAACTCTATGACTAACTCGTATAGGGTCTTTTCATCGCCAAATTTCTGAGTGAAGAGTTCAGAAAACACATCCCATGATGGGATGGAACTAGCTTCTAATGAAAAATACCAGGTAGAAGCCTTTCCCTAAAACGTGTAAGGGAACAGTATGCAAACCACGTATTCATGTATCACATTCCTAAGTCTAATGGCTTGCATAAAAGAACAAGTTGTGGTCTTCCACAAGGATTTTGTCATCTGGATTAAATTTTGGAAGCCACTTCTCAGTGTTTTTAGGCAACCTATGATGATCACCTAGAATAGACACGACATCTCCATCCAACCAAGGCATGTTAGGTCTTTTGTTAGCCATGGGAAAATATTCTTCTGACGAGGCCGAATATACAGAATCTGACGATTCATGTGAGTAAAATGAAGAAGAGGGAGGAGATGGTGGTGGTCCTCCTACTCGGATGTTGTTTCAGGGAGTGGTTGAATCCTAAAAAAGAAATCTAGATCTAACCCAGGGGTAGATGGCTCACTAAAAATATCGTGATGTCTTTCAATGCTTGGATCACCTGAGCTAACATTGCTTCAATTATTATTTCGGGGAATATTCTAGGTTATACTTTCTTCGTTAAAGTTTCTTCTAATCTTAGCAACATTATTAGAGTTACCCTTCAATAGTTGTTCAATCGTGATGGGTCCTAGACTAGGTGATACAAGAACATATATGTTTGTTGGGGTACTCTATTCTTGTGTGGGGGTAGCTGGGATAGTGTCTGAACCTTGTGTATCTGTTCCCCTGATGTAGACGTATGGGCACGACTACGAGTGATGATTAGATCTCTTGCTGGAGGAGGTATCTATGTGTTTCATTTAGTCATGATGTGTTGGCCCTCATTCTAGTGCCATTTGTTGAAGCCTTAGTTATGAATGTGGCTAAAAAGGGTGACTAAAGTTTGCAACACATGGAGAAAACCCATCCAAAGGCTTTAACCAATCCCACGCAAGTATTGCTTTATCCTCGAGTTGTTTAAGGTAGTGATCGCCCATGGATATTTCAATAGCCTCCGCTGGCTTTTGAAAATTTGATCCACAGAGGATCTGTTTCCTAGGTTGGAAAACAAGGCAAGTGATGTGTTGGAAAGGGAAACTCAGATCTAAGTAGTAAAAGAAAACATGATCTAAATTTAACATATTTAAAGAATTGATTTGCAGGTGAACCAAAGATGGAAAATAGTCAAATAAATTCACCAAATCAATAAAAATGTAAATTAGATCAAGAACTTATCTACTTAACTTACAATCAATTAACTAGAAAAAATCAATCGACAGTAACCTAAGATTACATCATTTAGAGTCAACCTACATAGCACATGTTAGTTCAAAAACCAGCATTTCTTACTGTAAATTTTTACTCTATAATCACTTGAATAAATAGATAAAGACAGTTAAAGAATAAATTCCTTAGAGCTTTTCCAATTCATTAATCAGTAATAAATAAAAATCTAGGTTATGAATGAACACATTTATAGATTGCAAGTAAATCACAGTATCATCTAGTCATTTGAAAACAAGAAAAATTGAGATCTGTCAAAGAAATTCAATCAGATCATAGAAAAGAGATATGAAATAACAGTATTGTATTTATTCAAAAGTTTTTCAATAAATTACATAAACCTCAGGAAAAACAGAGGTGTTTTTCAATCTCTTGTACCAATCCTTCCTTCTCCAAAATTCCCCTGATACATTCAAGAAATACCTCTTAAATAATTATTACAAAGAATGAATCTTTCTCAAAAGGGGATAAAAAAAACTAAACAAAACTAATATCCTAGAAAATCCCTCCATATTTCCCATATGCGTAACAATTCCTCAATATCAGGATAGCTGGCGGATTCAGTGCCAAGTTGGGCATTACATTTGTGATCTTCAATTTTATTTTTTGTTAGTTTTTCAACATTTAAGCTAGCATTATGTTAGGATCTTTTCAATGAGAGAATAAAAAGCACAGCAATAACATAAGCACATCACAAGAGACAAGAGACACAAAGCTTTTAGGAGGGGAAACCATAAATGGAGAAAACCCCTCAACTTCC
>LPNX011191580.1:3152-69807 GCA_001517045.1 Pseudotsuga menziesii
CATCAAGGAGATTTGGGATAACAGTTCCTCCCTTTCGGCTTCCCACTTCTCTTTTTCCTCCTGTAGCTCTCCAGCTCTTCCTTTGTATTCCATCATCTCCTGATGGACTTTATCCTTTTCTTCTTGGAGGGCTAGCAACTCAGATGATTGAACATGTTTAGTACTTGGGATCTTCAGTTTCTTCTTCAGGACCTGGAGTGCATTATCCTTTTTGTCTAACAATCTCTTGACTGCCTGTGTACTGTCTGAACTAGCAATGTCTGTCTGCAGCTTCTTAATCTGAACAGCATTTGCTTTATTTTCTACTTTCTCATGTTTCAACTGGATTTCCAATTTGTCTATCAAGATTTGCAATTTATTGATCTTCACCATGGCTTGAAGTAAGTCTGAGTAGATGATATCGCTTGTCTGTTTGTGGAGTTGAATTTTGTCCGGAGTGCTGATTTTGTCTAACCGGATCTCTATTTCAGACATTTTCCTGTCACTTACCATAGCCATTCTAAAAGTATTCCTCTCAGCATCTCTAGCAAAGACTAGAGAGGTTTTCGAACTGTACAAACTTCTAACCTTCGGGAGCAAATTTCTCATTTTCTCCATAGACTGTTTCCTCTTCTCCATGTTACTGGATTTTAGGTCTTCCTTTGACTTAAACACGTGGCACAATTCCAAACTGTCTACATCACCTTCCGGATTTTTAAAAGAGACTTGGCTTATCTGCACCGCTTTCAGGGGAACTAGGGCACCTCCTTTGGAACCATCAGAAACCTCCTCATCTATAATTTCACCACTTTGCAGTAGTTTTGTCCTTTTATGGGGGCCTTCCTCATCTACAACCATGCTCTCAGTTTCAGACAAACTCCTCTTGACCAAAATACCAGCACCTTCTGTTATTTGGGCTGCTGTCTCTTCATCAAACTTTGACCTGTCAGTACATTGTAGCAAATTGGCCATTTCAGCTAGCCCCTCAATAGCTTGATGCTCGAATGGTTTATTCTTGTTTTCCTGTTTTCTCAATGAGATCACCTGGTGGGGGTCGTAGTTCATATTTACATCTTTTATGAAATCCATATTCTCCATCAACCTTTCTATAAATGCCAGGGCACCTTTACCTTTAAAAATGAAAGGGCCGACTTTAAATGGAAATTTAATATTCAAAGATTTTCTGAAAGCACCAAAGTGCTCCTCCTCAGACAACAATCTCTGCCTCATGAACTCCAATGCAAAAATCCTTGGGGTCAAGAAGGATGGTAGCCTATAAGGCTGACCAGTAAAGCCATATATTATTAACACTGTGTAACCTCTGTACAGGAACCAGTCCCCCACCCAATCTTCGGGTGACGACTACATTAGACATCTCATTTCATCCAGGACATGAGGCAGGTCCTCATCAAATAACATCCTGTATATTTCGGACATGATCGAATTGGAAAATTCGACCATGTTGATTTGTTTGGGCAAATCAGAAGAACATAGAGCACTTAAGACCTTTAATTCAGTAACATTAGAACATAATAACATGTTAAGCAAGTATGTTTGAAACCTAAAGAACTGGACCTTGGTAAATTCAGTCAACTGGAGGTGGATCGCTTTGGCAAGGTACTCATCTAAATTAAGCATGGGGACTGACTGGGACTGGGGGCTTAAAGAATTTATTTTTAACAAGAAACCAAGGATAACATCACCTATATGACAATCGTCATCTAGACCTAACACTTGACAGACCAAAGAAATTACCATTTGCACCTCAGTTCTAAAAATGTGCAAGGGGTAAGGTGAGGAAAGGCCTTCAAGGGACTAACCTTCCTTCAAGATACTTGACAAGAATTGAGAGCGACTTTCACCTTCGCAATTTTTGAAAAACTCGGCAAGGACAGATTCATTTACATACTCACGATTTACAGGGTAGCTTTCAGGCAGACTAAGGTTTTCTCTGACGACCAAAGCATCAATTTTACACAGTATTTTCAACATAGACCGACTCACAATGATCCTCTGAGAGGGAGAATAGTTCACCGTGCACCATTCGGCAAATTCGGGGAAGTGTAGGGTTTTCTCAAGGGTGAAATGGTACAAAAAATACTTGCATACATTCAGAACGTCATTCCCCTCTGAAAAATAAGACCACAATTTCTCTTTGCTGCCAGACACTCTCCCTGTGGACAGGAAGGGGTCGCAGATGCCCCTATGTCTGTGTATTAAAAATTCCTCTCTGTCATCCATGACGGGACCAGACACACTAACCTCGCTCCTTTGGTCCATTTCTTAATTTATAATAGTAATTGGACGAAGGAGTTACAGGATTAAAGTCCTACCTGGTTTACTATGGAGGCGCGTGTTCGGAACGTGCCTGGTACTGACAAATGGAAGCTCCCAAATCGCCAGGTCCTTTTCGCCGGGTCCCGAGCAAATAAAATAATCATTGGAGAGGTCAACCCTGCCTTTATAGGACCACCCAATTTGCCACATGGACAGCATTTATTTCCGCAACCACCACTTATCTCTAACTGCCGTGCACTTCTATTTTCCGGTTTCATCCACGACCGTAGATCTGGTTTCTCTTTAATTTTTGGTCTTTGGATTGTGTGCCATGTATCCCGTTCCACTCGGCGCCCTGGTATTAACCAACGTGCAACTTTGTGCCCTGGAAACGCTCACAACCGTTGCTGTGCCGTACCTTCCATTTTTCACCGTTGGATCAAATGCCACGTCCCACATTCCGCTGGGCTTTCTGGCTTTAACCCTCATGCAGCTTTAATCTCCGGAATCATCCATAGCCCTTGATCTCATATACCTTTATTGGTGAGCTGTTGGATCACTTGCCGCTTATCAAATTCCACTGGGCTCCTTCCCTTTATCCAACGTGCAAGTTTGGGCTCCAGAATCTTTTTCAGTCGTTGATGTGATCGGTCGGCATTCATCAGCCATCAGATCAGTCGACGTCTACCCAATTCTGCTGGGAGTCTGGGACTTATCTCTCGTGCAATTTCACTCCCTGGAACTTATAATAACCATTGATCTATCCCACTTTGATTTCCGTCCGTTGGATGTGTCATCAGATAACAAATTCCGCTGAGCCTTTTGGGCTTATTTGCCATGCAGGTTTCGCTTCCGGAATCACTCTTATCCCTCAATATGATCCTACCTCACCTCTCCACCATCGGATTGAGAGAAGGATACAGGATTCCGCCAGACTCCATTTTCTTAACCAACTCGTGCCTTTACAAGGCGGATTTGATGTGAACCGTGGATCTGCCCAGGACCACTTTATAACGTTTGATCTGTGCAGCTGGTTAAAAGCCAGAACCTGTCTTATATTCCTCGCATGTTGCGAAGGGCGGGGGGAATACCAACCATTGATTTTCTTCCTTCCTTCATTGCGGCCTAGGCTCTTTGGCAAATTGATTGATATTTTGACTATCATTCCACCCTTACACTATATCCTTTAACCAAAGTATTTAAACAACATTACCTTATCTCCACTATGGTCTTATTTCTCCCTTTGTTAAATACAGGTGTTAACAACTGGCTCCATCTAGGGATGATATCCTCCCTGCGAGGTATCAAAGAACTCGTAGACCAGGTGCCTGTCTTTGATTTTGCATGCTAACTCCCAAAAATCCTTCTTTTGTTTTTTTGTAAATATATCACTTTTAGATATTTTTAGAAAAGAATGGTAAGCCTCCTGGATCTTAGGGCTTTCACTGTGAGCTTCAAATACATTCGGCTTACCATTGATATTTATTTGTAAAGAGAAACAAATATATACAATTCTATGATACAAACTTTACCTTCCCCCTCAGGACAGGTAATGCTTCAGATATCTTCCATTTACAGGGTTACTCTCCAGAAGAACCCCGTTTGTGTATTCCAGCAAAAATGCATTCTATCCTCTGTACCCAGCAACAACATAAGTTCCGACCCACATAGGGTAGAAATTTCCATGCTTGTCTTCATTAGGAGCATCCCACTTCAAAACCAGGTCATCAATCTGAAACTTCTCTTCCTTGATCCTTCTATCAAAAGTATTATTCATCTTCTCTTGATGAGACTGCACTTGGTCATAAGCTTTAATTCTTCATTCTTCGAGCTCGATGATCTGATTTATCCTCTGCTGTATGTGATTTGGTTCTTCTTGCTGATCCTGGAAATATCTCATAACTGGTACCCCTAATGATGTTGGAAAAATTACTTTAGCACCATATACCAGTTGAAATGGAGACATGCCGATTGCTCTTTTAGTACTAATTCTGTCAGCCCATAGAGCATATTTTAGTTTGGTGTGCTAGGATCTCTTATTATCTTCCAACAACTTTTTGATAATCCTCACCAGGATTTTATTTGAAGACTCAGCTAATCCATTTCCTTGAGGGTAATATGCAGTTGAGTGATTGAGGCTTATATGATACTTATGACAAAAGTTAATCATCTTCCTGGATTTGAAAGCAGCTGCGTTGTCTGTTACTATCCTTTTTGGACACCCGAACCGGGCCAATATATTTTCTTCAAGAAACTCCATGATCACATTCTCAGTGGCCCTCCTAGTAGGAATTGCCTCTATCCATTTAGTAAAATAGTCTGTAGCTGTCAAGATCCACCTGTGCTGACCTGATGAGTTGGGGTTTATTTCACCAATAAAATCCAAACCCCATTGCTGGAAAGGAGCCCCAACTGTTATTGGATCCAGAGGGAGAGATAGTACCTTTCTCTTACCGTCGAAAATTTGGCATTGATGACATTTGATGGTTTCTTTATATACATCAGAGAATAAAGTAGGCCAATAATAACCAGCTCTTAGGATTTTGTTTGCAGTCACCTTCCAAGAATGATGTCCCCCGCAGTCTCCTTTGTGAAATTCTCTGGTAACTTGCTGGACTTCATCTTCCAATAGACAATTTAGTAGAACTCCTCCAGGATCCTTCCAATAAAGATATTTATTTATGATACAGAATTTAGCAGATTTCAACTTTACAGATCTTGCTCTCGATTTACTTAACCCTTCTGGTGCCTGCAAATTTCGGAGGACATACACAATGCCAGAGTACCATGGAGAGGACACAAAGTCAACCATCACTTCTATCTCTGTGTCTAAGTGATCAGACTGGTGAGTCAAAAAATTGATCTGTAAAGATTCACAATTTGAGTTTGTCATCATCTTTGCTAACCGTTGTCCTTTAACCAGCTTCGTAGGTTTTATTTCTATATCATATTCCAATAATGTAGCTATCCATCTCACCCTCCTGCCTTCGGGGTCTGGCTGAGTCAAAATTGCTTTTACCGCAGCAGTCGGAACATGTGCAATTACATGGGAATGCAAAACATATATTCTAAAATCCTTTAATGCTTTAATCAGAGCATAGGCCTACTTTTCCATGATATCATATTTCAACTCCCCATCCCGTAGCATTTTACTGAAAAAGGCTATGGGTTGTTCCAAATTTTCATCATTTTTCTGCAATAATACTGCTGCTATAGTATGTTCTGAAGCATATGAGAATACTGAAAAATCTTTGGCAAAATCTAGACTTACCAAGACAGGGGCTTCTGAAATTGCTTTCTTGATTTCCCAAAATGACTCCTTAGCTTCTGTATTCCATTTTATTTCATGACCTTTCTTCAACATATTTGTAATATTCATCAAGATCTCAGCAAAGCTTGGTACAAATCTCCTCAAGAAGTTTACTTGTCCCAGAAATGATTGTATCTCCTTTTTGCGTCTGGGTTCTCCTACCTTCAAAATTTCACTCACCCTTTCAGGATCAATCTTTATGCCATCCTTGGATATTATATGGCCTAGCAGCTTTCCTTCTTCTAGTGCAAAATTAGACTTCTTAGGGTTCAAAGATATGCTATACTTCCTACACTTCATGAATACCTTCTCCAGATGATGGAGATGCTCTCTATCAGATTTTGAGTAGACAGTGATATCATCCATATAAATCACCACGAAACTTCCAATTTCTCCTGCAAAGGAAATGTCCATAGCTCGCTGAAAAGTGGCACCTGCATTCATCAAACCAAAAGGCATCTTCGCATACATGAAAGTGCCCCATGGTGTAGTGAAGGCAGTATTCTCCTGATCTTCTGGAAGCACTTTGATCTGATTATACCCGGAAAAACCATCCAGCATCGAAATCCTTTCAGCTCCCACCACTTGTTGCAGTATATGATCCATCTTGGGTAGAGGATAGTTGTCTTTCATGGAGACCTTATTTAAATTGTGGAAATCTATGCACAGTCTTATCTCTCCATTCTTCTTTCTGACAGGGACCAAATTCGTAACCCATTTAGAAAATCTGAGTGTTATAATGATCTTGGCATCAAATAACTTCCTTATTTCCTTCTTAATGACAGGGATCAGTTTAGGATTGATCCTTCTGAGTTTCTGTTTAAAACGCTTCTCCCCAGGCTTTATAGGAATAGTGTGCTGTATGATAGATGTATCATATTCTTTGAGGTCTTCATAACTCCAAGCAAACACATCTGTATATTTTTTCATCAACTTTACATACTCCTCTTTCTCTCTCTCCGGCAGCTTCTTGGATAATTTTATGATTTTAGGATTCTCCTTAGTGCCAATATTTTTATCTTCAATGGCATCACCAACAGGTTTCACTTTGGGGTTCTTGGAAACATCATTTTGATCAAATAGCCTTTCTAAAGGGATCAGGCCTCTTGGTATGAAATTATTTTTTAGCTGGATGATATCCTTACCTCCCAAGGTTTTCTTTAACTTCTCAGCATCTTCTTCTGTTTCGACTTCTTCATCACCTCCAGGGGTCCTATCATTGTCATTTTCATTGTCAAAATGAGTATTCACAAACTCCCCTAATAACCCTAGAAATCTTCGGATCTGCATATCATCTTCAAACACCTACTAGTATTTGGAATTGTCAGGGATAGAAGGTCTGTTCAAAATTTCCACCTGGTATTCTTTTTGGCTAGTCATTGGGGTCTCAAATCTCCCAGAAGATACTGCCAAAGAATCGGCCACCAAATTGTCAACCCTGGGAACAACCTGGATTGTGTACTCTATGAAGAAATTACCAAGCATATCCCATACTTCATTTCTGTAAGCCCTCATCCGAGGATGCCTGGCTTGATAACTATCGTTTACCTGGTTTATCACCAACTCAGAATCTCCCAAGATTCTGACTCGTTGAGCCCCCAAATCTTTCAAAGCATGTAATCCTAATAACAGAGCCTCATACTCTGCTACATTATTCATGCATTCAAACAGCAATTTGTATGACAAAGATTTGAAATCATGAATAGGAGAAATGATATAGACACCGGCCCTAGCACCAACCTTTGCAACAGATCCATCAAAGTACATTATCCATTGGCCTTCTTTTTTCTGCTTTGCTTCCAAAGCCTCCTGTTCCAAAACTTCCTTTTTCTCATTTGCCTCAGACTTCTCTTGCAATGTCTTTTCTACCTCATGTGGGACAGTCTCATTAAAGAAAATGGAAGACCCCAAATCAGTATCAACATCATATATGTGATGGACTTCAGGTTTATCTTGACTGCTGACCACATAGGGAGTTCTTTTTTCACTATATAACCTTCTGCTACCATTTGGAATAAGAATCGTTGCATATGACATGTCCATCTGTAAACTACCTTTCAGCTTGGAGGTCCAAGATCTTGATAGCAACACCCAAAATTTAGGTGGAATATCTGCTACCACCACATCCATGACTATAGTTTTAGATGGCAATTTATTCAGGGTCACCACCATGTCTTTAATTAAACCAAGGCATTTTACTCTCTTAGAATCAAATGAGTATAAATCCTTATATGGTCTAGTCACTTCTAATCCCAGACTTTCCACAACCCCTTTAGGCATTAGATTGTGTGATGCCCCCGAATCCAACATAGCATTGTGGATCACTTTGTCATGCACATTCAGACTTAAATAGAAAGGAGGAACTTCTTCATCTTCTAAATTTTCAACTTTTGGTCCAAATGAAATAGCAGGGTTATCATCATTCAATTCTAAAATGTCTAACTGCCATTCTCCTTGGTTTTTTATCATTTTCGTGATAGTATCTCTGTATTCAGTGTTTCTCAACAGCTCATTATATGGAACAGAGATCTTTAGCTTTGAAAGCTCATTCTGTAGGTTAAAACCAGCACCAATCTTTTCCACATCAATCGGAGTCGCCTTCTTTATTATTTTATCCCTTTGTATATCATTTTCAACCTCCTTACTCACAGAGGGTTCCTTTTGTAGTTCTTTCCCCTTTTCTCGATTCAAAGAACTAGAGGAAGGCTGATTTGGGTTTGCCTTCCCCTTATTTATGGGGACATCCCTATTCCTCAGTCTCATTTTCCTTTGCACATCATCCATTGCATGCAAATAACCTCTCTGATATAGCTCATTTTCAAATTCTTCATTTGGACCTTCTTGCGCAAACATATTATGTTCTTCTTCTGTAAGATATATTTCTGAATCCTGTTCCCCAAATAGATGAATCTCATTTTCAGGTGGATCTTCTTCATCACCAACATAATTTTCAGGGAAAGGCGGACGGATAGGCTGTTCTTCTTGATTCCTTGGATTCCTCTGCCGGTTCTGGGGAGGGACAGGGGGATTGGGTCTTCTGAAATTTGGATTCCTGATTTGGGGATCCCCCTGCTCCCTGTTGAAGGGCCTAGTATCCATGGTTAACTTATCCATCAACTTTTCCATAGTCTTCAACATCGTCTCAAATTTAACATCAGCGGAAGAAGATGAAGTAGAAGGCATATTTTCTTCCCTTCTCCTCCTGTCCATGTCTCTATGTTTTATATTCCCACTAGCCATCATGTTAGCTTCCACTTCTAGGGCATCAGTAAACATGGCAGCAAGAGTTGTCGATCTCCTTTCCCATAATGAAAATGCAAAATCATTATCAAAAGCTCCAGCATAATGCAGTTGAGCAACTGCAGGAGAAGGTTTTATATCTTCAGGAATAGAGTTGTAAGCCCTCATGAATCTGCTCGAAAATTCGTGAACAGACTCAAAACCCACCTTCTTAAGACTATTGTATTGAGATAAAAGCTGCAGAGGGTTCTGTTTATCGTCCCACCTATCCAGAAAAGCATTTTGAAAAGCCTAAAAATTTGCTATAGATACATTAGGTAAGTCTTTAAACCACTTCTTTGCCTCCCCAGACAAACTTTGGGCAAATAACTGCAGTTTGACATCAGGATAGTCAACTTCTTCCAAGTCAATGAAATCTTCAAACTTGGCAACATGATTTTTTGCAGTTATATCACCCTCCCCATCAAATAAAGAAATCCTTTGAGAATAATTTTGGGGGAGATCATGTAGTATAGGTGGCAAACGCAAGGGAGCAAATCTAGCGGCCATTGGACTGGGTGGGTTCACAGGGACTATAGTGCTCCGAGAATGCTCGGAGGCTGTTGTTTCAGCTTTAGAGGTTTGTTGCAAGCCCTTCCAGAGGGAATCTAACAGATAGGACTCTAACCTACTAGGATTGGACTCAGTATTTTTGAGATCAGATTCAGACCTAGCTCTCAACCCACAAGGAATGAACTCAATGTTTTTTAGGTCGGGTTCAGATCTAGTTCTCAACAAGGTCTGTGCAGTATTGAATTCCCATGCTAGATTAATATGAGAATCTGGTGATGATGATGGGCCGAACAAAGGAAAATCTAACTTCTCTTTATTTTTTTTCTCTTAAACAACCTTTCTGGATATTCAAAGCTTTTCAGAATTTCGTTATCATAGTTACCTCATGTATGTCTTCTTGAAGCCAGAATGTCATTCTTGAATTCTGAAACAATTTCACAATGAAGTCGCCAGGGCAAATATACAACCTTCTTTTCTTTTTGAAACTCCTGTTTGCCCACAGAAATCTCTCTCGATCTTTGTCGTTCTCCCGGGGAAAATAAGCACTTTCGTCCCCAGCAACGGCGCCAGTTTGTTAGCACTCAGAATGTACCCAGGTTGTAAAAGGTATACTCCAAGGTAACAGCAAAACCACTTTAGGAAGAAACTAGTATTTTCTTCCAGAGAGGGATCTCTCAATAAAGATTTAACAAGACTAGATTTAAAATAACATTCACAGGTTTATGTATTTGGCTGAAACAATAACATAACCATTGGGAATGGAGTCATATACAATACAAAGATACCACAAAGACATATACATGATATTCATCAAAGGCAAGGTAATCATATCATCACAGTCATTCAAATTGATTCTGGTGGAACAGAAGAGATGAAGAAACAACCCATTAATACAGAGCATCAACAAGGATGAGTTCTATATCAACTTTAGCAGAAAAATTCATATAATATCTGAAATGATAACCATAGCATAAATACATGAATTCTGATCATCTAACGCTATATTTCAGATACGAGGAAGAAACAAAATGGAGTGTTACACAAAGAAGGTACTATCACATAAACGAAAGAAGCACAGACTGTAATATCAACAACACATGAATCTCTGACAAACTCTCATGCATTTACTTTGTCATTCCAAAAACAGATATGTTCTCCAAAATTATTCACGACCCGATGGGTTCCAACCCCCATCTCATAAAAAGATACAAATTTATAGATAAAACAATAAGTCGGCCCCCCAGCAGATCAATAACAGAATGATCGACGTAAATTAGAGTTTGTAACTGAATTCCTACACCACTAGGAAGTTGTTACAAATCCATTCCTAACAGATCACAAAGTACAAATCAACTGGATAACAAACTTTCGCCCAATAGTTCCACGTCTTTTCCCCAATAGCTCCACGTCTCTGCCCCATTAGCTTCATGTCTTTGCCCCATCAGCTCCATGTCTTTGCCCCATCAGCCATTCAGTACCTGACACCTGTTCATAGGGGGGAAGAATATACTTTGTTTTCCCAAACCACTCTACAGCTTTCCACTGCTCTGAACTTGGGGTGTCACACTCCATCATCTCCCGAATTTCTACCTCGATCTCCATAAATGCTTCATAAGATTTCTTGGGCGATCTGGCTCTGATGAGTGCAAACTTCTGCAGGATTTCGAAGTCTTCCGTCAAGATGTTCATAATGGTTTGTCCTGTCAGGCTCTTCTCCAAGTTATTAAAATTTGAGTGGTCCATGCGAGCCCGGACAAGCAGGTGATGATAATGTTCCGGCGGGAGCATCCGACCTTCTTCGTCCCAGAAGGACGACAATCCATCTTCGAACAACTCTTTAAACTCTTGTTTTAACTTATTGACCTGCACAAACAATTATTCTGACTTGTCTTGGACAGTCTTCATTAAATGGTGTTTGTGGATGATCTTATTCGCCCACAGCACTATTGAGATTCTGTCCTTTATGCCCATGTCGTGCAACTTCTGGTATGTCAGTGAATTCAGAAAATTTAATGTGTTCTGAGCTGTAGTGAGGGGTATTTTTGCCATGTGTTCATTTACCAGTTTCAGTTTTTTTTGAGCCGAATCTGTCAGTATACTCAAATCATCAATAAAATTTAGGTAGTGCCGGAACTTGGTAATCTCTATAGTCAGGGTATCCCAAATAATATGTTTCGCCCCCTGAAGAGGGCCTTTCCCAATGCATTTTTCTTTTAGCTCATCGAGCTTTTTCTGTAATTGATTCCTGTCTTGCAAGATCTGTTTTTTGCTTTCACTTACTCTAGCCAATTCAACTTTCATCTTATCATTCTCTGCTTTCAAATATTTGATTGCTTCTTCCTTCAAACTCACCTGGGACATTGGTACTAACAAATCATCAGTAGAGAAATCATCTAAAGGCTTCTGGATATTTACAATAGACAAGTCCTTGTTGGTGGGAGTTTGGCTCATCAACTCTTCCGTAATCTCCTTCTCTTCATTCTGATCTTTTTTCATCAAGGAGATTTGGGATAACAGTTCCTCCCTTTCGGCTTCCCACTTCTCTTTTTCCTCCTGTAGCTCTCCGGCTCTTCCTTTGTATTCCATCGTCTCCTGATGGACTTTATCCTTTTCTTCTTGGAGGGATAGCAACTCAGATGCGTGAACATGTTCAGTACCTGGGATCTTTAGTTTCTTCTTCAGGACCTGGAGTGCATTATCCTTTTTGTCTAACAATCTCTTGACTGCCTGTGTACTGTCTGAACTAGCAATGTCTGTCTGTAGCTTCTTAATCTGAACAGCATTTGCTTTATTTTCTACTTTCTCATGTTTCAACTGGATTTCCGATTTGTCTATCAAGATTTGCAATTTATTGATCTTCACCATGGCTTGAAGTAAGTCTGAGTAGATGATATCGCTTGTCTGTTTGTGGAGTTGAATTTTGTCCGGAGTGCTGATTTTGTCTAACCGGATCTCTATTTCAGACATTTTCCTGTCACTTACCATAGCCATTCTAAAATTAGTCCTCTCAGCATCTCTAGCAGAGACCAGAGAGGTTTTCGAACTGTACAAACTTCTAACCTTCGGGAGCAAATTTCTCGTTTCCTCCATAGATTTTTTCCTTTTCTCCATGTAACTGGCTTTTAGGTCTTCCTTCGACTTAAACACGTGGCACAATTCAGAACTGTCTACATCACCTTCCGGATTTTTAAAAGAGACTTGGCTTATCTGCACCGCTTTCAGGGGAACTAGGGCACCTCCTTTGGAACCATCAGAAACCTCCTCATCTATAATTTCACCACTTTGCAGCAGTTTTGTCCTTTTATGGGCGCCTTCCTCGTCTACATCCATGCTCTCAGTTTCAGACAAACTCCTCTTGACCAAAATACCAGCACCTTCTGTTATTTGGGCTGCTGTCTCTTCATCAGACTTTGACCTGTCAGTACATTGTAGTAAATTGTCCATTTTAGCTAGCTCCTCAATAGCTTGGTGCTCAAATGGTTTATTCTTGTTTGCCTATTTTCTCAATGAGATCACCTGGTGGGGGTCATAGTTCATATTTACATCTTTTATAAAAACCATATTCTCCATCAACCTTTCTATAAATGCCAGGGCACCTTTACCTTTAAAAATGAAAGGGTCGACTTTAAATTGAAATTTAATATTCAAAGATTTTCTGAAAGCACCAAAGTGCTCCTCCTCAAACAACAATCTCTGCCTCATGAACTCCAATGCAAAAATCCTTGGGGTCAAGAAGGATGGTAGACTATAAGGCTGACCAGTAAAGCCATATATTCTTAACACTGTGTAACCTCTGTACAGGAACCAGTCCCCCACCCGATATTTGGGTGACAACTGCATTAGACATCTCATTTCGTCCAGGACATGAGGTAGGTCCTCATCAAATAACATCCTATATATTTCGGACATGATCGAATTGGCAAATTCGACCATGTTGATTTGCTTGGGCAAATCAGAAGAACATAGAGCACTTAAGAACTTTAATTGACTAACATTAGAACATAATAACATGTTAAGCAAGTATGTTTGAAAGCTAAAGAACTGGACCTTGGGAAATTCAGTCAATTGGAGGTGGATAGCTTCGGCAAGGTACTCATCTAAATTAAGCACAGGGACTGACTGGGACTCGGGGCTTAAAGAATTTATTTTTAACAAGAAAACAAGGATAACATCACCTATATGACAATCATCATCTAGACCTAACACTTGACAGACCAAAGACATTACCAGTTGCACCTCAGTTCTAAAAATGTGCAAGGGGTAAGGCGAGGAAAGGCCTTCAAGGGACTGACCTTCCTTCGGGATACTTGACAGGAATTGAGAGCGACTTTCACCTTCGCAATTTTTGAAAAACTCGACAAGGACAGATTCATTTACAGACTCACGATTTACAGGGTAGCTTTCGGGCAGACTAAGGTTTTCTCTGACGACCGAAGCATCAATTTTACACAGTATTTTCAATGCGGACCGACTCACAATGATCCTCTGAGAGGGAGAATAGTTCACCGCGCACCATTTGGAAAATTCAGGAAAGTGTAGGGTTTTCTCAAGGGCGAAATGGTACAAAAAAGACTTGCATACATTCAGAATGTCATTCCCCTGTGAAAAATAAGACCACAATTTCTCTTTGCTGCCGGACACACTCCTTGTGGACAGGAAGGGGTCACGGATGCCCCTGTGTCTGTCTATTAAAAATTCCTCTCTGTCATCCGCGACCCAACCAGACACACTAACCTCACTCCCTTGGTCCATTTCTTAATTTATAATAGTAATTGGATGAAGTAGTTACAGGATTAAAGTCCTACCTGGTTTACTGTGGAGGTGCATGTTCGGAACATGCCTGGTACTGACAAATGGAAGCTCCCAAATCCCAGGTCCATTTCGCCTGGTCCCGAGAAAATAAAATAATCATTGGAGAGGTCAACCCTGCCTTTATAGGACCACCCAATTTGCCACGTGGACAGCATTTATTTCCGCAACCACCACTTATCTCTAATTGCCGTGCACTTCTATTTTCCAGTTTCATCCACGACCGTAGATCTGGCTTCTCTTTAATTTCTGGCCTTCGGATCGTGTGCCACATATCCCATTCCGCCCGACGCCCTGGTATTAACCAACATGCAACTTCATGCCCCGAAAACGCTCACAACCGTTGCTGTGCCGTACCTTCCATTTTTCACCGTTGGATCAAACGCCACGTCCCACATTCTGCTAGGCTTTCTGGATTTAACCCTCGTGCAGCTTTAATCTCCGGAATCATCCACAGCCCTCGATCTAATATACCTTTATTGGTGAGCCGTTGGATCACTTGCCGCCTATCAAATTCCATTGGGCTCCTTCGCTTTATCCAATGTGCAAGTTTGGGCTCCAGAATCTTTTTTAGCCGTTGATGTGATCGCCCGGCATTCATCAGCCGTCAGATCTGTCGACGTCTACCCAATTCCGCTGGGAGTCTGGGACTTATCTCCCGTGCAATTTCACTCCTCGGAACTTATAATAACCATTGATCTATCCCACTTTGATTTCCGTCTGTCGGACGTGTCATCAGATTACAAATTCTGCTGGGCCTTTTGGGCTTATCCGCCGTACAGGTTTCACTTCCGGAATCACTCTTATCCCTCGATATGATCCGACCTCGCCTCTCTGCCGTCGGATTGAGAGAAGGATACATGATTCCGCCAGACTCCATTTTCTTAACCAACTCGTGCCTTCACAAGGCAGATTTGATGTGAACCGTGGATCTGCCCAGGACCACTTTATAATGTTTGATCTGTGCAGCTGGTTAAAAGCCGGAACCTATCTTATCTTCATCGCATGTTGCGAAGGGCGGGGGGAATACCAACCATTGATTTTCTTCCTTCCTTCATCGCGGCCTGGGCTCTTTGGAAAATTGATCGATATTTTGACTATCATTCCACCATAGCACTATATCCTTTAACCAAAGTATTTAAACAACATTACCTTATCTCCACTATGGTCTTATTTCTCCCTTTGTTAAATACAGGTGTTAACAAACATGGGATAGATTTGCAAAATTTTGAAATTTTGATGTGCAAATTGTATATGTATTCCTATGTATTGGAACACCAAGGATGGTGTTATTCCAAGGGGGAAGGGATTGTGATGTCCCTAGTTTTGACCCCGGTTACATTAAAAGGTACATGATGTATATATTGTAATTAATCGTGGTGAGGAGCTAAAGGCAAAACCCCCACCATCGATTTGGTTGTGTATGTTTTGACAATTGGGATCATTGCCGATGGTATATCATGCTATCGGGCACATTATAGTTTTGGGCATCATGTAAATATGCACATCAATTAAAATAAACCTACAACCAACTATAACGGTGCAACGTTAAATGAAAAGGGCATGATTCCTAAGGTTAAGGGGGAGTTTTCCAATCCATGGGGGTCATTGGGAGTTTGCCATGTGTCAGCCACCCATTTAAACTTATGTTTTCTATTAGTTGGGAGCAGTTATTGCTGAGTAGTGGTGGGTGTGGCAGGACTATCAGTCCTTGCCCACGTGTCCACTCCACCAGCGAAATATTCCTCTTCACGTCGTTGGGGGAAAGGGGCGGGGACATTCCATTCTTCCCACTGATTCCACTCTTCCACGATCCCACTTCTTGGGATTTTTTGGGGTCTGGCTCACTCTGACACTATTATCAACCCAAATGGCACTTCTCCGTCTGAGTGCCAACATTTCCTATGTTGGCGCACAAAAGGACATTTATGGATTGAAGGTTGCCTAAAACAATATAGATGGGAATGTTATGAAATACATTCATTATCCATCTAGCTGGCCATTTTTACCTTTTAATATATGAATTGTTGTACGTTCCTTTGCCTATATGCAACCCGCATACATACGCGACTTTTCATACAGCATGTCACGTACTATACGCGAGTATTTTTCATTGCAACCTACGTACAGATCTGTACGTGGGTTTCCCTTAGAGAAACTCACGTGTGATACGCGGGTTTCCAGTATCAATACTCGTGTATGCTTTCCTTTGACATTAAAAATAATAAATCACGATTATTTGAGATTTTTTAAGCCTTTAACTATAACCATCTTAACTGTCTCAACCTCCTCAACCCTTGAAATTGCCTTATTTCACTAAGTATAAATAAAGGCCTTGGGGAGGGTATTAATCAATCATACTTGGAGAGCAAAGTTATGCTGGCGGTGTCTATTCAGAAGTATTTAGTGCAGCAAAACTTAGAATCCTTTGGTTGCAGAGGAGTCCTTGTCTCAGGCGTTGGGTTGTAATCTTAACTCATTCACTATTGTTAATAAAGAGAATCCTTATTCCAAATGTGTTTTGAATGTCTTTCATGTATCATGGTTTGATGAATATTTATGATTAAGCACTCTATATCATGTTTATTTAACTTGTCCTATATACATGTATAAGCTTGCACTTGGAGGATTTTATCTTTATAGGTGAAGGAGAAACATCCCTGAAAGCTTTGGAGGAGAAGCAAAGCGGAAGAAGACAAAGCTAGGATCAACCATCGGGAATCAGGTGAGTCTATCCTATCTTCTTGTTTCCTTTCTGTACTTTAAAGTTGATTTCCTGCAAGTTTTAAGAGTATGTTGGTAACCCCAAACTTTCGGTTCTAAGGTGTTTATTCCTGTACAACACACGCAGGAGGGTGTTGGTTTTCCTCACGCACCGCTTGGGGGGAATTTCCTCACTGTTTTGTTTTATCCTCACGTACAGATTGGAAATTGGCATGGGTTTCCTCATGCAGAGGTCAAAAGGTTGTGATCTCATGCAGCGAGCTAGATGAATGTCTTGAGAGGCACAATTCTGTTGTTTATATGTTTTCCCTGTCAATGCTGGGAATCCGTCTTCTTCCCCATCTGCAGACTGTGTAAGGTTTCCGTTGTTTCATTATGGGATTGGGTTGTTGATCTTCCCTGGTCTTGGTTGTTGCATGTGCAAACATCTTTTGGGTGCCACTAAGTTGTTTTGGCCACGCTAGGGCCATGAACAACTCTGAGTCAACCTGTTGACTTGAGCTGTGAACTGTTTGTTTTACTATGGTATGCAGTAGTTGGTCTTCAGACTATTGAGAGTAGGATTAGAGGCTGGGTATGCTTTAGAAAACTGGTGTTGGAGCCACCCAGACAGAGTTAGACTGTTGGCTTTCTTCTCCACAACCATTGAAGTGTATTGGAAAGGGAATTCAGGGCCTAAGGGACTGTGAAGTATAGAAAGGAATGATTCCTAGTGTTGGGCATGTGGATGTCTTAGAAGTCAGGCTAACTCTTGTGTAGGAATCCTTAGCTCTCCATTGAGGCCACCAACTTAGCATTTAGCCTTTCCTAGCTCCTTGATAGCCTGATAAACCCTACTGTGTGGGCTTGGCTGATTTGTGTACCTTGGCTATGTGTAAGCCTGCTTTGACCCTTATTCCTTGAAAAATGATGCCCAGCTCGGGGGTGGTAGTGTTGCTGAGGGATTGATGAGTACGCTGGCCTATGGTTGGGTGGAACGTTGCAGTGACGTAGCTAGCTGTGGGACAAATTCTGTTTAAGATGAGTATTCTTGAATATTCCATCTCTACATTTATATTTACAAATTAATGAATATGATGAACATGTGGTATGCTTGAATGAATGTATGTTTGCTTCCGCTATGTATATGAAGGATTATGCATCTTAGTATGTTTTATGTTTCAAGATTTATATTTTAGCATTATATGCCTGTTCATGTTCATGGGGCTATTTTCCCAGAGGATTTTGATGGTTGGTAGCATCCTCCTCGCCGGTCAGAGGGTCGGGGACATTACACCCTCACGCAGGGGTGCTCTCTCTTCATCCTCATGCATAGGATTTTCTTCATCATTTCCTCATGCAAAGAGCTGGAGAAAACCATTTACTATCACCCATGATTTTTCCTGTGAAAGAGACATTCACAATTTGGGTTTGTTGTTGTTCTCCCCATGAATTGTGGTTTGCTGTAGGTTCATCCATGAATGTGGTTGATATTGGTTTCATCCACAATTCAGTTGCTGTGCGATCCATTATGTGTTGGGTTGCTACTGAGTTGTTTTGGCCATGCTAGGGCTAAGAACAATTCTGAATCACTTGTTTATCCTGAGCTGCATTCACCATTTGGTTACCATCCTGTTTTCTTTTGTTTCTCACAAAGCTGTGAATTGCTCAGTTTTGTTGCGTGTATGCAGTGGTTGGTCTTCGGACTATTTTGGAGTGGGGATGAGGGCTTGGTTTCCTTGATAAACCTGGTTTTTTTGGGAACCACACAGATAGAGCTAGAGGGCTGGCTTTCTTCTCCACAACCCCTAAATATCATTGGAAGGGAAGTTAGGGCCCGAGGGACTGTGTAGCAGAGAAGGGACCGATTCCTTGTGTTGGGTGTGTGTGGGTATCTTAGAAGTTAGGCTAGTTCTGGTGTTAGTGTCCCTAAATCCGTAATGAGCCCACCAGCTCAGCTTTTAGCCTTTCCCAGCTCCTGGGTGGCCTGATAAACCCAACTATGTTAGCTTGGCTCACTAAAAGATTTGAACCCGAATTTTGACGTTAGAATCTGACGTCATTCGACATTTTGTACCGAAGTGTCGGATAGCAATCAATCCTCAGAATGCTAATAACAGAATATTTATAGATCCGTCGCATATTCGAGACACGTGAGTTGGATTTTCGACACTGGTAGTGTCGGGGAATCGACACTACCAAGGTCATATCTTCAACGTCTGTGAAAGCAACACTGGTGGTTATCCGATGGGGAACTAACACTTCTAGGGTGGTTTTTCAATGTCTGCGAAAGAAAAACTGGCAGATATCCGACACTGAAACATTGGAGATCCGGCGGATGGTTTATAAAATAAAAATATATAATACTATATAATAAGAAATGACAGCTCGTTTTCATTTTGGACAGTCATTTGAATTTCGAGGTTTTTGCGAATTTGGAGTAGGTCCGATAGACATGGCAGACAACTCTGTTGACCCGTGATAGTAAGAGCTCAACATCTTCTCCTCACTGAAAATTACCAGTATACTGTCCCCGGACACAGTGCAGAACACGCTGGAAAATTTGACAGCTGGAAGCGAGAGCAAGGTTCTGGTTTCTCTGCCAGATGAAGAGAGCAAGGTTCTGCTTTCTTTGCTAGATGAAGAGCTGCTAGGTGTGTTCGCAACACGGCCATTGAACTTATCCTTAGGAGGAGGCCCGTACTCATTATTCCAACCTCAGAGCACAACTGCAACAACCATTTTCATCGAACTTCCCTAGGCAGAACCACAAGGAACCCCAAACGGGGAAATCGATCCTTCAGTGTCACAGGGAGCATGCATAAGAGAAGCCGCCGAATAATTTGATGGAATCTCAAACTGGAACTCCACCCCAAAAGATGAAGGCACCCAAATCACCTCCAGGAAACGAAATAATCAGTGTTTAAATCCCACGCGAAGAGATTTTAACGTAATTTGTGGACCTGGGCGCCCCATGGAAGAAGCACTAGAGATGGACGGATTAACCCTACTCAAGAAAATCACAACCAAAGGAAGAAACCCCAAGCTGGTGAAAATGAAGGAATGGGCCAGGAAAAATTGGACAGGCATTCAAGGTGAAGGCCCGGTTATTAATTTGCTTGCAAAGGGATGGTTTAGCTTCTAGTTCAGATGCAAAGAGGATGCAAACCTCATAGGCAGTAGAGTCTGGACATATGGGAAAACCCTATTTCAGCTAAAGCAGTGGACCCCCTTGTTCGATGCAGAAACAGAGCAACTGGATACAATACCAGTCTGAGTTCTCCTGCCAGGACTACCATTGGAATTATGGAACCTGGCTTGGCTTAGGGAAATAGGGAATGAGCTGGGGACTTTCATTGAAGATGACCTCTTGTTTCAGCAGACGGATATCAAAAAGGTAGCTAGGATCCTGGTCTCTTTGAACATCAAAACCAGTCTTCCGAAAGCCTTTAATTTTATATGGAAAAACAAGCAAAAAAAATAGTTATTGTACTATGAAGGGCTCCTGTTTCAATGACACAAATGTCATGAAATAAGACATTTGGCAAGAAACTGCCCAAACTTTTTTCCCTCAACAACTGGAAGAAGGAGGTGGGTTAGGCGAACAGAGGCCTCGAGCTCCAAAGAAAATGATCTGAACACAACTTCAGACAAAAATCCTCTCAGGTGGGAGGGCACAGAACAACCATTGGATCAACCGGAAAGATTGGGAGAAGTAGCAGTAGAAGGGCCTCCTCAACAGACGGAACAATGTCCAATCGCGTCTCCCTCACCGGGTATGAACACTTCTTCCCTTAGCAATCAATTGAATGATTTATCTTTGAATGAGGAAAAATATTTTCCTACCCCTATCACAAGCAGTCCCCCTCCCCCAAAAAACGACACCTCCTCCCCCACATTGTAGCTAGGGTTTTACCCCTAGCTTGTGCGAATGAGCACCTACTAAGGAAAATGGATTCCTTAGTAGCAGTTCAATAAAATGTAAACTAAAAGCTATAACAGAAGTAAAAAGTAAATCTAAACATGTGCATGAAACAAACAACAAAATGTAAAGAATGGTTTTTTATTGATAATACCTCCAATGTGAAGGTTGGTGAAGCCCTTTGCGCGGGTCTGAGTAG
Organism: Pseudotsuga menziesii; assembly: GCA_001517045.1. Taxonomy (NCBI): domain Eukaryota; kingdom Viridiplantae; phylum Streptophyta; class Pinopsida; order Pinales; family Pinaceae; genus Pseudotsuga; species Pseudotsuga menziesii. Next base: position 24,144 of record LPNX011191580.1, read on the forward strand.
GTGGCTCCGAGCTTCAAGCTGCTCCTTCTCTTTCTCCAATGGTGGAAATGGGCCAAAAGGGGCTCTCAATGGTGAAAGTAGCTCAAGGGTGAGCTAGGGTTTCAAGAGCAATTTTGGCAGAGTCAGGATACTTGTGATTGTGGATGTGAAATAAGGGGTCTCCATCACCTATTTATAGTTTTTTTTAGTGGTGGAGTGCTGGCCCATGGTTTAGGGCATTTGTTTAGGGTTTTTTCCTCCTTTTCCTCATTATTTTATATTTTTCTTCCCTTTTAGGGGATTTTTGCTATTTTTAGAGGAATTTTGGATATTTTTGGAGGAAAATGCCTTTTGGAGGCATTTTAGGCCTTTTGGAGGCTTTTTAGATGGTTTTATGGCCTTTTGGAGGCATTTTAGGAGGATTTTCAGGGTTTTTAAGGGAAATATGGTAGGAAAATGGACAAATGAGCCATATAGTGGGGTAGATGAGGTAGTGAACACTTTTTGGGTGTTAACAGATTGCCCCCTGATGTGTGAGGGCAGGAGCTCATCGTATGGCCGATGGACATCATAAGTCATAAATGGTGTTCCCGGGGTGTGGAGAAGAGAAGAAACAAACGGAAGCCTGGAACAACGATCTCGAACCATCTGCAAGAACTAAAAGTACATAACCTCAAGAATGGATGAGGAATCATCTGATTATATGGACGAGGCAGGCATTCCCATGCTCGTATCAGGATATAACATAATAATAACAATGGGGTCCAAAATATGGGGACCTGACATATACATGGCCTCAAATACTGAATGAGGAAGAATCTCAATATATGGACGAGGCGGGCATACCCATGCTCGTATCAAGATACATAAACATAACTGTGAGGCCCAAAAAGAGGGACCTGTATGATACATAAAAAACCACTGTGTAGATCAGAAGAGTCTAGAAGGGACTCAAATCTAGGACATACTATTGGGCAAATCATGTATGAGCTGAAAAAATGATGCACCGGAATGATAGCAGTGTTATTGAATGTGGTACCAAAGGAACTGATGAGCTTCTAGATCAAAGTGACAAGGGTCATACTCGCAATGGTACACTGAACTGGAACTGAACTGGGTACTCAAGGAAGCATGGAACTGGATGGCTTCCGAATACAAACTCCAACGCAGCCCGGACATCCACGGGAACATATAACTGGGTGTTCCGAAGTGACTCACCAATGTGCTAGAGTCGGGGGAAATCCGGGGTCTTTGACAAATAATGGAAGGGATCTAAATCCTGCATGATTCTCAATGATGCGATCAAGGTGCTGAAGTTGAGCATGTGAGAAACAACCATTCGGAGAGGCAAGGATGACTCCTCCCAAAATGGTCCGTAGGCACTCACCACAGATGGTGATGGGTCCAAGGCGCAGGGGCCTCTGGGTCTATCCTCTGGAATAGAGGGGCTGCCATCGATAGAGGGAGACCTGCAACTATCAAGGTACTGATGTTTCCTTGACAGGAGCGCGAGGTGGAAAACTGAAATGTGATAGTACTGATAGTAGGATTGAGAAACTGGGGGGAATAACTGGGCAAGTAGAGTGGGTGGACTCAAACTTCCTTTGTTCAGAGTATGATGGCGGGGATGATCAGGAAGCATATGAAACTGACGAGTGGTAAGGGGATCATAGCTGTGTTGCATCTGGAAGCTGACTGGGCTAAGGGAGACTCAAGCTGTGGTAAAATGGCAGGAGATTGCAGAATACTCTGAACAAAGGCGACCTAATTGGGGTGGCTGCCAAGAGGATCGATCATGGTGCCAAGAGGCATGGGGGGACTGCTTCATGGGTTAGGGAATGAGAAGGAGTGTGTATATAAAATGGTACTGTCATGTGGATTTATACGATCCCAGGACAATTCATGCTCGTGGTTGCTTTCAATTTTAAGGAGTCTGAAAGCAAATAAGAAGATTCTGAAGGGATGGATTGGTACTGTCGTGTGGATTGTACGAGCCCAGGACAGTTCATGCTCGTGGTTGCTTTCAATTTTAAGGAGTCTGAAAGCAAATAAGAAGACTCTGAATGAATGGAATGGTACTGTCGTGTGGATTTTACGAGCCCAGGATAGTTCATGCTCGTGGGTGCTTTCAATTTTAAGGAGTCTAAAAGCAAATAAGAAGACTCTGAATGGATGGAATGGTACTGTCGTGTGGATTGTACGAGCCCAGGACAGTTCATGCTCGTGGTTGCTTTCAATTTTAAGGAGTCTGAAAGCAAATAAGAAGACTCTGAATGAATGGAATGGTACTGTCGTGTGGATTTTACGAGCCTAGGACAGTTCATGCTCGTGGGTGCTTTCAATTTTAAGGAGTCTGAAAGCAAATAAGAAGAATCTGAAGTAATGGAATGGTACTGTCGTGTGGATTGTACGAGCCCAGGACAGTCCATGCTCGTGGTTGCTTTCAATTTTCAGGAGTCTGAAAGCAAATAAGAAGACTCTGAAGGAATGGCACTATCGTGTGGATTTTACGAGCCTAGGACAGTTCATGCTCGTGGTTGCTTTCAATTTTAAGGAGTCTAAAAGCAATAAGAAGACTCTGAATTAATGGAATGGTACTGTCGTGTGGATTTTACGAGCCCAGGACAGTTCATGCTCGTGGTTGCTTTCAATTTTAGAGAGTCTGAAAGCAAAGAAGAAGACTCTGAAGTAAGGGAATGGTACTGTCGTGTGGATTTTACGAGCCCAGGACAGTTCATGCTTGTGGTTGCTTTCAATTTTAAGGAGTCTGAAAGCAATAAGAAGACTCCATGGGGGTTGCTTCCTGGGGAAGCAATATCAATTTGGATGACTGGTGAGATGTTGGCCATGTTACCCTCCTCGAAGGAGTCAGGAGTAGGAATAGGGTTCTTGAACCAGTCGACCTTGGGGGGAAGGAAGTCTTTGGATTCAACTGCAAATTGGGTAGCAGTGTTAGAGGAGTATTCATCTAGGAGGAAGTAGGAAAGATGGTGCATGTCATCCCAGGGATACTCTGGGGCAGTGAGAGCCTCGAGGATTTCCTCATTAGTAAGGAAAGTTTGTGTCGTCAAATCAATTGACGAGGGAGTAGAGACAGAAGAGATCATATAAATGGTATTATCCTCTCCGGAAGGGGGAGAGATCGGGGGGTGGATCTCCTCAATGGTGGGTGGTGCCGTCTCAAGGTCCAAATTGTTCATCTCATAGAGAGATACTCTGTAATCGGGGAGATCGGGACAGTGATTTGTGTAATGCACATAAACACCGCATATGGCACAGGGGTGGTTAGTGCGTAGGGATTTGTCGTGAGGCTTAGGGGTTGAATCAAGTTGGACAACTGGTATATCGGGGTCGTCATCAAGAATTTGCATGTGTGCCTGTACTGCTGGTAACTGAGGACATTGGTGAGTTGCATGGCCCAACTCATCCCACAGCGAGCATTTGGGAGGAGCACGAAACACAGGGGGGTTCTTGACTGTCTTGGGAGGTGGGACAGCAGAGTAAGGTTGGGGGCCTCTACCCCTAGTTGGTTTGGTAAGAGGAGGGGGGGGGGTTCGTGGAGGACGACGGGGGAGCGACACCGGGAGGTGGTTGACTAGTAGTGACAATGGGTTGCACCGGTTGCAGGACGACATCTGGTGTCAGCGGGGGAACGGGAGGTGAAAGATACCAAACGGGTAATCCTAAGGTTAACCCAGGGAGGCTAAGGGTAGCCATGACCGGGGCGCTAACTACTCCTGAGGGAGGGATGAGGAAAGGAATGGTATGGATGGGTGTAACACCAATGTGACTAGGTACCAAAGGGGGTTTAGGAAACAAGGGTGGTTGATTAGCAGGAGTTTGCGTGTGATGGGACAGGGTACATAGGTCGGACACATCAGTGTCGGGTGATGGGGGTGGAATAGATTGGAAGGTCGAGGTCATTGGCGCATCTGAGTAAACTTCAGGCCCCATAGAGGAAACAAGTGAGGTGATGGTACCCGAAACAGGTTGTTCAACCATGGGGAGAACATTTTCGGGTGCTGCGGGGGCATTGGGATCATAGTAGGTGAGTTGGTCGACCTTGACCACGCCTCCCTCATGGGGGAACATCATGGTACAAAAAATGGAAGAAGCAACCGCTCGCATGGCATACATGTAGCTGCAGCCAAGTAAAAGGTTGTAATCAAGCTATGCATTAATAACCTCGATGTCAATGAGGACGGTTTTGCCAGCCAGCTGGACGGGGATGTTAGTTAATAGGCCTTGTGGTTGAGCCGAACGGCCGTCGTAGGCTCACAACACAGTAGTGGATGGATGGAGAGGAGGGGATCCCAATTTCTACCAGATGAAGGTGGACATGACACATGTAGAGGCACCTTCATCAATAATGCACCGATGGATGACAAAATTCCGCACGGAAACAGAAACGTGGAACGCTAAAGTGGAAGGCATGCGGGGTTCGGATTGGTCCAAATCAAATGCCATCAACTTTGAATCATTTGGATCGATAGCCCCAATGGCTGAGAGTAAAGTCTTGCGCTGTGAAGGGTAGTTTTTTAAGACTTCTAACACAGACATGGCTGCGGGAGATTGGGCTAAATCATCGACAATGTTGTAGTTGGATGCATCCCACGCATTGGGGTTATTGTTGATACGGCGAAGCGGGAAACGAGGTACTTTGGGAGCACCATCTAGTGGAGGTGGAGGTATATGTAACGCTTAATCAGTGGGATGAGCGTTAGTGGGTTTATCGGCGGGAGGGGCTTCAGGGGTGGAGCCATATTGGTTCCGCCGAGTCTGGACGTTGACCTCATCGGAGGACATCATCAACAAGTGGTGGGTACCTGAGTCAAGCATGGGTTGATCAAGAGCAGTGTAAGTGATTTGTTGTTGGGTTGGCGCATTGGCTTGAGGGGGAGCCAATGGTTGAGTGTTCACTATGCCTTGGTTTGGTAAGGGGTTTTGCAGCACCAAAGGTGGCTGCTAAGGTTGTGGGGGGTTGGGTGGTGCTTGAGGAGCCTCCTGCCCTTGGCGGTGGGCATCTTCAGCCCAAAGTTGCTAAACTCGCTCCATGTGTGGGAAAAAATGTGTGTAGTGGCCATAGACCCCGTAAATAGAACAAGGATGGTTTGTTCACAAATTAGGGTTTTTGGCCTACTTGGGCGGGCGATCAAGGTTTTGATTAGCAGGGGTCGCATTATTATTATCAGGGGGATTAGGGGGTTGACCAGCTTGTTCTATAGGTTGGTTGTTTCCACTATTTCAGCCCCTGCCGCGGTTTTGTTGGCCCTGGTTGCGTTGGTTGTTCTGGTTTTGCTGCGGGTTTTGTTGGGCGTAAACTTGCCCTTGGGCAGCAGGTGGATTCTGAGGTTGCGCAAGTGCTGGAGCAGGTTGCAGCAGATGATATGTAGGTGGAGGCTGCGTAAGGGTAGCAACTTGAGGGGGTTGCTGATAGGGCTGCGGAACGGGTTGTGGGTTTGCCACAGGGGCTGTCTATGGCGGCTAATAAGCGGGTTGGGCTTGTGAAGGCGCAGGAGCTGGTGCAGCCTGCTGGTGGTAGTAGGGCTGAGGTGCGACTGGGGGGGCGTAAGCGGGAGTCGCATGACCAAAACACTGCGGTGGACATGAGGGTCCATGAGAATGGTGGTGTGCCATGGGAGCATACGAGTTGGTTATTCCAGACTGGGAGGTAGGCTGCGAAAGGTCATGGCTAGGGGTAGGACGTGCTATGGAAAATGGTTGAGGATGCGAAGAGACATGGCCAATGATGCCGTCGGTAGCGTGGGATGCCCCCGGCGCATCGTGTTGGGAAGATTCGCTGCGAGGGGTGTCGGGTATAATGGTATAGAGATAACCCAACTGGGTGTAAATGAGGTCAAATTGTTGGGCCTTAAGGATGGCCTCTTCTTCAGACTGGGGTCTTTCGGATGCCACATCCTTAGCAATAACAGGAAGAAGGGATTTGAGGAACCAATCTAGGAATATATGGTCGTCTAATTTGATCTTGCATAAGCTACGGCGTCAATGCCACTCATGAATGTGATCCGTGATGTGGGTAGCCATGTTCTGTCTGCATGATAGGAGGATCTCAACGCCTGCATCATAGCGGACGGGTAACTGGAAGAACTACAGGAAGGTCGAGGCAAGGGAAGCAAAGGTGGCATGGATTCCATGCGGTTGCTCGATATACCACTTGGCCGCAGAGCCAGTGAAGGTGCGCTGTAAGAGACGGAGGCGAATAGAGTCGTCCACTATGGAGTTGGAGGAACACCATAGATGGAAGGACATGATGTGGTTTTGCGGGTCCTCACCGGCCTTGCCCTCGAACTTAGGGATGTCAGAGGGGAGCTTGGTGGGCATGTGAGGCCACGCAGGGTCATGTCGAATAGGGTTGTTGGTCAATCTGGCTAGATCAGGCGGGTTGAGGCTAGCCATGAATGGCAAACTGGAAGATGGATGTGACACAGTAGTGGGTTGGACCGAGTTGGGGACAATGCCCCCAAGTGGAGGGGTGGTGTTAGGGAGGTTGCCCCCAAGTGGGGGGACTAAGGTGGTATAGGATGGTCCTGCGCCACCATGGGTAGTGTGAGCCACTGATGGAGTGGGAATACGTATTCCCTCTACGGGAATAGGTGCCGTGAGGGGAACGGTAGATGGGGGCCCTCTGGAGGGCATACCCACAGCGGGTGTGGTCACTGGTGCAGTGGTGGATGTGCCACCAATGGTTCCTACCATGAAGGGAGTGGAAGTCACGCCAGCCATGGGGCTAGTAGGGGCAGTGTAAATGGGGTTCTCAGACTCGGGCTCAGAATCAGAAGTAAAATAAGGGGCGTCAATATCTGATGACGGAGTCCTATGCCACTGACGAGTGGAGTCAAGTGACAAGGCTCGAGATCTATGATAAGTGGTATCAAGTGAAGATGATCTGTGTCAATGACGGGTGGTGTCAAGTGAACCGTGCTGTGGGGGTTTTCCCCTGAGGCGTCGAGAATGTCTCGGAGACTCAATGATGACAGATGGTGTCAAATCTCTGCAGGTTGAGGTGAGTAAAAAATAGCTCAAAAATCCTAATGCAACCGAGTGTGCAGAAGGAGAGCTCAAAAAATAGGGCACTCAGGCCAACAACCAACTCAAAACACCTATTGTAACAGCTATGCTACAATAGGTGGAGTGTCAATAGAAATGGTCAGAATACCAACAAACAACAGGTTTCCTAAAGATAAAAAATGGTGGACTCACTAGACCAAAAGGAGGTAAGGGAGCATGCAAACACCTAACTAAAAGTATTCTGACTTAACTAGACATATCCTCTGCGAGGTGATGAAATCCAAGTGGCTAAGATATCACCCTACCGGGAGGGACACCAAGTAGTCAAATCCTAGAAGAATGGCAACTAAGATACCCCGTTCATGACACGTCTAGAAAGGTGAATCTGCCGCTTGGTCCTTTTACCGCAATACCCCTATACAGGGATATCCCGAGAACTACGAAAGGTATCCCTTCAGTTACTGAATGGAGTGCAATATTCCACTCAGGCCTCCGGAACCAATCGCATGACTTCAACCCTCCTAAGGGAGAGGCCCTCTGGTAAACTGGTTGTGACTGTGCCAAAAAATACTAGGGGATTTTGGTTCCCTAATTGGACAACAGCTATGTCTCAAGTGTAAATAACCGAGGGGTGTTATTGGAAGCCTATCCCCCCGATCCTACCTAACTACAAAAATTCTTTTGTGTTCCCCAAGTGGGGTTAGAATGTTGGTTGAGTTAAGTAGTTTTTAAGGCTCACTTAAATTAGGTGACAGAGTGTGTGCTCATGAGTTGATGAACCCAGAATAGAAGTGCCACACATAAAAGGGGCAACTTCCTAACTAACAGTAGTACTGAATTCAAAAATTTAAACATGCAAAATTTTCTGAATAAAGATGCTGAAATTGTAAAAACAATGCTGTAAAAAAGGGAACAGAAATAATGGTGCAGAAAAGGATGTAAGGAAGTAGGGCTGCAGGTGGAACAGATGGCTGTGCAGATGTAGAAAATATTGCAGCAAAGGGGCTGGGTCAAAAACAGGACCACGGGTCTGTGGCGAAACCGGGCGGTCGGACCACGGGTTTGAGGAAAACAGGCGCAGACAGGTCGCGACTTTGGGGCTTAAAGTCGCGCTCGGGATGCGGGAAAATGGCCGACAGGCGCAATCGGATCGCAGCAAATAGGCTGATTAGCCGTGGTCGAATCGCAGGTACCAGACTTGAATCCGCTGGCAGGGCACCGGAAACGGTCTGATAGCTGCGGTCGGGTCATAGGTAAAGGCCTGAAAAACGCGGTCGGGACGCGATTGTGGAGGGAAAAAACGTGGTTTACGACGGCCGAAAGGGACAGCTGAAAGGAAAAAACAAAAACTAAAACCAGAAATTAAAAACATAGTGGAGTCACCAAAACTGTGGCTAGGGTTTTACCCCTAGATTATGCGAATGAGCACCTACTAAGGAAAATGGATTCCTTAGTAGCAGTTCAATAAAATGTAAACTAAAAGCTATAACAAAAGTAAAAACTAAATCTAAACATGTGCATGAAACAAACAACAAAATGTAAAGAATGGTTTTTTATTGATAATACCTCCAATGTGAAGGTTGGTGAAGCCCTTTGCGCTGGTCCGAGTAGGTGGCTCCAAGCTTCAAGCTGCTCCTTCTCTTTCTCCAATGGTGGAAATGGGCCAAAAGGGGCTCTCAATGGTGAAAGTAGCTCAAGGGTGAGCTAGGGTTTCAAGAGCAATTTTGGCAGAGTCAGGATACTTGTGATTGTGGATGTGAAATAAGGGGTCTCCATCACCTATTTATAGTTTTTTTTAGTGGTGGAGTGCTGGCCCATGGTTTTGGAAACCATATGGTTTAGGGCATTTGTTTAGGGTTTTTTCCTCCTTTTCCTCATTATTTTATATTTTTCTTCCCTTTTAGGGGATTTTTTCTATTTTTAGAGGAATTTTGGATATTTTTGGAGGAAAATGCCTTTTGGAGGCATTTTAGGCCTTTTGGAGGCTTTTTAGATGGTTTTATGGCCTTTTGGAGGCATTTTAGGAGGATTTTCAGGGTTTTTAAGGGAAATATGGTAGGAAAATGGACAAATGAGCCATATAGTGGGGTAGATGAGGTAGTGAACACTTTTTGGGTGTTAACACACATTCAAAAGTACCTCCAATTCAAACTAGGCAACCTCCCCTTCCACCATAAAAAATGACTTGCCCACTCAATCCTCCTCTATCTGTTTCCACCTCCATTCAAGGGAAGTTCCAATCCCTCAAAAACCAAAAATCCCTACAAAAGGACTAGTGGTAAAATCCAGGATCACATCCAAAGGGAAAGGGAGAGGAAGACCATCTCACCTCTCTGTGGCCCAGAGCATGGCGCTCAAGGATCAGGAAAGTGGCAAACAAACAACCATTTTCGGGGCACTTAGAGCGGTGCAAACCCCAGATGGGGTGCCCAAATGAAATTTGTCTCCCTAAACTGCAGGGGTCTAGCAAGCACCCAGAAAAATATTTCCCTAAAAAGGATGATGGAGGTTATATCACCAGAAGTCATCCTTCCACAAGAAACAATGGGTCCAGAGCTGGAAGTTGAAACTAGTTTAACATCACTTCTTCTGCAATACTCTTTCACAGTGTAAAGTGCCATCAGCCACTCTGGAGGTCTAGCAATTGGATGAAAGAAAACAAACATCTAGTGCACAAACTCAGGAGGTGCATGCTTATATCTAACTCAAAGTCATTTTTTCCAAATTTCTTCGGGCCTGGGAACTAGAACCAACAACTATGCAGAACTCATGACATTGAAATTACTTCTTTGTTTTACTAATGAAAGAAATTGCAGACAGTTACAAGTATATGTTGACTCAATGGTGGTTATAAACTGAATGAATAAGATACAGAAATGTGGAACTACTTCTCTCGATGCATTATTTGAAGAGACAACCCATTCTCTCTCATTCTTTGAATCAATCTTTCACTCATGTTTACAGGGAGCGAAATAAGGAGGCAGACAGGCTCTCAAAGAAGGGTCTGACATTGCAATGGGGTGAATGGAAAATTTTAGAAACACGGGATTCCAAGGCCACGAAATATCCGCACAGGCCTTTTATAAATCCATCACTCTAAAACTTTTTGTAAATTAGAAATATATTTTTGAAAGCATAGCACAAACTCAGTCTTTTATGAATGGATGCTTTACTGAATTGTTTCCTGATTTTTTTTTTGCCATTGACTAAATTAATGTTTTAATGAATGAGTTAATGAATGGTTTTTTCAGCTATTGAATGATTGAATGGTTTAATGAATGTTTTAAAGAATGATTTAATGAAATCATTTTTCAACTATTGAGTGAAATAATTTGCATTGTAAATGCATTGTTATTTGCTTTGTGAAATAGTGAAATAATTGTTATTTGCAAGTATAGGCATTGGGTTTGGGGAGTTGAGAGTGATGTGGGGGGGGGGGGGGGGGCCATAAGAGCTTCCACCTTAACGTGGTTGGTCCTATTTAGTAGAGAATATTAAATTATTCTCGAAACAAAGAGGATCTCAATGAATGGTAAGGAAGAATACATTAAAAAACATCTATTTCTATATTTTTATTGTGTAATTTTCACTATTGCTATTTGACTCCTCCATCGGAACTTGTTATAGATAGCGCTGAGAAAAATTTCCATAGTTAAGAGGAAAGAAATGGAGTTTTGATTAGATCGATGGCCTTATATACATAGTATTTTTGGTTATCCATGTTTTATTAGGTGATATATTCTTAACAATTAATTTACTTGAATAGTTGAATAGTATTGTAATTTACATTGTAATAGAATTGTATTTATTTAGATTGTTTTTTGTTATTTTCATAAACAAACATAAATATATTTGATGGGTCCTAACATGAAACTATTGCAACAGGACAAAAAATGAAGTATGGTGAATGATGTTTTGAAAGGTAAAGCATAAGAAGACAGTGTGAAGATCTAGAAATCAAGGTATAAATATGTTTTCTTTTGTTTGATTGAGCTATGTATTGGGTATTTATGCATGTGCACACACATACATTTAGTTGATGATGATGATTACCATACATAGAGGTGAAAAACAATCACTAGAGGCAAGAATATAGACTATGCAAATGTTCTACAAGTTAGGCAGGGGTCTTTTGACATCCTTGACATTTCGACATTGTTAGGTTCATCATTAAACCAAAAAGTTTGGAGTTGTTCCAAAAGAAGAAAATTCTGCTTTGAAAAATCTATATGTTGAAACAACCTGACAAGTGTTTATGAAGTGCACAGAGGCACTCGAAACACATTCCTGGTGAGAAAGAAGGTCATAGGGTTTTAGTATTTCACATTGTGCACCTCTCCACATATTTGGATTTTTTCTCTAGTTTCTCTTGAAAGATAAATGCTTTCCAAAATGGCTTCAAACCCATTTTTCAATTTTCAACCACCCTTACCAAATTGCATCCCTAGCTACAAATATTTTTCCAGATCAATGTTGCAATTTTCATCTTGGGATATATCACTGACGGCCCAGATATACACATATTAGAAATACTAGGGAAAATGTCGGGGAAAATATTAGTAGGCATAAACTTGGACCTAAAAATCACAGAAAATATCAGCAAACATAATTTTTTGAACTGAAAAACATAGGAAATACCAAAAAAATCAAGAACAATAGAAAACTTTAAATCTCAATAAAGTTTTGGAAATATTGGGAGAAATTGGAGATTTGCAACATTGTTCTAGATATTCATCTAATGCATCAGCGTGAAATAATTTTCTTTGTAGACCTGTGTACATTCTTGGGTGTTAGGTTCAATCCCAATAATACCCACTCTCACAAACTAACAAAAACTTTCATTTAAACTCTACTTCTTGAACCAACTTAACTTAGAAACTACACTCCATGATTTCTTTGCTTCTATGTTTTGAGGTGGAATGTTGGATTCCCCAAAAATTTACTTTGAATAACCTTAAAAAAAATTCCATTACATTTTAGGTTATGGGATAACGGTGGTATCACATTGGGATAACACCTCTTGTGGGATGCATGGGAACCTCAAAATCCTCCAACAAATCCATGCAACTGAAAAGTGTAACATTTTTCTTCCTCAATATCTTTTCTACCAAGTGACTTGTCTTCATTTTTCTATATTTTCATATGATACATACCGATGGATCTCAAGTGAGTTGACACCTAAAATTTGAACGTGGGAACCTAAATTCATTCATACTATTTTTTTGTCATTACAAATTGACATTGAGAACTAGACATGACTTAGAGAAGTGATGGACTAAATACTAGCCTTGGGATAGAAAACTTGAACTCTAGGATTAAGACTCAGAAAATCAAAAGAATAAACAATTCTTGTCACAAGAATTTAGTTGCATATGCATCCATTTATTTAAATATGAGCTCAAAAATTAAAAATATTGGCATGAGTAAAAAATGTCAAAGGAATCTCTTTTTGTCAGCTCAATACTAAGTATGTTGCTAGATTTAGGCGTTTTCAAATTCTGTACAAAAGAACTTTAGGTATATGAGAGAAACCTTATATTTAGTATCCATAATCTTCTCCATGATAGTCATAGATCTAAAATATTTTCATAAATCCCGAGGATTAGATTCCTCTTCAAGAACCTAACCATGCATTCATCAAATGCTTATTCATTTTGCATTGTTAAATTTCCATGGTTTGTTGGATTATGGACTCTAATCTAATCCACAGAGTCCTACAATTCCTTATTTTCCTATGTTGAATTTTGTCATGTTTGATCCATTTTGATAAGCAAAGTCCTAACATTTTTTCCATGAGTCACTTCATGTACAGGTGAGATCCACTCATTAAATTTTAAATCAATCTTTTCCAACCAGACCATACCCATCATCTATTGTTCCCCTAGATCCTTCACACATTTATGAAGAATGGGAAGCTCACAATCAAACTGGAACTTGTAGAAATATTATTTCAACAGTCTCTATGCCACCGTCCTTGTAATGCATATGATTCAATAGCATATTGTAGCTAATATGGAAGGAACTATTCAAAGGATCAACATTTTCTTTAACCACTAGTTTTGTAATGGATGTCTCCATTTATTGGATTGGTGAGGTATTCTTCATAGGAAAAACTTCATTACTTTGAGCAGGTGATGATAGCATGGTCAAGTGGTGGGATGTCATAATCCAAGTATTGGAGTAATTATGTTTTGTTGATTTTCTTTTGAAATAATTTCTAAATTTTCAACACTGTAAAGCATATTGCCCACTAGAATTCACAAGTCAATTGATTCCTTTTTTGTGTTTATACATGAAGAGTTACTAAATATAGAAGCGTATAAAGACTAAGTTCGTTGTGGTGCAGCAAGTCTATAGAGTGTTGATTTATGGTGTGATTGGGATTTATGGTCATATGCATCTATCTGGAGTCATTATTTGATTTAGTTTACTTTCTTTACAATTTTTCAAATGGATAGGCATACATGTTCGTATGACCAAACAGTACAACTATGCAACTTGTGCAACTCAAAGACTGCCTTGTAATTGAAGGTTTTTTTGCCACATAGATGTTTGTTTTTTAATACAAATGATGATTTTTCATTAGCATAAAAAGAAACCATTATATAAGATTTGTTTGGTATATACCTCGCTATTTGAATGGTGGAATATTTCATCCAATATGTAAGAATGGTCTTAGTACTAAATCTAGATAGGCTCAATCGATGGCTTCCTTTGCAACATGATAGTAGGGTAAGAGAATACTACCAATAAATGACCATAATCTAAAAAATATCAATAACCTAACTAGCTGATTTTCCTTACTTATAGTCTCATCACTTGTGTACATACCTCGACTTGAGCACAATTTCATCCAATAATAATGTTATATAGGGTGCATTGCCTACTTTATCTCACTAAATCATACATATGCTTCAGAGTAAATTCATAGATGGATTATTTTGTAACATAATGGTAGGGTAAGAGAATACTATCAACAAATAACCATGATCCCAAAAGTTATCAATAACTTGAGTTGTTTATTTTTCTCACTTCTAATCCATATTTCGAAGCTATGCATATTGAAGCCTATGTCACAATAAATAGAGGCAGTGGTAGGTCTACTAGACGCACCTAAACTTATGCACTTTTTTATCCAATGGTGTTACCATATATACATACAATGTAAGACAAAAAAAAGGAAGATCCATCTGATCCTTTACATGTAAAGTCGTATGTTTTATGCAACATTTCACACACCTTCTTTCATCAAATGATCCTGACATACTTTTAGCATCTCTTCAAGCTCGTGTAGCTCTTGTAAGGATTAACCCTTCCAAGTTACACCTGAGTGGAAAACTGCCAGGAAGTGCAGCGTTGAATCTTCATTTTCTTGCTATATCACAAGGATGGGGAAGTAAAGAAGGAGTGGGCATGTTCTCGTGTGTTGTAGAAAATGGTTGTGATGTAGCAGCAAGCCAATTAGGGTCAACTTTACATTTTGAATTTTATTATGAACGTGGTCCGGACAATGCATAAAATTTAAATGGAATATGGAATGCCTTCAAGTTCCTTTGTCAACTCTTCTTGATATGACCTTTCAATTTCCATTTCCTGCAATAATTGATAACTAGGTATCAAACTGATCTATTACTTACTGAAACATCCATTGAAATTGAAAGTAATATTTTGAGTTTAAAAACATAGTAGCTAAGGATTTTTTCACAAACATCTTGGTTAAATAAGAATTAATTGCATATAAAAGCAATTACCTCTGTACCCCTTTCTGTTGTTGCATTGGCTTCATTTCGATAGGCAATAGCATCTGCCAGTATTTTTTGGGAATCATTGATAGCCTGATCCTCCATCCCTATCATAGGTAAAACTCATTGCTTTGTTGTTGTTTGCAAGTGCTTAAAACTTGTTGCTTTGCTTGTTTCTTTGATGTTGTTTTTGTTACAAAAATTAATTAATAAACACATTGCTTAGAATTGAACAATGCAGAAATGTGTATGTGGAATTACAAAACAATCAAATCATATGGTGGGGACATGAAACAGTCGAGTTACAGTACTGCTCCATGAGGATACTGATTACTCATAGTCTATCATTGGCTTATTACTAATGTAAAATTTACTAACACTACCAAAACCAATTAAGGATCCATGAAACATTTTCAAGTTCCACAAGGTTTAATAAAACCCTTAAGGGGAGATTTTGTAATTAGGAAGAGTCTTAGAAATGTTATGCATTTATATAAATCAATTTTGGATAATGTTGGATCTCATGGGAATTTTGTTCCCTAGAATCCCATAAAGGTTTAAATTCATTTGATTATCAGAAGGGTAGCATGGGTTCAAGGGTAGACTACGTGTCAGCTATGAGTACAGAGTATCTAGTAAGGATCTCTAGTATTTGGATATGTGGTAATAGGTATAGGGTATAGTTAAGATAGATTTTGTCAAAAGAGTCAGGCACTACAGAAAAAATGAATTCCTCTTCTATTGAAATTAAATGTTTTGTTATTTACTATTAGGAAATGGATATTTTGCTCTATTAAATTTTAACATTTGTTCTGCTAATATAATGAAGGGGAATAGTTTTTATTGGCTTGAAACGCTTTAACAAATCCCTAGAATTTTTTCAGCATGCGAGTGGGTAACAAGCTCTTAAGTTGGTTATGCTGCATGTTTCCTACTTCACCATTTTTAGAACTATTGTAGGATTATTGGAGTTGCTAATCATGTTATTTTTGGTGCAGGTGATTACATTCCCAGCAACAACTTTAACTGCAATAACTGTGGAAGCATACAAAAAATGTCCTAGTTTCTCTCATTCAGACTGGTTAGGTTAGTTCTTCACTTCTTAGTTGCGTTAATGTTAATATATAACATGCTTCTATGAAATAATTTGTTTATGTCTAGAATTATGTGTTGAAGTGTGATAAGCAAATGATGTTCAATTCAAATAAAAGGAAGTGTGTTGAACAAACCATGTTCCATTAAAAGTCAAACCCACATTTTTGGTAGTGTGAAAAATGGATGTCATTCTTGCTTATAGAAACAAAGGTGTTAAGACAGATCAGGTATCCACCTTACTTGTGTAGGTTCTATACAGATAGACAATATCATATGAAAATGAACTAGTGAGCTTGTGGAATGTAGTAAAAAATATGTCATTATAGTAATATTGATTCTTTTAAATTATCTATATGATGTTAGCTTGTGGAAATTTTCCCAGAATATGGTAACAGATGCTCTTGATTTGTTCATTCTTCGTTCAGTTTTTTCTTTTATAGCTGGCTTTTGTTTTTAAAAATTTATTACACGTTCAAGCATTCCCGAAATATACACCTGTTGTTGTCCAAAGAAATTTGAAATCTTGCACTCAGGTATATGTGGTCATTGTTGTACAACAAACCTGATTCATTATTGGTTCAAATATTCCAATAATTAAAATTTGTTAATTTACTTTTTTCACTGAGTTTTTAAATGTGTTTTTGTCTTGGTTTGATTGGTTTTCTATCATATCTTTAATTCTGGTAGGACCTCATTATTGGTGTTAAAATCTAGAACTGTAACTTGTATTCACTATTCAATTGGAGTCTTCTATCCACCTATGCAATTGTTGAGTATAGTGATGTAAAGATCAAGGTTATGAGAACTAGAACTAGAATCAGTCGAGGGTCACACCTGAACTAGAACAGAACTGAGTTGGAGAACCATCATCAAAATAATATACATGAGGATATCGTGGATAATATAACAATCACACCATAAACCTAGACCCATTTTAGAGAGATACATCATAAATATTTGAAATATTTAAAATGTGTAAGAGGTAGTTTCAAAGATTAAACATTTGGTTCAAGTCCTTCTAGTTTTTAAATGGATTCAATCCATTGGTTGAGTACAAAAATGGAACTAAGTGGAGATTTTCCATGTGAGAATTGCAAATGTGAATACACTGTGCATGATAAGGATGGTACAAATTGCAAAATTACATATGAATTTAGGGAATCTAGAGGACGCAGTCACTATAATAGCTATCTATATAGAAGAGATAGTTCTCCTTATGCAAATCACTATGTCCAGAATCCACGTCTTTGTGATACGGGACCGGTAAAAGCACCTTATGACCTTAGGGAAGGTTCTTCGAATATTAATGAGAAAAATGCCTTATGGTCAAGTTTTATTGGGAAAATGTCAAATTTGTTTATGGACAAACTGAAACTGAAGAATATCAAAACCAGTGGTTGAAACTTAGCTTAAAAACTCCACAAAGTTCAGGCCTTAAGGTGGAATGTATTTTAAAAAATTATCTAAACCTTTCCCTTCCCAATTTTGATGAAGAAATAAATAGAGAGACCTCATCTCCAACTCGATTATATGGAATGGGTTTTATTCTTCTGGGAAAAAAAATAAAGCGAGCTGATACTGATGGATTTTTGGTTGATACTTCTCGTTTTCACTTTTCAATTTATAGTCCTCCTGTTGATACTTCCTCCTGTCCTCCACCAAACGAGAAGATTCATTTTTTAAATGCAACACATGCATTGACAGTGCTACCTAATTTAAATTTACCAACAAAAAAAATATAAACACAGATTCTGGTACTACCACATCAATATTTCAGGGGAAGTTGGCCTCAGTTTCTGACCAGAATTGCCATTATTCACCTACAAAAGAACCGCAGTGTGCAACACTGCAGCAGAGTAGTTTGGATACATTAGTCGTCTCAGGTGAGAAAATATTTGGTACATAATCGAAGCCAAATGCACATCATATTGAAAGAATTTCCATTATTCACCTACAAAAGAACAACAGTGTGCAACACTGCAACAGATTAATTTGGGTACATCAGGCATCTCAGGTGAGTAATTATTAGGTACATAATCGAAGTCAAATGCACATCATATTGAAATGTTGTCAATCTAGACACATTTCTAATTATGTTATCGTCTTGTTTTTTTACGTGAAGACAATTTCCTGGCTTTTGGGCATGCTCTTCCACCAAACCAAGGAAACAATAAGACTTCAAAAGGTTTACTATCATGAGGGGAATATTTAAATGTAAAGCTTATCTCTCTCACAAGGTATTCCATCTGATCCTTTGTTGACTTGTCCTTTCAATGACAATATGTTACCCTAAAAGTATCTAAGTATAAGGAAGATCAAAACTAGATCTAAACCAACATTGTTATAGTTCATTATCGATGTTCTTTAGTTGTTAGTTTGTTTTACATGAAAGGACTTCTATTCTAATTGTTTAGTTTATGTACATTGCAATTGAAAAATTGCATCTCAAGGACCAACTTTAACATGATGACCATTGGAGTGTCAAAGTTGAAAGAGACAAAAATTATGTTTTGAATTTATTACAACAGTATTGTTTTGTATTTAGCTCCTTTTTAGTTTTGTGTTATGAATTAAAGTATAAAATTTTAATTATCTTATATCAAATCCTAACCTAACCCTGAATTTCAACAATTGTCTTAATTAGTTAAATATGTCTTTCTAATGTTCATTAGTTAATCTTTGGATTTTTTTTCTAAATCCATCAACATCCGTCGCTTTTATGACGCCATCTGACACTCCGGTAAACACATCCGATGTCCGTGGCATGACTTTGTTGCTTCCACTAGTTGGACGACCGATGGTTCAAGTGTTGGACCGCCTCGGAAGGCCAACTCTTCTAGTGTCAGATGGTGTCGGTTATCTGTCACTTGCTGGATAAAAATACTGATGGCAGCGCCATTCATACGACACTTCTTTTCGTCGTATTTCTGATGCGTCAAGGGTCGGCCGACGTCGGATTTCCAATGGTTTATGCAATTTTGATTAGCACTTTGGAAGGACATACGGTCGAATATGCGACACAATGGTTTGTCAGATTTTTGAACCACATTAGTCGTAGGTCGAAGATCTGACATTACACCACCGATGGCAAAAAAAAAGTGTATGTGTCGAAAAGGCGACTGATAAGTGTCAAATTTCAGACATGCAAGGTGTCGGATTTTGGGGTAAATTTTCGTAGTGGCTGATCCATTGTTTGCCTGACAAACCCAACTGTGTTGGCTTGTCATGTTTTGTTATCCTTGGCTATGTGTAAGACTGCTAGTTCCTTATTCCTTGGGGAATCATGCCCAGCTCGGGGGTGGCAGTGTTGCTGAGAGGTTAAGGAGCACGCTGGCCTATGGTTGGGTGGAACATTGTAGCGACGTAGCTAGTTGTGGGACAGTTCTTATAAGATAAGTAGTCTTGACTAATCTGTTTTGCAATCAAATTTACTGTTAACAAATTATTATGATGGACATGTTGAATGTTGAATTGTATGTTTTGCTTCCGCTTGTTACCACCTAAGTTGTACTTAGTGTTTTTTTATCAAGTGAGCTTGGTGAACTGGACAAGGATAACTTGTTCAAACTTCAGAAGACCTCCAGTCTTGCTTCTGGGAAACTTTGTTGTACTATATCACATGTCCATACCCCCATGGGGGAATTGTAATAAATGTTCTAGCATGATAGTGTATGTAAAAGACACAATCTCTTAGACTTTATTTTTCAATCCGATCAGCCCAGGGTGTTTTTTTCCTTGGTTATTATTGGTTGTTGAATAAACAACTGATAATTTCTGAGTTTTTCACTCCATACCTCCAAAGTTGGGGTGGTCGGTTTGGAATTTAGGCCTATTGAGGTTATTAGAGTCTATGTTTCAATGTATAAACATGCTAGGCATCATGGTCGAGTCATATGAACATGTCTAAGTGCCCCTAGATTTTTTCAACTTTTTCATTTTTTTTATTTTTTCAGTGTTTTTTATTAAAATTTAATTTTTCCAAAACTTAGGCTATTTTTTAATAGTTTAATTGAAAATTTGATTTTGTAATAAAAGTGGGCCAAATAATTAGTTTCATTCATGTAGGTGCTCATTTTCAAGCTAAGAGCACCATGTAAACCCATGGACCCACTATTTCCTAGTTTTGAGTGATTTTCCATCACTCAAGTCCGAAATCCCCCAAAAATATATTATTGATTATTTTAATTAATAAATTGATGAATAATGGAGCAAATCCAGAATCCTAGATCAGGGGATTCTCAACTGATTTGATTGAAATTAGTCAGATTTGAACCAGATTAACTAGATCTGACAAATCCTTGACTAAAAGAGGTGATCAAATCGGATCCAGAGTTGATCTTCAGTAGCCTTTATGGGATTTGCGCCCTCTCTCTCTCCTCCGCACGTGTGGGCTCTCCTTGAAGCTCTGTGGACTGATGTGTCAGTTTATGGGTTGATGTGTCAGCTCAATCAGCCCCTCGATTTACAAGTAGGCTTAGTTCAGCTTCAAACAAACATTGATTGAATCTCCCTCAGCTGCAGTGATCTGTCTCCTTGGGATTTGCACCCCCCCTGGGCTGGATCTCCTGGTTTTTGTATAAATAAAAACCCAAGTTGCCTCTTCCAAGTTAGTTAGAGTTGGATTGAAGGGCTTTCTATTGTAATACTGTTGGAATAAAGAAGCTTTGGAGGCCAAATGGTGTAATGCTCTCATGTGTGTGGATTAAGCATTGTCTTACGGCTTTTCTCTCAATTTCTGCATCTGAACCCTGTCTGGCTTGAACGATTGAGCTGAATCAATAGGAGTAAAGTTGGGCAAGTAAGGTTACTTGTTTTTTCTATATCTCATAGCATATATTTTTGAATATCTAGATTATACATGTTTAATAAGTTTATTTGCATGTAATTATTGTCTCTTTTTCATATATATATCCAGATCTCATGAGGTTTCGTGCAGGATTGTGTGTTTAGCTTTCAGGTAGCAAGGATTGGACGAGCTGTGGATCTAGTTTGAATCCACTATACATCCAAAAATTTTGTGAAGGCATTTCCCCTCTATATTCCACTAACAAGTTTCCATTGCAGATCCATCCAACAACAGGCCTTTCCCCTTCTCTTCCTCCTTTCTATTAAAATCAATCTTCCAGTTACCTGTCTCTTCCTCTTATGATCAGATCTAGTTCTAAGAATTGAATATATATTTTTATATCTAGCTCATAATATTCTTGTTTCTTAGATATGTAATTTCATAAAGAATATCATTTCGTAAAGATAGATCTAGGTGTAGGAATTTCCTTTTTTGCAAGTAGCTAAAGCATAGATCTAAAGCTTGCTCATAAGGTAGTTTCTTTTTTTTGTTCTTCAAATATTTATATTCTACAATAAAAGTTCATATCTCATTAGCTTCCCAAACAGCAAGCCAATATCCCAAGGAAATCTTGACTAGCCCCTTGGTTCCTTTTTGCAAAACTAGATTAGCCCCTTTTAACAATTTTTTACTTAGTTTTTTCGATAACTAGAGTGGTGACCCAAAACACTTTTAAAGTGTGTTTGTGAACATTTGATTTTAATTTCTCGCTGTTTTTTAGCAGTTCTAACAAAAAGAGAAGGAGAATCTGCCTATTTTCCAACTCTTGGACGAACCAGAGCTTCCCGGAAGCTTCCCCCACTGCTGTGTTTTGAGTTTAGCTTATTACAAGCTTGTTGTAAGCCTTTGGATCCCAGATAACAAGGACCAAAGTGCATCAATTTCAATTTTTCGATATTGTAAATCATTGCTAATAAAAAGAAAAATTATTTTCGAATAGGCTCTTTCGAGCCTATTCACCATCCCCCCTAGGGGGATTTGCGTCTGTGTCATTTTTTACTTTTTGTTCATATTTTTTCAATATAGCATCGTTCTAATATGCAGGGTAGTATACTTTGATTTATAATCATTTCCATATTCCATATCTAGTGGTTTCAAAGTAATTTTAATACTTACCCCATGACTTCCCGATTGACCTGCAAGGGGAAAGATATGCGTGGTAGGACTAATTAGAAAACCAACATTGTGTATCTTTGTTTTTTGTTTCATCAACTATAATAAAATTAACCCCTCCTTGATTCCCTGATTGAGATCCACTTGGATCAAAAGAGGTTCCTGGAGGGTTTTCTTTTTAACAAGAACACCTATCTTAAAATTTACTAAAATTGACAAGACCCCGGTGTGTATGCTCTGCACTTGGCTGTGGTTCGTCCGATCACTCAAGCTGCATCAAAAGCACTTGAGTGACTAGAATAATTAGGATTCACTCTCCCAAATTGACAAACCATCAAGTGAAAATCCAACACCTCGATCAAACCATTATAGTGGCAAAATACCCAAAGGAAGCGGGAACTCCTGAAAAGTGACGTCGGGGTGCTGATCTCTGTTACACCTACGGGTGCATTATGAAAAATAGCCTCAGAGACTCCATTCAGCCCACATATTCCTTGCGGGTAGCCGTGATGGTTTAGTTTTGGACATACTCCAAGTACTCTCGGGTATATCTGGAGTCCCCCCTTCGCCTAATTCTAATCGACTCATATTTCACATTAACTTAAAACGTACCAAGAGGCAATGGAAAAACATTCACTCCAAGCACATGCAAGTACATTGATTATCTTTTGACTCCATTTTAACACACTGGTTATTTTCTTGCTATATATATATATATATTGTGTCTCAGCATTTTGCTTTCGTGCACTCATTTTGTATCTTGTCATCTATGGTTGTTTATGGTTAAATTTCAAACTCCTAAGTAATTCATTCAATTTAACATCACCATACTAAGTAATTATCCTTAGTAACTTGATAGGGTCTACCCCCCTTGGCTTCGTTAGGAGTTGAGCCCAAACAGAGGAGTCAAGAACAAGGTGACAGCCTTGACTCGAGACTTGCCCCCAAGGACACACTGAGTGGCTTGTAGATTTCTGCCATGTGACCCAGGTGTGTGAAAGAGGGCAACACTTTTTGGTGCCGTTGCCGGGGATAAATCTTTTTATTCCAAAGTATGAATTTTGTTTTTTTCCTTTTTGTTTCTATTTTGTTTGATGAATGATTAGAGTATATCTTTAATTTTCATTTGGAGACACCATTGACCTTTTGTTTATTTTTTATTTTTTCAAAGAAAAGCAAAAAATATTTTTTGTGAAAAGATTTATAAATGCTATTTTTTCTTTTTCACATGGCGACTTCATTGAAGGGATAAAACCCTGTTATCTCATAAAATTGTGAAGTTTTGTTGTGTGTAGATGAGCTCATGCGACATGTGAAAACCTTTAAAGCTGATCACTTGATGGCTCCACCTTTTCAGTACAAGGTTTAATGGTTATATCAAATGCATACTATTAATTTTTGATATGGATGAATTAAAGGAGAAATATGGTGCCCAGATAACTTGAATTTTTCAGCCTATTGATTTCTCAAACATCGTGGGTTCTAACTCTTGTAACGGTGTGGGGGATGCATATAAATGGCTTCCAGCTTTTCATGGAAATTATGGTGATTCAGCCATCTGGCATTCCAAATCTTTCCTTCAGTTGATGGCTGACTTCAATATTCTTCATGAAGACAATATGATGGAAATGTTTGCTGGTACTTTTTGGGGTTAGGCTTGTTGTTGGTTCTATCAGGGCCTTCCTAATAAATGTATAACTTCTTTTCCAAGCTTCCTTTGGATGTTTTTAGAGTAGTGGCATGATGGTAGGGGTAGTATGAATGGTTTGAAAAAGTTCCTTGAAAAGATCTGTAACTTCTACCTATCTGGGACAGAGTATCACATGGAAACATATGATGGACCTTTTTCCATGATACAAAGCATTGAAGAATTGCAATCACTTCTTGAACATTTAAGTGACGAGGAGGTCCATGATATTCCCATCAAAGAGTTTCCTCATAGTTATTCAAGAAAGGAAGTAATTAAGCAGCTTATTAAAGAATATGAGGTGTCTCCCAATACACAACAAGATTCTGAGGAAGGGAAACTCCAGGATGATCATATTGAAGAGCTTCAGGAGGAGCCCATGATGGAACACATTGTTGAAGACTCTCCTCATGTCACCATAGCTGAAAACATTGAAGATTTGAGGTATTATCAAGTGTGTTGCAATGCTGATATTTTTCCAGAAAGCCCTCTAGAGAAACCCACTGAGCAACACATCCCAAGTGGTCCCTTTGAATATGTCCAAAAAGTTTCCTTGATTGAAGATAATATTGAAGATCCTCTTCATGATACCATAACAAAATCCTATAAAGAAACTTATGATAAGATCAGTACAGTGTGTGGTGACACTAGACCTTGTTCTCCTCATGTTAATGAAGGTTTGGAAAGTTTAATTGCCTTGTAACATTTTATCTGAAGAAGATTTTTATGAATACAAGGAAGACATGGATAGGCAGGAGCATGATTCCATGGATGAAGAGTCCCCCACATATGACATGGATGGGAGTGATGACTATTGGAATTTCTTAGATAATCCAACTTGTGAAAATATTATGGAGAATCCCATCCATGATATGTCCAACAAGGGGAGTGTCTATTCAAAAATTTGTGGAAGTCCAATTTACGATACGTCCATTGAGGGGAGCACGGATTTGGATGCCTGGTAAAACCTTAGTATGGAAGAGGAGCATTAAGAATTTTCACGTGATCATTCAAAGTCATATCATGCAGAACCGCACAAGGGTATCAATAATGAAGACATTGAGAAGCAGTGTTGTGAAAATTCAGATGTGATGCAGTGAGTGGAATATCAGTCTCAGCCATCTTTTTCGCATATAGAGGTTCCTTATGATTTGGAGCTACTTGGGGCTTTTACAACGAGTTATCATTTGATAAGCCTCGATGATCAGTATCATGATGTAGTCAATCTGTCTCATCGTGTCGATTGGTATATCAGTCCTATCCAATCATGGATAGAAGCAGCATGCGTGAGCACACACCATTTTGGGAAGCAATTTGGTGAAATATTATATTCTTATGATCTCCCATCCATCTCGCCCATTCCGGGTCATCACGTAGGTTGTATCCTTACTTTGGCTGGTAACCAAAGACAAGGAAATTTTTTTATGTTAATAAAATGTTTAGGTGGTTACATTGGATTTCTGATTGCACTTAACACTTTTTATATCATGCTTAGAGTAGGAAAATAAGCTCCTTGAAAGAGAGCATTTACTTTCTACATTTCTATTTTATACTTAGATATAATAAAACTTTGCTTCTTTTAGTTAGTTACATTTATTTTGTTTAAATAAATCAGCTTAATGGTTCATTCGGTTTTTATAAAACTTGTGCTACTGAGGTTTTCTTGTCAAGTTCAGATGTTTTTACAGGGTATATAAACTAGAGATTATGGTGTTCTCATATCCTCTCCTTGCCTTAAAGACCAGATCGAGCACACGTCCCACAACTGGAGCCAGAATGTTACCACCTAAGTTGTAGTTAGTGTTTTTTTATCAAGTGAGCCTGGTGAACCGGACAAGGATAACTTGTTCGGACTTCAGAAGACCTTCAGTCTTGCTTCTGGGAAACTTTGTTTTACTATATCACATGTTCATACCCCCATGGGGGAATTGTAATAAATGTTCTAGCATGATAGTGTCTGTAAAAGACTCGATCTCTTAGACTTTATTTGTCAATCCGATCATCCCATGGTGTTTTTTTCCCTTGGTTATTATTGGCTGTTGAATAAACGACTGATAATTTCTGATTTTTTTACTCGATACCTCCAAAGTTGGGGTGGTCGGCTTGGCATTTAGGCCTATTGAGGTTATTAGAGTCTATGTGTCAATGTATAAACATGCTAGGAATCATGGTCGAGTCATATGAACATGTCTAAGTCCCGCTAGGTTTTTTCAACTTTTTCATTTTTTTTATTTTTTCTGTTTTTTTTTAAATTTAATTTTTTGAAAAGTTAGGCTATTTTTTAATAGTTTAATTGGAAAAATTGATTTTGTAATAAAAGTGGGCCAAATAATCAGTTTCAGTCATGTAGGTGCTCATTTTCAAGCTAAGAGCACCATGTAAACCCATGGACCCACTATTTCCTAGTTTTGAGTGATTTTCCATCACTCAGGTCAGAAATCCTAAAAAAATCAATTATTGATAATTCTAATTAATAAATTGATGAATAATGGAGCAAATCTAGAATCCTAGATCAGGGGATTCTCAGGCGATTTGATTGAAATTAGTTAGATCTGAACCAGATTGACTGGATCTAACAAATCCTTGACTGAAGGAGGTGATCAAATCAGATCCAGAGTTGATCTTTAGCAGCCTTTATGGGATTTTCACCCTCTCTCTCTCCTCCACACGTGTGGGCTCTCCTGGAAGCTCTGCGGACTGATGTGTCAATTTATGGGTTGATATGTCAGCTCAATCAGTCCGCTGGTTGACAAGTAGGCTCAGTTCAACTTCATATCAATCTAGATGGACTCTCCCTTAGCTGTAGTGATCTATCTCCTTGGGATTTGTGCCCCCCCTGGGATGGATCTCCCGATTTTTGTATAAATAAAAGCACAAGCTACCTCTTCCAAGTTAGTTAGAGTTGGATTGAAGGGATTGCTATTGTAATACTGTCGTAATCTTTTGATTGTTGGAATAAAGAAGATTTGGAGGCCAAATGGTGTAATGCTCTCATGTGTGTGGATTAAGCATTGTCTTACGGCTACTGATGTTACCGGCTTTTCTCTCAATTTCTGCATCTGAACCCTATCTGGCTTGAACGATTCAGCTGAATCAATAGGAGTATAGTTGGGCAAGTAAGGTTACTTGTTTTTTCTATATCTCATAGCATATATGTTTGAATATCTATATTATACATGTTTAATAAGTTTATTCGCATGTGATTCTTGTCTCTTTTTCATATATATATCTAGATCTCATGAGGTTTCATGCAGGATTGTGTGTTTAGCTTTCAGGTAGCAAGGTTTGGACAAGCTGTGGATCTAGTTTGACTCCACTGTACATCCAAAAAGTTTGTGAAGGCATTGCCCCTCTGTATTCCACTAACAAGTTTTCATTGCAGATCCATCCAACAATGGGCCTTTCCCCTTCTCTTCCTCCTTTCTATTAAAATCAATCTTTCGATTACCTGTCTCTTCCTCTTATGATCAGATATAGTTCTAAGAATTGAATATATATTGTTATATCTAGTTCATAAGAGTCTTGTTGCTTAGATCTATAATTTCCATAAAGAATATCATTTCATAAAGATAGATCTAGGTGTAGGAATTTCCTTTTTTGCAAGTAGCTAAAGCATAGATCTAAAGCTTGCTCATAAGGTAGTTTCTTTTTTTTATTCTTCAAAGATTTAAATTCTTCAAGAAAAGTGCATATCTAATTGGCTTCCCAAAAAGCAAGCCAAGATCCCAAGGAAAGCTTGCTTTCCTTGGTTCCTTTTTGCAAAACTAGATTAGCCCCTTTTAACAATTTTTTACTTAGTTTTTTTTCCGGTAACTAGCATGGTGACCCAAAACACTTTTAAAGTGTTCTTGGGCACATTTGATTTTAATTGCTCGCTGTTTTTTAGCAGGTCTAACAAAAAAGAGAAGGAGACTCTGCCCATTTTCTGACTCTTGGACGAACCAGAGCTTCCTATAAGCTTCCCCCACCGCTGTGTTTTGAGTTTAGCTTGTTACAAGCTTGTTGTAAGCCTTTGGATCCCAGATAACAAGGACCAAAGTGCATCAATTTCAATTTGATGATATTGTAAATCACTGCTAATAAAAACAAAAAGTCTTTTGTTGGGGCGCGCACCTTAACGGTCCTTAATTTTGGTAACTCCACGGTTTTTGTGGAAGTTGTAAGCAGAGTTACGACTCAAAACAGTCTTAGGGGCGTCGGGGTTGAGTAAAAACCTTCTTTTTGTAATAAACCCATGGTTTAAGTCCAGGGTTTAGGGTTCGGGGTGCCCATGGTTTAAGCCCATGGTTTTGTAATAAGTGCACTATAAATAAGCACTCTTGTAAAGAAGTCAGTTTAGGCTTTTGATGTAAGATGAATTGATGACAAGCTAAGGCTTGTTTGTAAGAAGGTTAAGTCCCAGCTGTGTGCGTGGATGACCTCTAGAGCTATGTGTGTAGAGGGTTTTGGGTGATTAAGGAAATCTACAGCTGTGTGCGCGGCTTGAGGACTTGAAGGGATCTGCAGCTGAGTGCGCAGATCAGAACTGTGGTTTTTGTAAAGAGTTGAATAAAACACAGTTCTGTGGACGTAACCCCTAAACTAGGGGTGAAACATGTTATATCGTGTTTTGTGGTTTTTTTTTTGTTGTTGTTATGTTCTTTTATGCATTGATAAAGATATAACTGATAAGTAAGATCACTGCTAAATACTAACTTCACTAGAATTCCCAGTAAAGGGTTAAGCAAGGCACTGTTTGTTTATATAGCCACGAAGCTAAATAAGTAACTATTAAAGCTCTGCATTTTATGATTATAATTGTTAGAAGCTAAAGGTACAGTAACATCCCTCTTCTACTTACAGAAACCTGATTCTGCGGCACCCCATAGCTGTTTCGGGTGAGACTGCAACATGTTCGCAGGTTGTTGCCGAAAGGGCCAACACTGTGGGTCCTTTTTTGGTGCAAAGATAATGGTATAAAGACCAGGTCTGCCCTATAGCCCAACATCTTTTCGAATAGGCTCTTTTGAGCCTATTCACCATCCCCCCTGGGGGGATTTGTGTCTGTGTCATTTTTTACTTTTTGTACATCTTTTTTCAATCTAGCGTAGTTGTAATCTACAAGGTAGTATACTTTGATTTATAATCATTTCCATATTCCATATCTAGTGGTTTCAAATTAATTTTAATACTTACCCCACAACTGCCCGATTGAACCGCAAGGGGAAAGAGATGCGTGGTGGGACTAATTAGAAAACTGGCATTGTGTATCTTTGTTTTATTTTTCATCAATTGTTTCATCAACTATAATAAAATTAACCCCTCCTTGGTTCCCTGATTGAGATCCACTTGGATCGAAAGAGGTTCCTGGAGGGTTTTCTTTTTAACAAGAACACCTATCTTAAAATTTACTAAAATTGACAAGACCCCGGTGTGTATGCTCTGCACTTGGCTGCGGTTCATCCAATTAGTCAAGCTGCATCAAAAGCACTTGAGTGACTAGAATAATTAGGATTCACTCTCCCAAATTGATAAACCATCAAGTGAAAATCCAACACCTCGATCAAACCATTACGGTGGCAAAATACCCAAAGGAAGCGAGAACTCCTGAAAACTAACCTCAAGGCACCGATCTCTGTTACACCTGCAAGTGCATTATGAACAATAGCCTCAGAGACTCCATTCAGCCCACATATTCCTTGCGGGTAGCCGTGAAGGTTTATTTTTGGACATACTCCAAGTACTCTCGAGTATATATGGAGTCCACCCCTTCACCTAATTTTAATCAAATCATATTTCACATTAACTTAAAATGTACCAAGAGGCAATCACAAAACATTCACTCCAAGCACATGCAAGTACATTGATTATCTTTTAACTTCATTTTAAGGAACTAGCTATTTTCTTTCTATATATATATATATATATATATATTGTGTCTCAGCATTGTGCTTTCGTGTGCTCATTTTGTATCTTGTCATCTATGGTTGTTTATGGTTAAATTTCAAACTCCTAAGTAACTCATTCAATTTAACATCACCATACTAAATACTTTTTCCTTAGTAACTTAATAGGGTCTACCCCCCTTGGATTTGTTACGAGTTGAGCCTAAACAGAGGAGTCAAGAACAAGGTGACAGCCTTGACTCGAAACTTTCCCTCAAGGACACACCGAATGGCTGGAAGATTTATGCCACGTGACCCAGGTGTGTGAAAGGCAGCAACTCCGTTGTGTATATGAATGATTACGCAGCTTAGTATGTAGTTTGATCAAGCATTCAGGTTTTTATATGTATGTACATGTTCATGGGGCTAGTTGCCCAGGTGTTTGGGGTATGGTAGCGTCCTCTTTGTCGATCGGAGGGTCAGGGACGTTACAACCAGATCTACCTCATGCTGGTTGAAAGAAAGGTTCTAGAAGCTTTGGAAGACCTAGCTTTGTACAGGAACATATTGAGGTCCAGGATAACTAAAATAGCCACTGGGACGGATATTTTTCCCTATGCAGAGGTCATTGGATGGATGTTTCCCAAAATAGACACACTAGAAATGATAATAAATGATGAGGAGGCAAAGCCTGTTGGATCTTTTGCACTTGCATTCATTTCAGCAGCCTACAGTCTACCGGAAAAAAAAATAAGTGTGACAACAGAGTGGGTTAGAAGTATGAAGTTTGATTATACAGCCACAACAAAGATGATGGTGGTTGAGGAAAATACCTTCAGACACAAACAGTCGGAAGAATATGAGACTGCCCATGTTCAAACCCCTTTCAAGATAATAGCATTAATGGTGAGCAAGTTGTATGGTAGGGCTGATGGGAATATGTATAATTTTGGTTGGATTCCCCTCATGTACTATGTAGCCATGGAAGGAACAACTTTTAATTGGGCAAATATAGCTACCAGGAACTTGGCCAAATGTGTCAAGGCAGCTCAGGAAGGTTTGAAATAGAGCAAATCAGAATTTTTTATGTCTTATTTTTTGATAGATTGCATACTCTATCGGCACAATTTCAAGAGGCTTAACTGTGCGTGGAAAGGGGGGAAGGCCCCTTATAGACAGCATATCAGATTTTCGGAGCCCATAAATATCACAACCATTATGAGTTGATATGTGAGGAATTCGTAAGGCCCTTGTATAAGTTGATCTTTCTAGAGGAGTGTCCATGTTTGTCATAGGGAGCTCTAGAATCCATCAAGGAATACATAGATTATTTTTTCTCTAAAGAAGGCATGTATCTAAGGATGTATGGAGGTGCCAAAGCACCCTCACTGCTGCCCAAAATGCAACTGACTACATGGTACACAAGGAAGCAGTTAGATAAGTATTTCTGGATGGTTTTGGAAATTATTTGTTCAATATAAAGAAAGTTGTGTTCCCACCAGTACCTTTCTATGTAGGGAGCTACAAGTTCAACAAGGTCAAGACTGCTCCAAAGTTCGTTAAAGAACTAGAGATTTTCCATTTTGGAGAGAAAATCTTTCACCGAAATGATTCACAAGGAAAGGTGTCAGCATACAAGGCATCTCACCAAGTAAATTTTGAATATGCAGACTATGTAGATAAAGAGGATAAAGTGTTTAGGAATGTCTATAACATGGCATCTTTGACCAAGTGTATCAAGGGAAAGACATCTTGGGTCAAGGGAAGTAGCAGCAACAATCCAAAACCAAATTAAGGAGGAGAAGAAGCTCTAAAGAAGGCCCAAGAAGAAAGTGCTCACAAGCTTGCAGTAGGAGAAAAGAAATTATTGGCAGAGGAAGCATAGAGGGATAAAGCAGAAGCTACCAATCAAAAGAATGCAGAAGTTGTTTTGGGTAAAATTTCAGAGTTAGAAAAATCCATTTCTCAAGAAGCTACAAACCCTGAGCAAGGAATACAAGATACAGAAGGGCTTACATAGGGGCAAAGCCGTGAAAATGAAGAAGTTGTAGGTGGTGGAGGTTAGGAGCAAAGCCCTGTTCGAGATAATCCAAAGAACCCTCCATCCACATCTAGCAGCATCCTTACCGGGAGTCATGTCCCCATAGTTGAAATGGGGCTAATACCATTTACCCCATCTAAACAATACAATGTGGCATGCTTGGAGGATATTCATTTTGATCCTAAAATGAAATCCTTTAAGTGGAGGACAGAGAAAAACTTGAGGGTAGGGACTTAGCCACCATTGACCAAAGTGACAGAGAGGACGGTCATGAGTAATGTAGAAGAACACCCAAAGAAATTGGCTTCTATGGGCATTGAAAATTCCTATGCCAATGCTCACAATGTCAACAAGCTTACAAAAACCATTGAGCAGTATAAGGGAAAGATGGCTGAAATGAAGGAAGTTTTGAGGAAGGATGAAAGGGTAGGCCAAGAATCAAAAATAAAATATGAAGCTACCCTATTAGAATTTGAGAGGCCTCAACAGGGACACCAAATTTTAGAAGAAGAGCGGGACAGTTTGAAATTATCCAATGAAGATTTAAGTAAAGAGAAAGGATATTTGGAAAACAAAGTTGCAGAATTGGAATTGTAGAAGGCTACTGCTGAGTAGAAGGCAGAACAGTATGAAACCAAAGTGGCAGCATTGGAGGCACATAAGAGTTCATTGGAGGTGTTGTTAAAGGTGGAAAATGAGAAAAGAACATATATAACACCGTTGACAAAGCATGCCCTCATGCTCAGAAATAAAATATATCAGATGCAGGTACAAATAGCAGATGAGGTGTTGAAGGTCTGTCAAGTGGAATCTAGGTTAGAAGAGATTTCAGGCATAGCTTTTCAATTTAAAGAGAAGACCCGGGATGTCATGGAAATCCTTCAAGGGTGTTTGAATTGGTTGGAAACAACCAAGGAACCTCCAAAAAATGTACCGATCAAAGACTCTGAGAGAGTGAAGATGGAATCTGAGCTGATAGGATTTGGGAATAAAGTTGTTGAAGAACGTATAAGGGCATCCCAGGGAACTAAAGGCATTTGCAAGGAGTTATGTAGAAAAGTCCTTACAGCTCACAACCGCTACCAAACATCTTCCAAGAAGAGGTTAGATGAATTACTAGAGCATGAAGAGCACTTGAAATAATTGCATGATAGATGGTAGGAAGATGAGCTAGGAATTTAGCTGATCAAAAGTTTGGATGAAAGAGTGCTTAAGAATGTAATTGCCCAGGCAGCAGTAAGCAACCATATATTAGAAGATCAACTTTGATTTCTTCCAGCCAGGATGGCTAATATAAAATCTCAAGTTTCCAAGCATGAGGTCACTATTACATTTCTAGAGCCATCAGAGTTTGAGACAATATTGACAGATGCCAATACATGGAAGCAGTTCATTAATGATGTAGTCAGGCCCACTTAGAATGTTTGTTTTATTGACACATATTTTGTAATATTTATATTTTTCCTAAATTAGCGAGCTCACTAGGAGACAAAGTCATTTTTGTAACCAATTTGTAAAGGAAGCCCAAAAGATAGGAATACCAAAAGACAATTCAAATTGTATAAGTATAGATAGAGTCGATGAAGAAAAGGGGATTTTTCCATGCTATCTTTTGTGAAGTTTATTGTAAGAAGAACTATTTCCTTTTATAATAAATAAAGCCATATTTTCTGCTGGAGAAGGAGCTATGAAGTTTCAAATGCATGTTGTAGATTGGTTGAATGTCGAATTATATTTGTTTCAGCTTATTCTACAAACTGTGAGATCGTTCTAACTTGTGAATTACTTTGATTTTATGAATAATTGTGTTAATTTATGAAACTTATGCAGTATATTGAGTAATGAATGTTTTAACCAACAATGAGCTATCTCTATGTTTATATTTCTACATGTATTCATGTATTATGAATTATGAACAACTATCTATAATGTTCTTTATGTATGTTTTACAGTACATTACTCACCACTAAATATAATCCTGCTCCCTAGGGATAGGTTATATAGAATTAGTTAGCTTAGCCTAGTTGTTATTTGTTTGTGATTTAGAAGAAAAGGAAAAATAAGACGAGAGGTAAGAACATGCACATCATATTGTGAAACTCTTTGTTGTTTCTATTGTTTGCACTTAGATTAGGCACTTACATATCATATAAAAAATACACTTAAACAGTGGACCAGGTTGCAACCAGTAAAACAAACTTAAACCGTTACTTGACCTACGGTAGTCGAACCGTAAACCGGATGGATTCCCCATATCAAACAATAATGACCTAGTTGGGAATGTTTATTGGGGAGGATCCCTACTATTGTTACCTAGGATTTTCCAGGCCTCAAGGGGGCCGCCAGTGCATGGCTAGCCGAGGAAATTCATTTTCTTGAGAACGCTCCACCAGTGATAGTTCTGAAACCAGTTTCCCTAAGAGACCCAATCCTGGATAAAAAGTCACAGAGTATCTCTATTCCATTGATAATGAGGTGGTTGATGATTTAAGGAGAATCACGAGGGCGTATGCAAAGAAGATTGGGGCATTTCCCATTATTCTTTCCTTTCCTAGAAGAGAAGTTCGTAAGAAATACTTTCCTTACTGTGACGATTCAGTGTTATTGGAAGACTTTGAAGAGATGGTAGAAACAACCTTGCAAGAGAGTGTGCAACCTCTAAATTAGTTAGGACTAGATTCCCCTCACTGCTCACCTTTTTGAACCCCTGTCCAATCTCCGCCTCAATATCCACCTAGAATCATGTTAAAATGTGAATGCCAATCAGCCTCCTCCACCACTTGCTTGGAGAGATAGATCCCCTCTAAACCTTACTCCTCTGTTACATGCCATGCCTTAGAATTTTGACAAGTCATTGCCCAATTTTTAACCGAATGAAGGAATTTTTGTGGATGATCATTTGCAAAGTTTTTAACTAGCTTTAGAAGGTTTAGAAGAGTAGAGCATGAAGACATAGTCTGTAGGTTGTTCCATCTTACTCTCAAGGGTAAATCAGCCTCATGGTATTTTTCCCTATAGGAAAACTCAATCCCAAACTGGAAAACCTTTGAGATATTGTTTAGAAACAAGTATGGAACCCCGAGAACTACCGTTGCTTTAATGAAAGATTTGCTTTCCCTCGGAAAGGAAAAGAAAGAGAGGGTTCATAATTTCAATCAAAGGTTTTCTGCCCATTTGAATCATTTCAATGCAACTATAAAACCTGTTGAGAACACCTTGATTGAGTATTACACTTTAGCACTTGGTCCCGAGATAGCTATGTTTGTCAAAACATCAGTTAAGCTCACCTTAGTAGAAACATATGAGGAAGCTGAGAAAGTGGAAGATGAAATGGAAAGTATAGACAAATATCCTGCACAATTAGAGGAAAAAACTTTTGGAAACAGAAATCCTTTGTTGTTAACTAAGCCTAAATATGAGCAGTCACAGGAATTAGATAGTGTGGTAAAAGTGGTGTAGAAACTCTCAAATAAAATAATTGACATGGAAAAAGAGAAAGAGCCCAAGAATAAATTCAAACCTTATTACAAAAAGAGAGATGACAGTGGTCCATCAAAACCTCCCTCTCATAGTTCCTCTGCAATGAACTTAAATGAAGTGGGAATGGAAAGTTTTTGTACATTCCATCAGCAGCCTCACTTTGAAAGAAACTACCCACAATGGATAAATTCTATGACTTTAGTGATGAATCCGTTACTAGATTCTAAGTTAATAGAAACTATGGATGAAGGAGAGAAATTTCATGAACCAACAGAGACACAAGAAGAAGATACTATGGTTTTATGGGATTGAGCATCCATGTTTAGTATAGAGGATTAAGGAATCACTGAGGAAGAAAAGATATCAGAAACAAATGTTAAAACAAGAATAATACCCAAAATAAAGAAACTTCAGGAGAACATGAAAAGGATAAAAAATAATACTTAGAACGTAATATACCAGAGTTTGTCATCATGAGTCAGAATCCCAAGATAGTCAGTATGCCCATGAATTCTGCATAAAAAAAGTTGAAAATGTCAAGAAAAATTCCATCGAGCATGAAATGGAATACGACATAATAGAAGATATTAAAAAGACTAAGGAAAACATCTCTTTGTTTGAAATGTGTAACTTACCCCAACAAAAGGAAAATTTGTTGAAGGCGCTTGAGACACCTATAACGAAACCCTAGAATGATAACTAGTCTGAGGAAGAGATTGGTGAAGCAAGTATAGGGGGGAAGTCTAAATATAGAACACCAACATTCCTACTTACTTTTGAATTTTTCACTTTCAACGTACATAACTGTTTGGTAGACTCTGGAGCAAAAATGAATGTCATGCCGCTTTCAGTCTACAAGAAGATAAATGGTCAACCTAAGCCGAGTACAGGTCAAGTTGTCCAATTAGATAGGACTCTAGTTAAAGGGGTAGGAGAAATGGAGGATGTCCTAATATGTTTATCAGTAGATGAGATGGTTTGCTAGTATATAGACATTGTGGTAGTAGACATACCAGATGAATATGAGCTAGTTTTGAGTCGAGACAAGTCAGCAAAATTAGATGGTTATTTTTCCTCTGAATGGTCACATTTTTGGTTTCCCTACAAAGGTTTCTAGAATCAGATAAAGGTGTTGAGGGAACCTAAGATGAAACACAACATAATACGGTTGGAGGGGAAGAATGAACCAGTTAACTCTGTTTTGGGGAACTATTTCCTTGATCTTGAACCAATAAATTATCAAGCTAATGAATCAAGTGACACATTAGATACCCAGCCCAATCTCCTTCAGTTTTCATGGGCTGATAAGATAGTAGTTCTAATTTAGTAGGGGTAGAAAATAAAATTTTGGATTCTTTATTTTGATGGTTCCAAAACCCTGGAAGGATCAAGAGCTGGTTGTGTCCTGATGGATCCTGAAAAAAATAAATATTTCCTTTCCTGTAGATTAGAATTTGAGAGCACTAATAATACAACTGAGTACGAAGCATTAGTCCAGGGACTTAAAAAGGAAATGGAATTGAAAGTAAAAAATCTAAAAGTGTATGGAGATTCTGAAATCATTGTTAAACAAGTCTGAAATAAAATTCATTGCATATCACCACATCTGAAGGCTTATCAAAATGAAGTATGGAATTTATTAACAAACTTTGATGCATTCAATACTATATCAATTCCTAGGTTAAGGAATGCAGCAACTAACCTGTTAGCTACTTTGACTGCAAGGCTGGTACCCACAAATAACAAATGTTCAATTGAATTGCTTTTTAGACCTTCCTTTCCAGACGATATCACCAATTTGAGGGTGTTTGATGATGATCAGCAAATCTTGGAATGTCTAATGAATGATGAAACCTTCAAAGGAGCCATAATAGATGATGAAGAAAATCAAGCAAACCTACAGAATGGAAATTTCATATCTAAAGGGGTCAGAACGTTGGAACAAATGTTCGATCTAGACAACAGGTTTAGAAGACAAGCAGATGTTAAGACACACAGTTCGTCTTTGCAATTCGAGCTGATAAATCTGGGGTCAGAAGCTGAACCCAAATATGTGAACTTGGGGAAGTGTTTTTCACCCAGAGAAAGGAGAAAAATCATCAATTTGTTCAGAAAATACAAAGATGTCTTTTTTTGGACATATGAAGAACTTAAAACCTATGACACCAAAATTATACAACACGTTGTTCTAATCAAAGTCAGAGTCAAGCCTTTCCAGTATCCTTTGAGGAAGATGCACCCAAAACTAGAACCTCTATTTCAAAGAGAGGTGAACAAGCTTCTTGATGCTAAGATCATATTCAAGGTTAGACATTCAGAATGGGTTTCAAATTTGGTGCCAGTACGAAATAAGTTTGGAGAGATCAGAATCTGTGTTTATTTCAGAAATTTAAATCGTGCATCTGATAAAGAGAATTACCCTGTCCCACCCATGGAGAAGATATTATAGATGGTCTCAGAATCTAAGCTGCTTTCTCTGTTAGATGGATTCTGAGGCTACAACCAAGTTTTAGTAGCAGAAGAAGACAAACTAAAGACCACTTTTAGAACCAAGTGGGGGACTTTTGCATACAAAAGAATTCACTTTGGACTCATTAACGTCAGAGCAACTTTCCAAAGGGCTATGGATATAGCTTTCCATGGTCTAATTGGCCAAAGTGTAATGTTTTACTTGGATGATGTCACGATATTTTCCAAGAAAAAAGAATAACATGCATTTCATTTAAAACATATTTTCGAATGTTGTCGAAAGTATGGCATTTATTTAAATCCAAATAAATGTGTGTTCGTTGTTATAGAAGGAAATCTATTGGGTCACATAATTTTGAAGAAAGGGATATCAATAGACCCAGATAGGATTAAAGCAATAGAACAGATCCCTTTTCCCCATAATAAAAAGGGCATGCAATCTTTTATGGGGACAATAAATTTTGTGCAAAGGTTTGTGCCATATTTTGCAAAGATAGTCAAACCTTTGCAACAAATGGTCAAGCAAAGTGTGCAATTCAAGTGGACTGATTCAAAGAAGGGTGCATTCAACAAGATAAAAACATCAATAGCTCATGCACCATCCCTTAAAAGTCCCAACTTTGAAAAGGATTCCATCTTGTACACTTTTGCTTCAGGCAATTCACTAGCAACAATGCTTACGCAAAAAGAAGAAGGGGGAGATGAGTACCCCATATCGTTTATGAGCACTAGCCTACAAGGGGCGGAATTGAATTACCCCACATTTGATAAGTAAACCTACGCATTTTGTAAGACGGTGAAGCAATTTAGACCATATATATTGAAGAATCGTACCAAAGTGATAGTTCCACACCCGGAAGTCCGATCTCTTTTCGTACAGAAAGAGTTCAAAGAAAGAAGAGGTAACTAGGTAACAACCTTACAAGAATATGAATTAGAATTCAAACCAGCAACCATAGTCAAAGGGAAAGGGCTCTGCAAATTGATGACTAAGATTCAAGACAATGAAGATAACGGTTGGAAGAATGAGGCCGAGTTACACATGGTTGATGTATGTCCTTTATTTACAGTTCCAGAATCCTGGTATAGAGACCGGGTTCATTATCTTCAACAAGGATACTTTCCTAAACACTAGAATTCCAAGCAGAGGAGAGCGTTACGCTTAAATTCACCCTCTTATCATATTATTGATGGAGTTCTGTTTAGAAAAAACTATGATGGAGTTTTTCTCAGATGCTTGGAACGCAAAGACGTAGCTAAGGTTGATATAGAGTTACAATGATGGCCCTGCTGAAGGTCATTTCTCAGGAGACACTACAGCACATAAGATTTTGAGGGCTGGGTATTATTGGCTGACTCTATTCAATGATGCTCACTCTTATGTTAGGAAATGTGATACTTGTCAAAGAAGCGACAGAATACAAGCAAAGGCAGTAGGACTGTTAAAGCCAATTATTATTTCTGATCCATTCGAGCAATGGGGGATTTATATTATCGGAGAGATAAATCCAAATTCTTAATTGTAGCACAAGTACATCCTGACAGCAACAGAATACTTCACCAGATGGGTATAGGCCATCCCATTGTGAAAATTGAATGAAGATGCAGTTATGGACTTCTTGCAAGATCATATTATGACCAGGTTTGGAGTTCCAATTTCCCTGGTTTTTTATAATGCTTCTTATTTATCATCTATTAGACTGACTACATTTGCAAATGAGAAAGGGATTAATTTACATTATTCTGTGAACTACTATCCACAAGGTAATGATTTAGCAAAATCTACAAATAAAAATTTCATTAGGATTTTGAAGAAAATAGTCATAGAAAATCAAAGAAGTTGGCACATAGCTCTTCTTAATGCACTGAGTCACACCCAATAACTCCTTAGGTGTGTCACCCTATACTTTAGTTTATGGGAAAGAAGCCATCCTGCCTCCCATTATCTTGTTGCCTTCCTCTCAACTAGCCCAAGCCTCTATAGGAACTGACAATGAGGTCCTGCAAATCCGAATCAATCATCTGCTAAAATTGGAAGAGTCTAGATCCAAGTTGAAAGAGAGGTTTAAACAACAGCAGGAAATAGTGAAAAGATGGTTCGATAAGCACAAAGCCAGAAAGAAGGAATTTGAAGTAGGTGATTTGGTTCTTAAATGGGATCACCTGCATGATGAAAAGGGAAAGTACACTAAATTTCAGCAGTTATGGATAGGCCCTTTTCATATTTTAAAGAAGTTAGGCCCCTCAACCTATAAATTACAATATTTACAAGGGTAGGAAGAGAACTTGCCAGTCAATGGTTTAGTTCTCAAACCGTATTTTTCTTAATGAGGTTTGGTTTTTCTTTGTACATAAATAACCCTTTTGAATTGTTTCAGTCTTGTTTTCCTTGGATTAGTTCTGCTTTATTTACACTTTGATTTCTTAGAGTCTTATTTCTTGTAGTTTGTTTTCTTTACTTTATGTTTCAATAAACTAGAACAACCTTTGGCGTTGGAGTTCATTAGAGTTCTGGATAAACTAAAAATCTTTTGACTGAAGGATTGCTTGCTATTTGCACATATATCCTGATTAAAGATCATTTATGATTGGTATACTATCTGAATAGATTTTCAACACATTGAAGTCCTGTTTAATCCCTGTAAAATAACTAAGGTCTAAAAAGTACAGAATACTATTTTGAGGCTCAATTCACTTCACACTAAAGTCTGTCCTGGGAAGCTAATAGCAAAAGACCCATGGAAAGGAAGCAGGTTGAATAGTTGTATGGTATTTAAAATAATCCCATGCCACAAATGAAAGACAAAAGGCCAAAAGAGTCAAATATCATAGAAAGGAAGCACACATCAAAGACATACTCAACAAAATAGTTTGGATAAGATTGCTCAAACTTGTTCTTCTCTGTCCGTGAGATGAAAGAAAAATATCTCTCACACTGAAAGGACACTATGGATGGAAGAACCTAAACCAAATTTCAAATGAAGAAAGTGATCCGGGAAGACTCAAAAGGACAAAAGTCCAAAAGCATCAAAAGAATGCAAAAGGCATGGGAATGAGGAACAAACAAATATATATGTTCACACCCTGTTACAATCTTGTGGTGTCTAAGTTGGAAGCAGTCTGAAAGCATAAGTAAAATGAACTTCATATCTTAGCCTCAAAAGAGTTATCAAGACATCCTAGTTCCCCTATCTTAATGGACCATAATCAATGTTAAAGTTCTAGATCTTGCACTTCTAAAAGCCTGAACATATTAAAGAAATCTTGAGGTTTGAGAAGAATTGTTTAAGCAGAATATCGTGAAGAAGTTTTGATTTTTAAAAGTCAAATTTTGTAGAGATCTGTGTTCACCATCCAGTTGCCAATTGTTGCTGCCACAAAAACTCCCAAAATATATATATATATTTTTTTTATTACATTTTTTAGAACCCCTTTGAAGATTTTAGTTTTTCTCCTTTGACTGCTTTGAGTTTGATTTTCAGCCCTTACAATTTCTTCCCATCATAAAAAGTTCCAAAGATTCATTTTTCACTAAGGTAGAAAGTGATTTTTTGATCCGCAGCAATGGATGGTTTCCCATCTTGGAGCCGCTACGATGGATGCTTCCTTAGGTTTGAGCCGCTACGGCGGGCGCTTCTGCAAGTTTGTTGCAGAATTTATTCCTGATGCGTTGCCGCTACGGTGGAACCATTTTCTTGTTAATGACCGATTCTAGTAGGAACCACTGTTACAGAGGTTGTTAAACTCAGAGCCACTACAACGGTTGACATCCTGTTCTCCTTGTCGATATGCTTTTAATAGCCGAGCCATAAGGGAAGGTAGCAGAAAAGTACGGAGTTGTGAGCCGCCCCATCGGGGCTATTCCCATGATGACTTATGATTTCAGCCCGAATCATTTGGTGCCAACGACATTTTGGTCTCACACGTGCATGCTTTAATGACATTTTTATACCCTCAGAAAGCCTATTTATTTACCAAGTGCGAATTTTTTTATTATTATTTTTATTTACGAAGAGAGTTAGGAGTTGGAGAGTGTTTTTTCCCATTCAATATTATCATGGGAATTCCTTGGTGGAGCTCACATGGCACGTGCTCGTGAGTTGATTTCAGTCGCATGTCAAACCTCTGACCTGACAAGTAGGTTTCCAATCCTCCTTTTCAATTTGTTGATTTGTTAAGGTTGCAAAGCTGTCAATCGTCGATGCAGGGTGGGTTAGGTTATGTAATTTCCCGATTCATAAGGGGGGCTTTAATCCCTTATTTTTCATTTAGGTTTGGCCATTTTAGTTTAGGTTTTCCCTAGTAGACACCCTCCTGCAAATCCCATCTGCTTGTCTTGAGGTGTTTCTCCCTCAGTCAGCTAGGTTGACAATGAACTTTCAGAGAGACGAGCATTGCGTTGGCATGAAGCCAGTTGGTAGCCCACTCGTGGGCATTAGTGAGGACCACGTTCTCCTTATTTCACATAGAGCCCATAGATTGATAGTTTATATGTATCATTCATGGGATATTGGGCCTAGATTTTACCCTAGGGCACCGCCGCCGCAAGCTTGAAGTTCTGTTGCACCTGTGGGAGAGAATTTCTAGGGCCGAGTTGGGGTTTTTCCACTAAAAAAAACACAAAAGCTCAAGGTTAACCGTATTTAAAATTTGTTTGTTTAGCTGTAACCATGACCTGTGGCCAATGTTTCATGTTCTAATGGATGAAGATGATAGAGTAAGACAAATTTAGGTTTTTGATTCTATGGGATATGTATACATATGCATTTGTTTGTGTGCTTACATTTATAATCATTGGTTTAAAATATGAATGCTAAGACAGCTCTATTTTTTGCAAGTACAACTTAACACATACATCATTGTTAACCCAAACAATCCCTCACTCAGCTCTACATGGCCTGCACCACCCAAGGACACCCATGCATGACCTTCATTTGACCCCACTTGACCCCCA
The DNA here is from genome assembly GCA_001517045.1 of Pseudotsuga menziesii. NCBI lineage: Eukaryota > Viridiplantae > Streptophyta > Pinopsida > Pinales > Pinaceae > Pseudotsuga > Pseudotsuga menziesii. The sequence continues at coordinate 66,443 of LPNX011191580.1, forward strand.
CTCCCTCAAGAAGGCTTAAAACATGAGAAAGGGCTTAAAAATCCCTAAAAAGAGCCAAAATAGCTCTCATAGGGTCTAAAGCCTCCAAAAAGGGGCTAAAACCCCTCAAAGGAGCTTGAGACCCCCAAAAGAGCTAAAGATTGAGCGAAAGGGGCTAAAACCCTAACCAACAGCTTAAAACCATAAAAATATTGAGAAAAAGTATAAATAGAGGGGTGGGGGTCACTCTCAAAACATTGCTACCTTGCATACTGTTATGTTGCCCGAGTGAGTGCCTTGAGACCATTTTCCTCTCAAGCCATTCAGCCTCCCTCTCATCCATTCTCCCATAGATCCATAGTTCTCGCATTCTCAAGAGAGGTGCTTCTCCAAGATAGGGCATGGTGGCCCATTTCCACCCATAGGAGCTATAATTTCTATTTTCTGTTGTTTATTTTAGTCTTTCTAACATATATTTTCTTACATGTTTCATGGCCTAACATGTCCTTGCAGGTCTCCTTTGTCTGCTTACAGGTCTTCAAGTTTTCTAACAAGTTGTATGCAGGGTATTGGAGCTAACCCATAGCCTTGTGTGCAGAGGGGTTTCTTTGTTTCTATTTTTCTTTCATTTCTATTTCATTTTTCTTACACAACCACCAGGAACTCTACCCTTCCGTTCTATAGATGGAAGGTATCCATTCCTGCCCTGTAGTAAGGGAGAAATCCCTGCTACAGAACTGGTGACCATACCAAGTCGATCCCACAGGATCCCTGGATTGTTTTTACAAGTTTCAGTTTTATTTCTGATTTCTTGTCCTAGTTTAAAATTCTATCGAATCTAGCTTAGATCTTTGTTTTTCTGCATTTCTAGTTACTGCTGAGCCTCCTCAAGGCCAATCTGAACCCATTTGGCCACAGTATAGGTTACTGTCGGCTGGATCTCGCTTAGGATAATAAAAAAATTGACTTTCCAAAGCAATTCGCTCTTATCAGGCTGAAAGAAGGGACCGGGTCGCTCATCCAGGCCTAATAGGTGTGACTAGGTCACCCCTTTTTCCCCAAAAGGTGTGACCCCCTCCCAGAAGTCAACCCGCTTCTATCTGCAGGTTCTGAGTGACCCCCTTCCCACATTTGACTGAAAAAGTGTGATCTGTCTCTTAGATTCTGATTTTTTAAAAGTTAAGGACTGTTAGTGCAGATCAGCCGCCTCTATCCATCAAATCTCTTTCTGTTTTTGTTCAGTATTTGTTCATTTTACTTGCAGCGTGTGTTAATCAATGTGTAAATCAATGGTTAATGGATTAATGAACATGATCAAAACCTGATTAAAAATTACTGTAATTAAAATCAACATCTTTCCTAACCCTTCTTCCTCTACCCAATCATCACCCCTCGGGGTATTCTGGGATAAGACGAAGGGTGAATCTCGTATAGTAATAGGAACTTCACCTATTATTTTTCAAAGCCACTAAAAATGGGTGACTTGGAAGGTAGAGGGGGTAGAGAAGGAGGGATTCTCACGGCACTCAACGTCCTCCCTATTGACTGACCTTGCATCCGGAAGGTGACCTGTGGATATATGGATGGGCCTAGTCCCATTTTGTTGAGAGCCCAACACCTTTTCCTGGTTGAAGAGAAATATAGGTGCAAGGTAGTCACCTAGTCAAGATATCATAGTTCAGATTCACAAATGGTACATGTGTAAAATTTCTGATTATTATTTACTACTTTCATTAACAATGTTATGAACTCTATAGAATATTCATAAACCATTTAAGCAGCCACCAGGTATAGCAGAAAGACAAAAGACATACACACCAACCATACCATATAAACCAACCCAACTCAGTTCATGACACTAAGTGAGCCATTAAAATTTACAATTTACACTAAGTCAAACATCTACAGTCTTTGAGGACATAAGTCCCTAACTTCCTGAACCATGGGAAGTACTTGGGCTCAGCCCAGAAACTCATTGTGAGGAGTACCATGGGAACCCCAAAGTAGGTGGCTGATGAGAGGAATTTCCAAGCGAAATGGGCAATGACCCCACCAATTGACTAGCACTCCCATGAGGAAAAAGCTAAGCATTGTCTTCTGGCAGTCTTTGTGGCTGATTGAACACCTGAACCCAATAGGAAGCCATTAAAACCGGGGTCCAAAAATGATCACCATATTTCACCATTTTGACATACAAATCAAACATGATTGATCCCCCACGTTCTTCCTCACACCTGAGAGGTGAGCCATAATAGTTTTGGTCCTTGAACCAACATTTTCAAGACCATTCTCGACGACCCTCTACACCATCAGAAGGCCACACAACCTCTAATTCAGACTCAGAATCATACCAATATGAGCCAGTCTTGCATACTGCAATATCAAGCCACATGGTTGGTGCAAACCTAGATCCATTTTCTGGCATAGTGATTGGTAGTGGACCCATGTCCACACCCCACACCACCACCAAAACCTCTGTTGGTGGCCCCAGCACGGTCATGCAAACCGTCAAAATCCAGCTACCACCACCCACATTGACCAGTGAAGTTGTCCCACCTACAACCCATGGGGGTAGTGGCCCTTCCACCTACACTGCCCCTCCTGTCATACATGGGAGTAGTGGCCCTTCCACCTACACTACCCCTCCCACCACACTTGAGGGAATTGGCCCATCCACAATGGTGCCACAAGCACCCCCAGTTGTGCAGGTGCATCATGTCCCTGCAAACCCCACCACCATGGCTGCCCCATCTCACATCAACCTTGGGTCAAAGCTTCCTTTCATGGAACGTCTCAACTTTTCTGACTTGGATCGGTGTTGGCCGGAGAAACTATCCTAGGACAACTTACGAAAAGATATCCCACACACTCGACTTAATGCAATCTTGTGTATGTTTAAAGTAATTGTCTTTCACAGGATCAAGGCCCTGCTGCCTGTATAATGTGTTCTCAATATAGAGAGTCTCTCTAGGTGTATATGCAAAAATATTTGCTTAACCCAATCTTCTAACAAATCAGAGAGATTTAACCTAATGACTAACTAATGCTAAAGATTATCTTGACCTAAGTACAAAAAATAGTAGCTCCTAATTCTATCCTATGATGACCTAAATGCAAGTTATCTATCTTAGCTGAGAGCATGAATTGATGATTTGACAAGAGCTCTTAAAGTATAAGGTGATCTATAATTCTGAACTGTTAGAAAATTCTACAGTAAACAGGACTAAATATGAATTACCTCACAATAAGATGATATTTCATTACAAGATAATTCGAACAGAAATTAAAACCTGTTATCAAATAAATCTAACACTGTCTCGAAACACAACCAATACAGTCATATACTAACGTGTAAACAGAACAAGGTCAGCTTACAAGTTAACAAT